>JBBELK010000130.1:1200000-1800000 GCA_037783545.1 Henricia sp. BOLD:AAB3569
ACATCTGAGCTCCAAATTTGACACCACATTACGTAACCACCGTCCATGACGTCACCAATGGTATAGTCAAAAGGTCCACATGTGTGGAAACATTTCGTTCCGTAGAAATATGGTCAAATTCACTACCACTTTGAATCTATTTGCATTCAAAATGCTAAAAAATTGCACATTTTCGAACAACTTCCGGTTTGGACCGGAAGTAGGCGTCACACAGGGGTCATGACATCGTATGATTTGTTCAGTTCATTTAGACTTATCATGTTGTGAAAGAATCGTTCAAGTATCTATTACGGTTCTTGAGATATGAATTTTGAAAAAAAATAACCTTTTAATTTTTGTAATTTGACACCTGATGACGTCATGATTACGTCACACTTGATGCCATTAATGATACTATACATGCTGGTGAAAGTCTGCCGTAGGGCCTATGTCTGTATCTAATTTACTAACGATTCAGCTTGGTTTGATGGGCATTGTTGTTGGTAAGTGTAAAAACTGAGATTTTCGTTTTCGTTGAAATTTGACCTCCAATTGACCCCAGAAGGAAGGGTCAGATGAAAATGCCCACACAAAGAAAATTGTAGAACAGAATGTCATCTATAAACCTGCCAAATACGAAGATCCTGGGTCACGTGGTTTTCGAGACGGAAGCATTTTAAAATATGCATATTTTGGTTTTTGGGGGTGTAATTTGATACTTGATGACGTCACGATGACGTCACGCTTGATGCCATCATAATATTATACACGCTGGTGAAAGTCTGCCATAGGACCTATGCCTGTACGTAGTTTCTTAAAGATTCAGCTTGGTTTGATGGGCCTTGTTGCTCAATAAGTGCAAAAATTGAGATTTTCGTTTTCGTTGAACTTTGACCTCAAATTGACCCCATAAGGAAGGGTCAGATGAAAATGCCCACACGAAGAAAATTGTAGGCCATGATCTGATCTATAAGCCTGTCAAATACGAAGATCATGGGTCCGTGGTTTTCCAGACGGAAGCATTTTAAAACATGCATTTTTGGGTCATTTTTGGCTTGTAATTTGATACCCGATGACGTCATTATGACGTCACACTTCTATGCACACCTTCACATTGGGGTTGATGTTCCTACCAAGTTTCAAGTTGATAGCTTAAACCGTTTTGAAGAAAACCTCTGGAAACGTTTGAGTGGAAAAAGAAGAAAAGGGAAAAGAAAAAAAAAGACAAAGAAATCGTACGAGAGTAATAGGTGATCGGGCTGTTGGCCCGATCACCTAATTATGTTGTACCGTTGGACTAATTGTGATGTTGTCATTATGCAAGTTTTTGTATTTATGGTGTTCATTATGGCTGTTTAATTTGTATACTGGTACAAAACAAGTTCCTGTGTTTGTTTATTTTTCGGCATGTGGCAACAAATTCTGTTCATTTTGATTCAGCGTTTGCATACAGACCATAAACGCTATGTTGTGTTTCTGACTATAGACCACCTTTATCGAATCTAAATCAACAACTTCCAAAGGACTGCATTGCACATTGGCAGATTGGAGGAGCCGTTTCGCCGGGCTAAGGAGACCCGGTTTCCCGAAGTACTGCTTTTAACTAAGTAGTCGGTTGAGGCTGTGCCTTAAAAGACCAGTTGATCCCGCCTATTGGCGGATGATTTCTGTATTAGGGTGCGGTCTCCGTTCCAGCATTGGAAGCTATCCATCCTTGGGGCCTTCTGCGGACGACTCCCTCAAGCAAAAAAGGACCCTCGATCAGTCAGTCTGTCTATTACTTTATATTAGTACAACGGTAGGATAGTGAAAATTCACACCGTATTCTTGCTGTGGAGCACATTGAAAGCATAAGAAATAGTTAGAATAGAAAACGAGGGGTCGGAAAATTTTACCCCGCCCCCATTTTGGCATAAATTGCAATCACACTATCGTACTTGACACCTGTACAGAGTCAGACCCAGCTCTTGCCTACCATACAAAAAAAAAGGACCTTTTGCCAAATTTTCAGTGGTGGCGACTGGGGGCCGACGATTTTCTGTTTCTGACCCAGTTTTCTGAACCGGGTGGGGTCTGGTCAGGAGACGGTGGTTTTTTCTTGGCGGTCATAAAACACGACCTAAAAACCACAGAACCCCATTGACTATGGCTATATGCAATTTTGTTACGTGGTTTGTAGTCATGTTCTCATCAATGTGAAAGCAGGTCACAGTGGAATGATGTTTGTGGTCGCAGCACTCAAGATCATGATTTTGGACGATTGTTGTGATTTTGCACCAACAATTGCCGTTGTTTACTCCTGAACGGCACATGCACCGGCTGTGATAGTGGCACTTAAGAATACTGTTTTGAGATGTCCCGAGGTAATATAGGCCTATTACAACGGAAAATAAGCTTAAGAATTAAATGGCCCTAGCCCAGGGACTATAAGGATCGTGAAGGACCGGAAGGAGTGATCATAGTCTAAATAAGATCCGCTGCTCGACCGTCGAGGAAGAGACCTGTATGGTGCGCCCACCTGGCCCTGAAGGTACATGTACATAACTTCAGGCTATCTATAGTGCTAATGTGTTCTATCTATCTGTTTCTAAAACTGCCCGCATCTTTGTTGTATACAAGTACTATGGTCTTTACATCGTTGTACTCGTATCAAATGAGATTCCAGCAGGGAGGCGAATGCGAGGGACTGACTGACGATGAAGTATGTTTGAAACAAGCCTCTTCGAGAAAAATCAATTTACGAAAAAAGGGAAACCGCTAGCAACACAGCTCTATAAGCATCTATTTCATTGGTGCTTGTAATGAGCTGCGTTAGACTCGGGCGTATATGGACTACGCATTGAAACAAATTGGCCAACAAAGATACAGGTAGGCTTATTGCCTGACAGAGATAAACTTATTGCAATCTATTCCACAAAATTTACCTTCAAAAGTGGAAAAAACAAAAAAAGGCGATATATAGCTTCATAGTTTCAGAGACCGGACAATGAGACAGTGGTGCATCCTCCGATAAACATTATACTCAAAGTGTTCCCCCTTATGCCTAAGTCACATTTCCAAGGGGTCCCGGGGGAGATGTAGCCGATCTAGGCCCTGGCCGGGCTCTGAAGTTGGGGGGACACCGGGCTCCACAGTCAGAATGTATATTTGCCGGCGGGCACTCGGGCGGCCGCTTTCGTAGAAAAGTGGCGAAATTTCTGGCCCGTTTATCCTTCGGTATCTGGCAGGCACCCGTCAGATGCCCTGGCGGTGCCCCAGGGGCTGGTTGCCCTTCCCCCACCGAATTTATTTACCTCTCATTCGTAATTCGTAGTACTATCGGGACAACTCGTACCAAATTCGTAACCGACTCGTATACTCGCCAACATTGTGATGCCAATGGTTTTACTGGGAGTTTCTCTAATTCGCCAACTCTTGAAGCTCGTGCCCGAGATTTTTCCGTGTCTGAGAGGGCCTTTATTACGAGCTCGTTACGGGCTCGTTCACGTCTTCCAAGCATATCCCAACAATGATCTATGGAATTCAGATCGAGTCCGGTGACCTAGCTGAGCAGTCCATAACCCATGCCCTCCACACACCAAGAAGTTTTTAGAGTACCTTTTCTATTTCTGTCAAAATCACTGTAATTTATGAACTTATGAATTGTTTTCCCCCAAGCTAAGGTAGCGATTTTTTTGTGCGACAAAAAAAAAACGACTTTCGGGTCCAAAACATGCGCGCTTTGGTATTTATGCACAGAAATTTGTGTTTCAATGGGTCAGAGTCCCCAACCGTACTGGGCCACGAAAAACGTGACCAACCCCCGCCTAAGGGGTCAGCGGGGGAGGGGTGGGGTTGGGGGGGGGGGGGGGGGAGGGGTTAGACATTTAATAGGTGCATTACAATGCAGGAGATTTGACATTAGTTGACTACGCTTGTAAATTTTACAGAAAATTGCTGACAACCCATCTGCCAGTAAATTACTGTAAAATTTGCAGTGACCCGAAATTTTACCTCGTGCGTTGACAAGAAAAACCCGACTAAAATTAACAATATTCATTCAACACAAGAACTATGCATGTATGTTAATGTTAATTTCTACAAGGCAGTTTATAAACATCATTCGTTACTCATGTGTTGTCGTTGTTCCTGTTTTTAAAAGTGTTTAAATCATGCAATCTGTCTTTAACTTGCAAAATTACATGTACATGAATTTTCTCGCAAGTTCTTAGCTCACTTATAACGTGATAATTTTTACAAAAGAATTAACTTAATTTCAATCAGCTTAGTTATGAAAATGTATGCATGACCCAAAACGGAACAAAGTGCTAAAACGGAACCACTGTGTTTAATAAATGATTATCGCCCAATTGCGTTAACGTCTAACATTATGAAATGTCTGGAAAGATTAGTTATGAAGTGCCTCATCTGCCAGGCTGGCTCCTTATTGGGTACTTTTCAATTTGCATATAGGCAAGGCAGAGGAGTTGATGATGCAGTGCTCGTCTATCCCCATAAGCTCCATAGCCACTTGGATTTACCCAAAACATATGCTAGGTCTCTGTTTATTGATTTTTCTAGTGCCTTTAATACAATACAACCTCACATTCTTGTGCAAAAGTTAAAAACAATGGATATCTCCCACAAAATCGTTCGATGGATACATGCGTTTCTAAAAGATAGGCCACGGCGTGTCAAAGTGGGAGATACTTGTTCTGATGTCAAAACCATTAATACCGATGTCCCCCAGGGATGCGTCATCTCACCTGTTTTATTTTCATTTTACACCAGTGACTGTTTATGTTCCAGTTCCAATTGCAGTATTATAATATACGCTGATGACGCAGTGATTAACGGGTATTTGAAAAATGACCCTACTGATTACGTAACCGAGGTGATGAATTTCATTGATTGGTGTGATCGTCACTATCTCTCGATTAATGTACAGAAGACCAAGAAAATTATTTTTGATTTCCGGCGAGGTGCTCAGGCCTATGAACCATTTACGATCAATGAGCGTATAGTACAAAGAGTCATTGAATATCTTGGTACAGTAGTGGATGATAAACTGAACTGGACTATGAACACCGTAACTGTGTATAGCAAAGCTAATCAACGCTTGTATTTTTTAAGGAAACTTAAGAAATTCAAAGTTGACCGTACTATCTTGTGCTTATTCTATCAGTCCGTGATACAAAGTGTGCTGACCTTTAATCTCATATGCACATTTGGCTCACTTACAGAACAAGATGAACATTGAACGGATAAAGAAAATTGCTGTGCGTGTTATTGGCTCAGTCTTGCCTTCCCTGGATACACACTTAGAAACACAAATGGCTGCTAAACTAAACACAATAATGAAAGACCCCACTCATCCACTTTTTAACTGTTTTATAATCGTTCAGGTTTTAGACTTCGTCCACCACAAACAAAAACACTCCGTTTTCGACAGTCCTTTGTTCCAAACTCGATATATTTCTTTAACTCATTAGTCAAACGATGAAATATTTTGTTCTGTGTACACCGAGTTACATATAATTGTTTTTTGAAGCAGGTAAAGTATGCAATTGGTGTGCATCTTCTATATTTTTTATTGTTGAGATGTATGTTGTTTTTAATTGCCAATGGAGGACAATTTTCTGTATTTTTGAAATGCGGACACAATAAAGAATCTTATCTTATCTTATCTTACATGAAGAAAAATAAAACATGGGAGAGCAACTGGTCAAAGTATTAACCAAAACTACTTTTGCCCAGTTGCACTCCCAAAAACATGCAACGCTGAGACAAAAATTAGGTCCTGGCAGAAAACGTGAGGAAGTATAGCAATATGCCTTATAGCTCAGCTGGTAGAGCATCTTCCTGTTGAGTCAGAGGTTTCGGGTTCGAATGATGATAAGGCCCTTACGATTTTTTTCTCATCCCAACTTGAAGTTTGGTTGTTTAAAAAGAAGAAATAATAATTACTAAGAAGAAATCTGCAGTACCACGCTCATTAAAATGAGCCAGGAATTTCCATTGTTTTTTGGTATTTTAATGAGCGTGGATCTGCCGCAGATTTCTTCTTATGGTCGCGAAAACTCCTGTGCGACTTATGTTACCTTTTCTCAGATCGGGTCACAAATAAACATTTGAAGAATTATCAGCAAAAACACATTTTCAGTCCATCTCAAAGACCTAATTTGCCACCACATACAAGCATTCTTTATGTTGTTTTCAAGCCGTCTGGCACCAGGAGTACTATTTCTCGCCTCGAACAATGCTTAATTGAAGTTAAAGAATGGTCAATTGCCAACAAACTGAAGCTCAATGAAGAGAAGACCGAGGTTCTCCACTTCATTTCTCGCTTCGTTGCTTCAAGGAGTCCTGATTGGTGATTCACTGGTGGGAGTCCGTAGCGAGGCTCGGAACCTCGGTGTGGTCTTCGACAGCGATCTCCGCATGACGACGCACATTGCCAATGTCTGCCGTGGAGATTGGGCATTTATCAGGGAGATTGTGCAGATTAAAGCTTATTTGGATAAACCTGCAACGGAAAAGCTAGTACACATCTCGTATCGACAATTGTAACAGTCTTTTGTTTGGCTTGCCTAATGCCGACATTCAAAAACTTCAGCGATTGCAGAACGCTGCAGCTAGACTGGTTAGCTGCAGTAAACGTCGTGAACACATAACTCCTATTTTGCAGTCATTGCATTGGCTCCCTGTATCATACCGTGTTATCTACAAACCCTTATTATTGACTTTCAAAGTGATTCGTCATCAGGCTCCATCTTATCTTCAGGACTTGGTTCAGCGCTACCGCCCAATCCGTGACTTAAAAGGTCTTCCACACAGACTCTTCAGCATAGCAGCCCCGTCTCTGTGGAACAATCTGTCAGCACCCCTCAGAGAAATTCATTCCATTGATCTTTTTAGGGCTAATATTAAGACTTACCTTTTAAAACAGTGTTTTGGGTAATTTTATTAGGTGATCGGAACTCATTCCGATCACCTATTACTATTGTACGATTTCTTTGTCTTTTTTTTTTTTTTTTCTTTTTCTTTTTCTTCTTTTTCCACTCAAACGTTTCCAGAGCTTTTCTTCAAAACGGTTCAAGCTATCAACTTGAAACTTTGTAGGAACATCAACCCCAATGTGAAGGTGTGCATACAAGTGTGACGTCATTGTGACGTCATTGGGTATCAAATTACAACCCAAAAATGACTAAAATATGCATGTTTTAAAATGCTTCCGTCTGGAAAACCACGTGACCCATGATTTTCGTATTTAGCAGGCTTATAGATAAGATCATGGCCTACAACTTTCTTCGTGTGGTCATTTTCATCTGACCCTTCCTTCTGGGGTAAATCTGAGGTCAAAGTTCAACGAAAACGAAAATCTTAATTTTTGCACTTATTGAGCAACAATGCCCATCAATCCAAGCTGAATCTTTAAGTAACTAAGTACAGGCATAGGTCATATGGCAGACTTTCACCAGCGTGTATAATATTATGATGGCATCAAGCGTGACGTCATCGTGACGTCATCAAGTATCAAATTACACCCCCCAAAAAACCAAAATATGCATATTTTAAAATGCTTCCGTCTTGAAAACCACGTGACCCAGGATCTTCGTATTTAGCAGGTTTATAGATGACATTTTGTGCTACAATTTTCTTTGTGTGGGCATTTTCATCTGACCCTTCCTTCTGGGGTCAATTGGAGGTCAAAGTTCAACGAAACTGAGAATCTCAGTTTTTACACTTACCAGCAACAATGCCCATCAAACCAAGCTGAATCGTTAGTAAATTAGATACAGACATAGGCCCTACGGCAGACTTTCACCAGAATGTATAGTATCATGATGGCATCAAGTGTGACGTAATAATGACGTCATCAGGTGTCAAATTACAAAAATTCAAAGGTTATTATTTCCAAAATTCATATCTCAAGAACCGTATAAGATACTTGAACAATTCTTTCACAACATGATAAGTCTAAATGAACTGAACAAATTATACGATGTCATGACCCCTGTGTGACGCCTACTTCCGGTCCAAACCGGAAGTTGTTCAAAAATGTGCATTTTTTAAGCGTTTTGAATGCAAATAGATTCAAAGTGGTAGTGAATTTGACCATATTTCTACGGAACGAAATGTTTCCACACATGTGGACTTTTTGACTATACCATTGGTGACGTCATCATATCGACGGTACTTACGTAATGTGGTGTCAAAATACGCAAATTTGGAGCTGAATTGTTTAAAAATGCTGTATCTTGAGAACTACAGCAGATATTTGCATGATTCTTTCGCCACATTTAAGAAATTGATGTTTATCAAATTGTTGAACAATTTGTGCACAACATTGTGACGTCATGATATCGTCACAGGTGTCAAATTACACAAATTAAATGGTTATTATTTCAAAAATTCATATCTTAAGAATCGTAATAGATACTTGAACAATTCTTTCACAGCATGATAGGTCGCAATGAACTGAACAAATCATACAATGGCATGACCCCTGTGTGACCCAAACCTCCGGTCCAAACCGGAAGAGGTTCGAAAATGTACACCTTTTTAGCATTTTGAATGCAAATAGAGCCAAAGTTGTTAGGGAATTTGACCATAGTTCTACGGAACGAAATGTTCCCTCACATGTGGACTTTATGACTACATATATACCACTGATGACGTCATCACGTGCACGGTGGTTACGTAATGTGGAGAAGTTATTTGTTGGGTCCCTTGATAATTAAGCTAACTCAGTCGTTTGAGGGCGCTATGCCAAGCCTCCACTAATCTGACGATTTGCGCCCATATATAGTGCTGGACTTCTAATAATAGAACTTGTATCAAGGCGGCCTGTCTCGGGTCAGAGGTCATAATGTCTGGGCCACACGGCCAATGATATACACGTACGTGCGCGAGTAGTGAATAAGTCAGACAGACGATACATAATAAGCAGGGCTTGATTTACAACCGAGAAAATTGGACTTTTGAAGATGTAAAACTGCTAGTTTCCGTGGCATCATCGCCAGGAAAGTTGAATAAACACTAGATAGCACAAGGACATTTACTTTTGGTGACTTAGCTGTTGTATCTTGGGTGTAATTATTTACGGCTAGCCTTAGTCGGCGGACCAGAGTAAATATGTCTTCTCCCCGAAAACTGTTAATGTGACATGCTGGAAATCGTTGCTGTGTTGGAAATAAAATGGACATGGTGGACCGCAACTCAAGTTGACTGAAGCGTCAGTTTAATCTAGATGCAATTGAACCCCAACTCCCCACACGGCGATATACTACAGTAATATGATCTCAAATGACAAAATCTTTAGAACTGTAATAGATATTGAAAAGATTCTTTCACCACATATAGGCCTAGGCCTATATGTCAAAACTTGTTCTTCAGTAGATACTTGAACAATCTGTGCACACAATAGTAACGTTATGATGAGATTGACAATTATGACGTCATCAGATACACAATTTTAGCGTTGAATAGTCAGAGTCATGTCTTGAGAATTCCAATACTTTTTCAACATCAAACAACTCAAGTTTTCAAACAATTTAAAACTGTGTCGTCATCATCATTTCAATGTTTATGTCACCCGATCACCTTGCGTTTGTAAAAAACACAAACGCGAAGCTCTAGTTTTGTCTTAATTTTTTTCTAAATAAACATTTGGGTAGGCTATATCTTAGTGTTTTTATTCCACTCTTAATTTGAATTGGTATATAGCGCTTTGAGGCCTTATTGGCAATTATTATTAGGTGATCGGGCCAACAGCCCCGATCACCTATTGCTCTCGTACGATTTCTTTGTCTTTTTTTTTTTTTTTTTTTTTTCCCTTTTCTTTTTCTTCTTTTTCCACTCAAACGTTTCCAGAGGTTTTCTTCCAAACGGTTCAAGCTATCAACTTAAAACTTAGTAGGAACATCAACCCCAATGTGAAGATGTGCATACAAGTGTGACGTCATTGTGACGTCATTAGGTATCAAATTACAAACCAAAAATGACCAAAATATGCATGTTTTAAAATGCTTCCGTCTGGAAAACCACGTGACCCATGATCTTCGTATTTGACAGGCTTATATATCAGATCATGGCCTACAATTTTCTTCGTGTGGGCATTTTCATCTGACCCTTCCTTCTGGGGTCAATCTGAGGTCAAAGTTCAACGAAAACGAAAATCTCAATTTTTGCACTTATTGAGCAACAATGCCCATCAAACCATGCTGAATCTTTAAGAAACTTAGTACAGGCATAGGTCCTATAGCAGACTTTCACCAGCGTGTTTAATATTATGATGGCATCAAGCGTGACGTCATCGTGACGTCATCAAGTATCAAATTACACCTCCCAAAAAACCAAAATATGCATATTTTAAAATGCTTCCGTCTCGAAAACCACGTGACCCAGGATCTTCGTATTTGGCAGGTTTATAGATGACATTCTGTGCTACAACTTTCTTTGTGTGGGCATTTTCATCTGACCCTTCCTTCTGGGGTCAATTGGAGGTCAAAGTTCAACGAAAACGGAAATCTCAGTTTTTACACTTACCAGTAACAATGCCCATCAAACCAAGCTGAATCGTTAGTAAATTAGATACAGACATAGGCCCTACGGCAGACTTTCACCAGCATGTATAGTATCATGACGTCATCAGGTGTCAAATTACAAAAATTCAAAGGTTATTATTTTCAAAATTCATATCTCAAGAACCGTAATACTGTTCCACAGACGGACTACTTCTGTTATCGTAAACAGAGAGCCCCATATACTCCACACACAGCCCCCGTGGTTACTGCACATTCCTATGGGCACACACAACTTCCGGCGAGTTCGTGTCAGTGGTACACACTTCAACGCTAAAACGAATCGGGCTAAATAAGATCGGAACACTTCGGGTAAAGATTTGCGCGTTCTGATTGGCCGGTTGGCTTAGAAACGTCATCATCGGAAAAGAGTATGCTTCCAGCTAGCCTGGGGTCCATTCGCGTACAAAATCGACCGCGGGTTGCAACTTTTGCGATCAAAAACATTTTTTTCTCGTCCATAAAGCGATCCATAATCAACGTGAATCACCAAGCGACAAGGTATGTATACAAAAGTAGACATTAAACAATCCTACCATACTGACAAAAAGTCCGTAAGGCCTACCATTTGTCGCAAAAATGTACTTTTAGGAGGGCATGTTGAGCAGGAATCCGAGACTTCGCTCGCGTGCAATGTCCACACCGACGTACGACCGAGTTCCACGCCGTGTGTAGGGCCGGGACGTACGGCGGTGGTGTGCCCACTGCATACGCGATGATCTCGTAATTCCCGTGAAACAAGCAATGATGCAGCGTTAGAAAACCTGCGTTTTACGTCAATCTGTGCAAAATTGTGTGCCAATTTTGTAACTGATATTGAATTTATTAACATTCAAAGACAATACGTGATATCAGATACACCAATTAAAGATATTTAGTTGTTACTTAACAAATGAAGGCAAATAATTTGTTGAGTAATATTATTCTTTGTCAATTATTTTTGCAGCTTTTCTGTGGTCCTCGTCCTGTGACATACCACCAGTGAGCCTGAAGATGAAAAAGGGTAGTACGAGTCCCTTGATGATGCAGAATCGTCATCCATAGTTGAGCCTCCTGCCCGTAGTAACATCTGTAATTACTATTATTTGTAAAGATTTAAATATAACCTCTAGGCTCCACATCCGTTTGTTTTGATCAAAACATAAATTATTTATCTCTGAAGAATAATACGTCATTCTCTTCTCTGTTTTGTATTTAATGTAACTTTGTAAGCAATTTGGAAAGTTGTACAGTTTGTGTGTGGATGCGCTTCCTGTCATTCTTTTTTGCTGCCCTCAATCCACACCTCTCCAAAATAGTATTGGCTTGGTAATTAACACATACAGTGATTGATTATGTCAATTAAATTATTGATGCAAGTCCCAATCTTGACAATAGACAGATTTGATTATATCAGTATCTCTTATCAATCTATTTTTCAACATTAATTGGGGAAAAATAAGGTTCCCTTAACAATCAACATTTTTGCATAAATTATGCAAGTTATGGGATTTCAATATAAACTAATTATCTGTAGTTAAGCAGGTTTGATTATTACAATGTCTTGCATCATTTAATTAAAGTAAATACTTTCAATTATCCAAACCGACTGTAGCTTCGCAATGCAAAACCCGATTTGAAAAAAATAAACAGATTTCTTCTAGTCAATAACCACTCTTTCAATTGACACTGATTTTAAATCGATGTGGGCTTTAAAATAAAAGGGTTGAAACTGCCTAAATTATAATTATAGATACTTGAACAATTCTTTCACAACATGATAAGTCTAAATGAACTGAACAAATCATACGATGTCATGACCCCTGTGTGACGCCTACTTCCGGTCCAAACCGGAAGTTCTTCGAAAATGTGCAAATTTTTAGCATTTTTAATGCAAATAGATTCAAAGTGGTAGTGAATTTGACCATATTTCTACGGAACGAAATGTTTCCACACATGTGGACCTTTTGACTATACCATTGGTGACGTCATGACATGGACGGTGGTTACGTAATGTGGTGTCAAATTACGCAAATTTGGAGCTGAGATGTTTTAAAATGCTGTATCTTGAAAACTACAACAGATATTGGTATGATTCCTTCGCCACATTTAAGAACTTGATGTTCAACATATTGTTCAACAATTTGTGCACAAAATTGTGACGTCATGATGTCGTCACAGGTGTCACATTACAAGATTTCAAAGATTATTATTTCAACAATTCATATCTCAAAACGGTGCAAGCTATCAACCCCCCAGCTATGGCGGATATGCAGGGAGGAGATATTAGTTACCGGATTAGTGTATACAGCAGCCGATTTCACGAAACTTTACGCAATTGCGCAAGTCCACCTACGCCATAAGTTATTGCGCAAGTAATGGCGTAAGTGGACTTGCGCAATTGAGTAAAGTTTCGTGAAATCGGCTGCTGAACTTCCATTTTTGCCATTCCACAGGTGATAACAACGTCTGAAATTCATCACAAAATGTTCATTTACCCCGATCACCTGGCGTTTGTAACAACAAACGTCATACCTCTAGTTATAATATTATTATTATATATTATTCTTAATATTAAAATACGCTTTTTAAAAATTTCGCTATGCATCTCTATTCGCATCGCCAAGACTAATAAAGCCCTCCCTCACTACATTATGTATTGGGAATCTCGAACAATCAGAAATGTTCACAGATTAACACGTAACTTAATTAGGACCCTAAAACAATTATTGTTCGTCTCATGATTCGAATTGTTGGCGGCCCGCCAATAGACAGCCGAAGGGTGACGTGCGTTGCAATGGCAATAGGCTCCAAACTATCATGGCCGTCGGGAAAAGTACCATTGCAAAAGCACAGTGACACGGTTGAGTGATTTTTAGTTTAGATCCAATTGCCTTGGCAACCAACAAAAGGTGACTTATTCACTTCGGCAGTCTATTATTCAACTCACGGTAAGAAAGGCGTAGACTTGCCCAAGTTTTACTCACGTGTTTGGTCCGTTCTTCCGTCTCAGAAAGTCTTCCGAGACATTATAATTATGTGGGATATGTGAAATATGGTGGCGTGAAGCGCGGCAATCTGCTAGTATCATACGATCGCCTGCAAGGCTATAACGGGAAGGCCTTATGAGTTGTCTCTGTGGCGCAATCGTTTATCGCGTTCGGCTGTTAACCAAAAGGTTGGTGGTTCAAATCCACACAGGGACGTTTCCTGCTTTTTCTTGAAAACCGATCAATTTGCGTCAAAACGTCGGAAGAATTAGATCAAACGCGCCTTAAAAATTTGCCAGCATTGAGCGTACAGCTTTTAATTGTATAAAGGCTGTACAGGGAAGTTTAGCAAATGAATGTTGCAACAACAAACCAACAAGAAAATGCAGGCTTCTTCCACATTATTTTTGCCAACACAGTCCAGTATTGCCGTTCGTGCACGTTGATAAAGCTAGAAGTATACCTGTACCTGGGCTTACTTCTGATCAAAAGTTCAACGTTTTGGAACTTCGACAATTACCACCCCCTATTAGTCAAAGTAATTAGTACAACCAAATTGTGTCAAAAAAGTATATTAGGTCGTGGTCGCCACTTGGACTCTCGCTACCGCATCCGTCCCGGAACATCATTAGGCTCGAGTACCGTATAACAATTCACAATCATAATTGAACACGAAAGCTGATGGTGGTCGGATGACTGCAGCTGATTATCTGGGAAAATTTTTAATCACCGATATCTTAAAAGTTTCAGACTGGTACCCTATACACCCCCTGCACAGAGCCCAATTTCGGGACAAGGAGTAATTTGTTCTAGCATCCTATACCTGCGTTTGTGTAAGTCTGATGATGGAACCGTTAGTACAATGTACTGCGTGTCAAATAAAGTGATGTCCCACTTTTGGTCCTGAATGAATAACTTTGTCATTTGCAAACGGATTTAAAGGAACACACCTTCTTTGTTGGGCTATTTTGGACTCGAAATAGACCCATACATTATTCTGAAGCGCATTCGAGAGTAAATTAGATATATCCTGAAAAGACGCCGTCAAATTTAGCCGTTTTTGAGCACTTTTGAAAAATCCAAGGTCACGTGACTTTTCGGAACCAAATTCTGGTTCCGAAAAGTCAAGTGGTCTTGTGAGTTAGTTGTATTTTCAGCCGTATAAAAGTTTGTTACTGCAGAACTGCACCAAATTCAACTCTGATTTCCCCCCAATATTTATAAGTAATTCACAAAAGAGAGACTATTTATACAGGTATGAAACAAAGTTAAACATAAGTATGAAAATTCGAACATAATTGTTTGTTTCGAGAGTCCGGAGAACGGGAGCGAGCGCGTGCTACGGCAGGCTACCGTGGAGTGTAGAAATTTGCCCCGCGCAGTACACGGCAAATAGCCTGAGTGCACACACACACGGTGTTGCTTCGGTGCACGTACGTTCGTGAAGAAAAAACATGATGCCAACTCCTCAAAAGAAAACGGAAATTCCTATTCGGTCGTCCGGGCTGTCCAGTGAAATCGTGAGCAGAAAATTGGAGATATCCTGAGCAGGAGAAGAGCGAATCGTTTGTGACAAAGTCGTGAGGCTCTCGCGTAGTTGCAACGGCTGGTAAAGCGTATAACCCGTCTTTTGACCGTTTTCGTTATTTTTGCACTTCTTTAGTAAATTACGGGATATTTTGATGAAATTTTTTCGCAACGACCATCAAAAAAGTATTGTCAATGCTGCTACATCACTAAATCATGTAAACAGTAGGCAGGTGTGTACCTTTAAACAAGTCGAACGCACGATCGTATCCACTACTTAAGTCCGCATAAGAAAATTTAATGCAAATAAAAAAAAAATTCAAATTGCTTGCTCATCAGCAATAACAAGCCAGAACTTGTTGGGAATGGCTGAATCGTGACCTGGGAGATCAAATAAAACCTACAATATTGGGAAGTAACCAATCACACTGTGAGCCAGTTAATTACTCAGAGAATATTTTCATTGGTTGAGAATGTTTCTCCAAAGAAAGTAACCAATCAAATTTGTTTTTCAATCTTGTGCACGAAGTACACGCGTGATACCACGTGCTCGTTACGTGCACGTGGGCAGACGATTTACAGTATAAATTTGGGTGCATAACTGGTTTTTCTCAGCAGTGTCATCTAACTGCAGAGTTTGGTCTTCGGTTGTTCAACATTTTGCACCAAATTTTGAGGTAAGAACTATTTTTGACGGCGTGTTTAGGCATTACGGAATCGTACTTTCATGCTACTTCGCTTCGCTCATACTAGGCATGAACAGCAGTTTAACTTCAATGAGAGAACAGGGCCTTGAAGAATTAAAAGTGAAAACGTCAACAATTGTATTGCAATTATTTTATTGCAGCATGGGGATGGGTATAGCACCATGTGCCAACAAAAATTACAATTTATTTGCAAGATTCTCTTATATTTTTAAACAGTTTATGTATATGTATGGGTTTACGGTAGCACCATGTGAATCTCATTTGTATATGTGTGGTTCTGAAAAGAACCGGTGAGTGTGAACTCAACGTTTCGAACAGCGTGCTCTGTTCGTCTTCAGTTCACACTCGCCGGTTCTTTTCAGAACCACACATATACAAATGAGATTCACATGGTACTACCGTAAACCCATACACACGTTGATTTCCACCATGCATAGCCTTAAGTCTTACATAAACAGTTTATGTAAAATTACTTCTTTAAGGATGTCGTACTTTAATTCTATTTTATTTACAACTTAACACTTTCAAACTACAAGGCAAAGTCTGTTTGACCAATAGGGAATGAGGTCAAAGGTCAAGGAATGTGGGCATCTCAAAGACCTTTATTAAGGATTGTATATGCCGAAGGAATCAAGATCGTAGGTCAAACGGTTGATTTTTTATGAATTTTTTAATATGGAAAATATTAAATTTCATGCCCCTTTAATCGGACACGTGATGACGTATTTGTTTTAGGACCCTCCTTACAATATGATCTTTATTCATACCAAGTTTCATTGTCGTAAGAATTGAGGAACATATTGAAATAGGGATGTAAACGGTTTATGTGCATTGTTAATGGTACTTCCGGGTTAGAAGAAAAAGAAAGAAACTAGAGCTACGTCTGTTCTATGAACAGAGCGTAGGGCTTTTTCGAATTTTTTTAACTTCAACAATGAGCATGCTTAGCTTGCGAAATTATTAATATTTATAAGTAATTCACAAAAGAGAGACTATTTATACAGGTATGAAACAAAGTTAAACATAAGTATGAAAATTCGAACATAATTGTTTGTTTCGAGAGTCCGGAGAACGGGAGCGAGCGCGGGCTACGGCAGGCTACCGTGGAGTGTAGAAATTTGCCCCGCGCAGTACACAACAAATAGCCCGAGTGCGCACACACACACAATGGCGTGTTGCTTCGGTGCACGTACGTTCGTGAAGAAAAAACATGATGCCAACTCCTCAAAAGAAAACGGAAATTCCTCTTCGGTCGTCCGGGCTGTCCAGTGAAATCGTGAGCAGAAAATTGGAGATATCCTGAGCAGGAGAAGAGCGAATCGTTTGTGACAACGTCGCGAGGCTCTCGCGTAGTTGCAACGGCTGGTGAAGCGTATAACCCGTCTTTTGACCGTTTTCGTTATTTTTGCACTTCTTTAGTAAATTACGGGATATTTTGATGAATTTTTTTCGCAACGACCATCAAAATAGTATTGTCAATGCTCCTACATCACTAAATCATGTAAACAGTAGGCAGGTGTGTACCTTTAAGTTACTGTAAAATTAGTACTATTTGTCATAATGTCACATGCCGTTATAAATTAAATATTTAACTAGACATTGGCGTTTTTTTTAAAAAAACGCAAGGTGATCGGGCGATATGAATATTGACTTTATTATGACGTCACACTTGGTTGAAATTGGTTGAAAACTTGAGTTGGTCGATTTTGAAAAGAAACATTCACATATCGATTGCCAGTATTGGAATTGTCAAGACATGACTATTCAACGCTAAAATTGTGTATATGATGACGTCATTATTGGCACAGTCAATCTTATCATGACGTCACAATTGTGTGCACAAATTGTTCAATGATCTACTGAAGAATAAGTTCTTAGCTATAATATGTGGTGAAAGAATCTTTCCAATATCTATTACAGTTCTCAAGATGTTGTCATTTGAGATCATATTACGTAACCACGAAGCACGTGATGACGTCATCATTGGTATAGTCATGAAGTCCACGTGTGAGAACATTTCGTTTTCAAATGTCCTACCACTTTGGCTCTATTTGCATTCAAAATGCCAAAAATAGGACATTTTTGAACAACTTCCGGTTTGGACCGGAGGTTTGGGTCACACAGCTAGGGGTCGTGTCATTGTATGATTTGTTCAGTTCATTTAGACCTATCATGCTGTGAAAGAATTGTTCAAGTATCTGTTAGGGTTTTTGAGATATGAGTTTTTGAAATTATAACTTTTAAAATCTTGTAATTTGACACCTGTGAGGACATCACAATTCTGTGCACAAATTGTTCAACAATTTGTTGAACATCAAGCTATTAAATGTGGCAAAGAAATCATTCAAATATCTATTGTAGTTTTGAAGATACAGCATTTGAAAATAATTTAGCTGGAACACTACGTAATTTGATACCATAGTACGTAACTACCGTGTGATGACGTCACCATTGGTATTGTCATAAATTCCACATGTGTAGAAACGTTTCGTTTCGTAGAACCATGGTCAAATTCCCTACCACTTTCGCTCTATTTGCATTCAAAATGCTAACTAAAGGTAATGCGTTTGTTTTTGTTACAAGCGCTAGGTGATTGGGCTACAGAGAAATTTGGTAAAGGAATGATTGAAATATGTATTGTAGTTCTCAAGATGTAGGATGCCGCTGGAATTTTTTTTTCGTGATTTTCCAAATGTTCTATTTGGGTATCTGATGACGTCATACACACAGCATAACACGTGGCGCAAGTTCTTGGAAGATACAAAGTTTGAAGTTGCTATCTTATTTCGTTGTCAAGTCAGATTGCTTTCTGTCGTGAAATGTAATTTTTAAATATTATTTACAAAAATTATGGATTATTTGATGACGTCATAGTTGCATTCCGCAATTATAGCTAGATCTGTACTATAAGATGTAGGCCTACATATCGTTTGTACTAAATTTGTTTTGTTCTCCAGTTAGGCCACATTGTGTGGAAAGACCAGTTTTTGTGATTTTCGCAATATTATAATAAATTTGGTACTTGAGGACATTATCATGACATAACACATAAAGCACAAAACTTGACCTCAGTCACTGCCTCAGTTCTTGGAGTGTATAAAGTTTTAAGTTTGTATCTTAATCCATTCTCGTTAGACTGTGATTTTTGAATTTGCCGACTTTTGACGTGCAATTGTCTCACAAAGGAAGGGTCAGATAAAAATGGCCACACAGAGAAAATTGTATGTTATGGTGTGATTTTGTATGTTTGTCATATATAAAGACCCTCGGCTTTATAGTTTTTAAGGCGAAAATATTTTTGAAATTTATGTTAATATGCAATTTTGACTGGTAAATTGGGAAATTGAAATAGCTCTGAATTTCATCATGACGTGCATTTGTATAGGGATAATTTTGGAAAATGAAAATGGCGTTGTCAATGGTAAGTTTATCACCAGGACACAATCGCCACGATTCGGTCGTTTTTCGAAGATTAGACATTAATTGTTAAAACATTAGCTACATTGCAATTACCGTTTGCAAAACAGGGACATTTCCACACTTTGGGCAAATTTACACAAGTATCGCGGTTGTACTTTACATCATCATCAGGGTCGCTAGAAAATGTCCAGGGGAGGCTCCGGGTGGGGACTGGGCGAGCAAAAACTTCGACTTTTTATAACACCTTTTGGCGAAATGTGATCAACCGGTACACAAACGGATATTGTTGTTATATTCACAGAGTATCGTTTTCCTTGTTTGCAGATCTCAGTTCTAACAAATTTTACATCAACTTTCGGCAAAAATTCAATCAATAAATAAATTAATCTACCTGCGGGTTTTATAAATTTCCCTGCAGCAGTGCAGTGCAGTGTAGTGCAGTCAACGTTTACGCGATTCCAGCTATGCGTAATAATTAAGTTGTGTGTGTGTGTGGAAAGTGGCACAGAGGAAAAGCTGAAACAGGCCTAAGTAAAATCCAAAGCTATAGCATATATAAACGGTGCGGGTCACCCAGCTGTGAGAGCCTTAATAAAGGCTACTTCGCCCCCGGCAACCGTGACAATCGTCATCATATCGTTCACCAAACGTCACAATCGTCATGATGTGTACAAGTTCGCTAACCCTGACAAAAACGACATAATTTGAATGATTTTAGTAACATAAATCAGTATAACCTCTGCTATAATTGAAGTATTCTCATAAAACTTTCTGCATAAGGGTAATGTGGTATGGTCTTTCAGAAAAAGTATAAATTATTTTAATAAAATGAATGGTTGCCATGGAAACAAGCATTTTATTTTAATAAAATTAATGGTTGCCATGGAAACAAGCACATTTTCTCCAAAGAAAACAATATAATTTGACGTCTCCACAAACTTCAGATGAAATAACAGTTACTGGCAATGATATAGCTGAACAAGTGATAAATAAAGGCCAGTAACATTATTTGAGGTATTGTATTACTCATCTTCAAGGTCAAAAGTCAATTTAAAGAAGTGGAGGATGCGGATGCTAGTGTGATACTGGTGGAGGGTTTTCCTGGTTTTCTTCTGGCTCGGCCATAGTCTTTAATCTTGATACTGGAAGTAGAGACAACAGGATAGTTTATTATACCATGCCCTCACTTAAGATTTAGTTAACTTTCTCCTTTTTTTTTCCTTTTCTTTTTTTAATGACCTGACTGAAACAATTAGGGCGGCTATGAGTATGACTTTTAAAAACTTGTAAGTTGTAGGCCTATTCTCTTTAATACTTAAAGTTTGGTTTGTATTTATTGTTTTAATTGTATTTACAGCTGATATAGTGAACAAAATAAAACATCAATTCGACAACCAAAAAAACAAATTCAATTTGAATTTTGATTACTTAGATCTGCAACTCCAGGAATACGCAAAAAAACATACCTCTAGTAATAATGGTATCGCCCAAAAAAAGGCATTGTGCATCCTATGTACGAACTACGATTGTACCATTTTTTTTAAATATGGGGAGGGTTATACCTTCCTTTCAAAATTTAACGGACAGGAGGCCTAAAAAAATCGGCTAATTGTAATTCTGACGTCCCTAGAAATATATCCTGCATATATGTGAGATGTGTATTTTGTTATAAAATTACCAAAACAGCATGATTTTACGACTTAGTGGTTGACACAACCAGATTCCAACGACCGGGGTCACGCCATGCATCACGCCGTGCTTTTACGGGCGAGTGCCCCATTCAATAGGCCAACACACACCTACAGCGTGGCGTTCGTTTCTATCAAAAGAGCTTTTGAAAGGGTATAGAAAATACGCTCTCCGTAAAAATATAAACACATTTAACATTCCAAACTCGCACAAATAATTGTTAAGACATGTAAAATTCATTCAGTGAAACCTCCTACCTTTCAAAATGAAGATTTCACCTCAAGAAATTGAGTTTACTTTTCCCTTTTTCGTAACTTCGGTTGTAGACCACCTACCGATAACGAGGACGCAATGACGTGTACAGTACCCCCTTCAGCTATTCAGGGAAACCATTTTCATGTACGTCACAAGTATTCGGATCCGCGGAAAGCACCCGAAGTGCATGCGCGCCCAGCCGAGCGGCAATTTTTATGGGCCGAATACTCGCGATCGCAACGCTTCGGGAAAAGCTGGTCGGGGCGAGAGTAGTTCATTCATAAAAGCCTGGGCTGTCGGTCATACCTCCGACGGCTGTTGTATGTACGTTAGTGAATGACTGAAACTCTAAGCTTTCTAATGAACTGTTGCTCGTTAGATTTGGACAGGTTAAAGTGGATGAATTTTTAAGATGAAAAATAGTAAGATTTTGGTGCGGGCTGTGCGCTGTGTGTGCATCTAGAATAAACTGACGCTCCAGTCAACTTGAGTTGCGGTCCACCATGTTTATTTTATTTCCAACACAGCAACGATTTCCAGCATGTCACATTCACAGTTTTCGGGGAGAAGACATATTTACTCTGGTCCGCCGACTAAGGCTAGCCGTACATAATTACACCCAAGATACAACAGCTAAGTCACCAAAAGTAAATGTCCTTGTGCTATCTAGTGTTTATTCAACTTTCCTGGCGATGATGCCACGGAAACTAGCAGTTTTACATCTTCAAAAGTCCAATTTTCTCGGTTGTAAATCAAGCCCTGCTTATTATGTCTCGTCTGTCTGACTTATTCACTACTCGCGCACGTACGTGTATATCATTGGCCGTGTAGCCCAGACATCCTCCTTAAAAAGATACATAAATGACCTCTGACCCGAGACAGGCGCCTAGATACAAGTTCTATTATTAGAAGTCGAGCACTATATATGGGCGCAAATCGTCAGATTAGTGGAGGCTTGGTATAGCGCCCTCAAACGACTGAGTTAGCTTAATTATCAAGGGACCCAACAAATAATTTCTCCACATTACGTAACCACCGTGCACGTGATGACGTCATCAGTGGTATATATATGTAGTCATAAAGTCCACATGTGAGGGAACATTTCGTTCCGTAGAACTATGGTCAAATTCCCTACCACTTTGGCTCTATTTGCATTCAAAGTGCTAAAAAAGTGTACATTTTCGAACCTCTTCCGGTTTGGACCGCAGGTTTGGGTCACACAGGGGTCATGCCATTGTATGATTTGTTCAGTTCATTGCGACCTATCATGCTGTGAAAGAATTGTTCAAGTATCTATTACGATTCTTGAGATATGAATTTTTGAAATAATAACCATTTAATTTTTGTAATTTGACACCTGTGACGATATCATAACGTCACAATGTTGTGCACAAATTGTTCAACAATTTGATAAACGTCAAGTTCTTAAATGTGGCGAAAGAATCATGCAAATATCTGCTGTAGTTCTCAAGATACAGCATTTTAAAACAATTCAGCTCCAAATTTGCGTATTTTGACACCACATTACGTAACTACCGTCCATGTGATGACGTCACCAACGGTATAGTCAAAAAGTCCAAATGTGTGGAAACATTTCGTTCCGTAGAAATATGGTCAAATTCACTACCACTTTGAATCTATTTGCATTCAAAACGCTTACAAAAATGCACATTTTCGAACAACTTCCGGTTTGGACCGGAAGTAGGCGTCACACAGGGGTCATGACATTGTATGATTTGTTCAGTTCATTTAGACTGATCATGTTGTGAAAGAATTGTTCAAGTATCTAATACGGTTCTTGAGATATGAATTTTTGAAATAATAACCTTTGAATTTTTGTAATTTGACACCTGATGACGTCATGATTACGTCACACTTGATGCCATCATGATACTATGCATTCTGGTGGAAGTCTGCCGTAGGGCCTATGTCTGTATCTAATTTACTAACGATTCAGCTTGGTTTGATAGGCATTGTTGCTGGTAAGTGTAAAAACTGAGATTCTCAGTTTCGTTGAACTTTGACCTCCAATTGACCCCAGAAGGAAGGGTCAGATGAAAATGCCCACACAAAAATAATTGTAGCACGGAATGTCACCTATAAACCTGCCAAATACGAAGATCCTGGGTCACGTGGTTTTCAAGACGGAAGCATTTTAAAATATGCATATTTTGGTTTTTTGGAGGGTGTAATTTGATACTTGATGACGTCACGATGACGTCACGCTTGATGCCATCATAATATTATACACGCTGGTGAAAGTCTGCCATAGGACCTATGCCTGTACCTAGTTACTTAAAGATTCAGCTTGGTTTGATGGGCATTGTTGCTCAATAAGTGCAAAAATTGAGATTTTCGTTTTCGTTGAACTTTGACCTCAGATTGACCCCAGAAGGAAGGGTCAGATGAAAATGCCCACACAAAGAAAATTGTTGGCCATGATCTGATATATAAGCCTGCCAAATACGAAGATCATGAGTCACGTGGTTTTCCAGACGGAAGCATTTTAAAACATGCATATTTTGGTCATTTTTTTGTTGTAATTTGATACCCGATGACGTCACGGTGACGTCACACTTGTATGCACACCTTCACATTGGGGTTGATGTTCCTACCAAGTTTCAAGTTGATAGCTTGAACCGTTTCGAAGAAAAGCTCTGGAAACGTTTGAGTGGAAAAAGAAGAAAAATAAAAAACTAGAGCCACGTCTGTTCTATGAACAGATCGTAGGGCTTTTTCACATTTTTAAACTTCAAAACTTGAAAAACGCCTAACCAGAATACAATGATTAACTAAATTATCTATTTTTGAACAATTTTAAATTATCAGCCAAAAACTGTTTGACTAATGGTTATCGAGGTCAAAGGTCACCCTTTTCATATTTTTTAAAGCTTGGCTATACCTAACCATAATGCTATGAGTCCCGTGTTGTTTGTTATCACTTTAAAATTATAAGCCAACGAAGATTTGACCACTAGGAAACGAGGTCAAAGGTCAAGCAATGTGCGCGTCTGCATATACTTGTATTTGATGCACCTTTAATTTGTCACGTGATGACGTCATCATGACGTCATCAATTAACGACATTTGCTAGTGATCGTATGTGGCGCAGGAATCACGATCATAGGTCAATCGGCTGATTTGTTATGAATGTTTGAATATGGAAAACATTAAATTGTATGCTCCTTTAATCTGATACCTGATGATGAAAAGTTTTTGAGTTGTCAGTTTGCCTGGGTGGGGGAGTACTGCTATACAGATCTACCACTTCGAGATGTTTGATGAACTGTGAGATACCAAGTCATGGTGCCGGTAAAAAATTTTGATTACTTAATTAGCTCCTTGAGGAGTATCATAACATGTAGGTTCAGGATTTATACTAAGAGAGTATTGAGCCAAATTTCATATAAAACAAAATAACATGTACATTTAATGGAAATAGTACAGAAGCCTTCATCGATTCAGAAAATATGTTTAGAATTGAAAATATGGCAATTTCAGTTTTTGCACATTTAAAAACATCGATTAGGCCTAAGTTACTGTAAAATTAGTACTATTTGTCATAATGTCACATGCAGTTATAAATTAAATATTTAAAAAGTTTATCCTGAAAACTAAGTTTAGAGGCAAGTTTTATTTCCCTTTGCGAATTCTAAACTGTTCATTGTTAGTTTGTTTTGTTCACATTTGGGATGGAAAATGCGATGTTTACTCGAAATACTAATATACATATATTAGTCATCAAAGGCAGAAATCAGAGCACATAATTTGTTGAGATTAAAAAGAGTTTGGCCAAGGAGGACAATTTCATAATCAGACAAGTACATGTACTATATGTTTACACGTATTGCGCATTCTCTCTTCAGCTATACATGTATCACTATGAGGGCGCTATATCACTTTCACGGTAGCAAAACGCGAGTGCATGGCCTGGCTTATGCATGGTTTTACGCAAATTGTGACTTGGCTGAACTTTGGCCTTCAATTGACCCAGGAAGGAAGGGTCAGATGAAAATGACTACACAAAGCAAATTGTAGCGCAGGATCTGATATATAATGTCTGCTAATTATGAAGACCCTGGGTCATGTGGTTTAATAGAGGGAAACATTTTACGAAATGCATTATTTGCAAATTTTTATTACGAAAATCCACTTTTTTACCAATTTTAAATAATTATAATTACGTAATCATTGACGTCATGGTAATGTTCTACATAGTGGTGGAAGTTTGTGATGGGGCCCATGCCTGTACCTAGTTTTATAAAGATCAAGCGTAGTTTAATAGGTAATATTGCTTCATAAGTACAAACAAAATACAAACAACTGATTTTTGAATTGGCTGAACTTTGACCTTCGATTGACCCAGGAAGGAAGGGTCAAATGAAAATGCCTACACTAAGAACATTGTAGGCTAGGATCTGATCTATATGTCTGTCAAATATGAAGACCCTGCGTCACGCGGTTTTGGCAAGGGAATCATTTTAAAAAGTGCATATTTGGGTCATTTTCGGCTTTTTAGGCATTTTTAAACTATTGTAATGACGTAACTGATGACGTCACAATGAAGCCAATCTTGGGTGCACACCTCTATACTATGTCTTTGATGTGACCAAGTTTGGTTAAGATCGAAGTTTGGGAACGACCTGAAAAGGTGAGGAGAACACGTACGTATTATGTCTATGGAGAAAAAAAACGGAAAAACTAGAGCTACGTCTGTTCTATGAACAGAGCGTAGGGCTTTTTCACATTTTTTTAACTTGAAAAATGAGCATGCTTACCTTGTAAAATTAGATGTTGTTAACATATCAACTATTTAACTTAAACAAATATTAACCTTCAATGCGTTACCTTTAAAGGACTGATGACGTAATCAATGTTTTAACAACACAGACATGTTTGGTGGTCGACGTACTCTATAAGCACCACTATGAGCTAATTTGCGCAAACATTGCTATGAACGGGTCATTTTAAGATTTGTTAATTTCGCCGCTAGAGGGCGCATTTTTTGGAAAGCATTTACCTTAGACTAACACTGCCAACCCGATCGTTGACCACTTTTACAAAATAGCAAGGTCAAACACCATATTTTTGAATACCCTACCCTAGTTGAACCATAACACAGTAGACTAGCTCTGAACACGTTCAAACTACAAGGCAGAGTCTGTTTGACCAATCGGGAATCAGGTCAAATGTCAAAGCATGTGGGCATCTGAATAATAATCATAATAATAATAATGAGATTTTAAACAACTCTGAATGCCGCAATGGGGCGACATTTCGGGAAGACTCTCACCGGGGACCACCGAAATTTCGGCAAGAGTGACTCAAAATGACACCTTATTTTTTTACCCAAAGCTTCTAGAGATGCTTCCAGACCGAAGAGAAACAACTCCAGTCCGAATAAAAATGGTTCTCGACCTAAAAAAAATGGTTTCTGACCTAAAAAAATTAATTTTAAACTCAAAAATATTAGCAGGTCGCCCTAATATACCTTTTTTACACACGATTTGTCGCCCTATTCTAGCATTGATAGTAATTATATAGCGCACATATCCACCCTGCAGGGTGCTCATTATTATATCAGGGAATCACCAGAACCATTTCGCTTCAACTAGGTGGCTGCTGGTCAGGCGCACAACACTTTTATATTGTGGCAATCCCCTTAACAGCTTCCCATATATCGCTTGGGTTTACGAGGCAACTGGGATTAAGTGCCTTGCCCAGGGACACAGACACGTTGGTCGAAGTGGGGTTCGAACCCCCAACCTCTGATTGGGAGTCCCGCTTCATACCCACTAGACCACACGCGCTCCGTATGATGTACACGTGTAAGATGTACACGTTTGCCCGCCATATTGAAACAGGAGGAATTGCTCCTTTTTGCAAAGGTTCCCGAAGTTACCCGAATGCACGTCCGGACGTTAGCGTTAATCGTCGGGTACGATTCGTCATTGTTTCGAGAATTTGAGTTGACGTCGCGTGTACTATGCGTGCCGCTGCGTGTGTATTTGGTGATGCAACGGATTCAGAACTACTACGCAGTGGCTATAGTTACGGTAACCGTAAAGCGATAATGAATGGCTATAATAACCACGTGACGGGCAGAATTCTGCCCGTCATGGCTGCCCTTTACCGATCCCTATATTTTCGAAATAAGCGAACCAATCTATAGGGATCGGGAACCAATCTAGTGAAATGCGTGCTTACTGCAGTGCATGTTTCCCGTATCACGACGTGTAGTTGATCCGATATACACAAAGCATTGGCATCAACTACATGTTGCAATATTTTTCGGCAAGCACTTGCGCCGAATAAATTGTCTCGAAACAGGCGGAAAATTCCAATTTGTGTGCAAATTGTAAGTAAGTCACTGTATCTCGAGCTTAAACCTCGATAACTGCTCGATCGTAGCTAACATAGTGTGCTAAGTATATTCGTCGTTATTCTGAAGGTGAAAATTGCCGTCATCGTCCGTCATGTCAATTTTTGCCATGCCTTGCAACGGTAAAAGATGGAAAGTTTGACTGAGTTCCGCGTTTTGGCTGCACGTGTGCAGCAGTCGTGACGTCATTAGTGCGGAGCGCTATTCAGCAGAGCTGACAGGTGAATTCAGCGTAGCTGACGGAGTATTTAACAGTCGGGGGGTGACGTGATTAGTAAGCTGAAGAAGTCCATCCAGCAGGGCGGAGGACGAAATGCAGCAGAGTTATCCACCTATTAATTGTTCCCCCCATCCCTCCCACCCCCGCGTTGCCCCACCCCCTAGGTGGGGTTTGGTCACGTTTTTCATGCCCAAGGGTAGGGCATTTGCCCTTTAATTAATATTTTCTGTGCATTTGTATACAAGACAACATGTTTTGCATCAGGGAGTGAGGATTTGTCACCTAAATTTTGCCCCAGGGGTGGAGATTTTGTCACGTAAAAAGTGACAATCCCCCCCCCCCCTCCCAGGTGGAGTAGCCCGGGAGGAGGGGTGGGGGAATAACGGCAACTTACGGGAAATACGCGCGCTAAGCTTACGCGCGCTGAGTGAATTATCTAGGGAATAATTGATTCAGATATTGATATATTTAATACGAGACCAATTGCCAATTAAGCAGGTACGTTTAAGTGGTAAATTGTTGATGATTTGAAGAAGTTAATGTGTTATTAAAGATTTTTAGAAGTTAGATTGTTCTTCCCACAGTCCTCCTTTCTTCGTCCAAACGCCTCTTCACAGTAGAATTTTCTGCCTGGTTGTATATTTCAACCGCGGTGGTTCAAAACATAAATTGAGGAAACCCCGAGCCACAGAGGCGCCCGGCTCGCGACAAATTGTGTTGTGAGGCAGAATTGGCAGTTGCGTTACATAGTGTTAACGGATCTGTTACAGATCTGTTATCTCTATCGGAATTGTGACCTCAGAACATACATCGTGTTAACAGGACGTGTTGGTGTTGAAAGTCGTGGCGCAGTACCGCAAATTGCAGTATGCGAGTGAGATCGTAATTACCCGTGTTAGTGTTAGTGTAAAAGATCTGTTAACTAGACGTCTCGGGAAATTGTGTTAGTGTTAGTATAACATATCTGTTAACTCGGCGTCTTGGGAAATGTCAAGGCGGTAGATTTCTGCACGACTTTCAACACTAACATAAAATGGTGACCTCCGGTCCGTGTTACAGGAGCTTAACCACCAAGTGATTGAAATTCTTCACGGAGCCAAACATTGTCTCAATTGTGGGTAGAATACAAGACCAAACACATTGATAAGTTGTGCTGAAAATTGAACCTCAATTTATTGAAAATTACTAAAGTTCTAAAATAATTAATATTAACACCACCCACTTCGTTCAGATCTGTTAACAGATATGTTACACTAACAGGAAATTTAACATTAGCTGTTGAACTAACATGAGATGTAACACCTACACGTCCTAAACAACATGTTAACATCGAGTTAACACGGTGTTTGTTCCGAGGTCACAATTCTGATAAAGTTAACAGATCTGTAACACTAACACGTAACACATAAATGTGACTTCGTCCTGTGTACAGTGTAGAGAATTAACATGGTGTCCATGTTAACTCATGTTAACCTGGACATTCAATTAGAGGAGATTAATGCCGTGTTAACAGATCTGTTAACAGATCTATTAAACTAACACTAACACGTAACACACACAGTTGTGACCTCACCCATTGTATTTGTTTCTGCAGGAATATCACATTATCGTAACGAACCGGAACATCATCATCATCATGGCACGATTTAGCCTTGTCGTTTTGGTCTTCGCATCATGCCTGATGGTTATGACGGATGCATCATGGGGTATCAGCGTTCGTTTCGGCAAGTAAGTTTTTTTTCTCTCTCTCAATTATTCACAGCCCAGCACAGAAAACAACATATCACGACCTTTCTCTGTCACAGCTTTTCAGCTGCGTTTATTCAACTCGGCCAATTACCAAACGGTCAAAGGGCCGCAAAACATTTAGTAAACATGAGGCCATAGGCTCGTCAGCAATGCGCGCGCGCCAAATTTGTGCCACGAAATACGCAGCTCCATGCCTTTGCTACATTAGGTGCGTTCAGACGATGGTTGTTAACTTAAAGTTAAAGGGGCTATGTCACGGTTTGCGCACGCGCCAAATCCTTTCATATTTTGACATACGTGCGGGCTCACATACATGTAGTGCAATTTCGTTACACAACGCTGTGCGTGTGCTATAGTTGTGTCGTGTACCCAGCACGTGCCGCATGGGCAGTGTGTTCGTTCATGAGTGTTTACAATACGCAGAATTCAACTACATTGTACATCGTGTGCGCGCATTTGTTCGATTTGGCATCACGCGCGCGCGATTGCGCGATCAATGTCTGGAAAAACAAATTCGTACAGCGGTGGCGGCCACTGTGTCTTTCCAAGGACAGAAGGTATGGTGTAAAATTGCTGTCAGGACCAAATAAGAATGTCAGTTTTGATGGGAAAACAAGGTTAAACAAATTGCTGTATCCAACTAAGGATGCCATTCATATCATTCGATGCCGTTTCTGTCATGTTTTGTCGAGTTTTTTGATGGGATGAAAACAATCTTTTTAACGACGGCCGCACACCCGGTGATGTCGATGTTTGGTGGCTTAAAAATACGGCAAACAGTGCGATTCCAAGTAAAAAGTAATGCATCAGGACATCCTGGACGTTGACAAGTACACCACTGCCAAAATTACTAAAGATTTGTAAGGGATGGCAAAGATTGAATAGGATATGCAAAACCCAGCGACAAAACTTGAAAAAGTTAGCCACACTTTTTCAAGTTTTGCTGCGCATGCGCAAACCGTGACATAGCCCCTTTAAGTCGTTATTAGTGGGCACTCGTGAGTAAAGCTCGTAAGTAGTGACCGTGTGGACGTTACTTAACAACGACGATTTAACAACGAGGAATCTTATGAGTAGCCGCTTACTTACGAGCGCGCACCATTGGTATATGGACCGTGTGCATGCTTGCGCGTCGTTGTTAAAGGGGCTTAGACTGGTTCCCGTCCACATATTCCACACAGGAGAATATAAGGACAGGTAAAAGGGCGCTTCATCTTGATCTGTAATTGGTCGTCTTTGCGCGTGCGCATTGTGTTTTTTAAATTTAAAAATTAGCCAAGCCCTTTGCTTTAGGCAATGTACTTTATTTACATAATTGGATATGTTCGACACGCACGGCCAAGTTACAAATGTCAATGCAAAATTTGCGCACTTACCAAAATAATAATAATAATAATAACCACGTGACGGGCAGAATTCTGCCTGTCATGGCTGCCCTTTACCGATCCCTATATTTTCGCGATAAGCGAACCAATCTATAGGGATCGGGAACCAATCTAAAAGGGGCTATGTCACGGTTTGCGCATGCGCAGCAAAACTTGAAAAAGTGTGGCTAACTTTTTTAAAGTTTTGTCGCCAGGTTTTGCATATCCTATTCAATCTTTGCCATCCCTTATCATTCTTTAGTAATTTTGGCAGTGGTGTACTTGTCAACGTCCAGGATGTCCTGATGCATTACTTTTTACTTGGAATCGCACTGTTTGCCGTATTTTTAAGCCGCCAAACATCGACATCACCGTGTGTGTTTTTTCATCCCATCAAAAAACTCGACAAAACATGACAGAAACGGCATCGAATGATATGAATGACATGGTTGGATACAGCAATTTATTTAACCTTGTTTTCCCATCAAAACTGACATGCTTATTTGGTCCTGACAGCAATTTTACAGCATACCTTCCGTCCTTGGAAAAGACACAGTGGCCGCCACCGCTGTACGATTTTGTTTTTTCCAGACATTGATCGCGCAATAAAGCGCGCGTGATGCCAAATCGAACAAATGCGCGCACACAATGTACAATGTAGTTGAATTCTGCGTATTGTAAACACTCATGAACGAACACACTGCCCATGCGGCACGTGCTGAGTACACGATGTACACAACTATAGCACACGCACCAATAGTCTTGGTGCAAGACGATACTGCCTGATATTGGTCACTGACCGCCGCCCGCTAACCAACATTCACCGACATTCGCCAAGAGAGGGCGCCATACACTCTACTATGAGGACAGGAAACCAGTCTACGTCCGTGCTCCAGTATCGTCTTGGGACATTTCCTGAATCCGCTCGGGAAATTCCGAGCGCATTCCAAGCATTGCTCATTATGCCACGCATACCTATGACGTATTAAAATATTTCAAGCCGAGCGCTGTGAAGTCTGGTACCTGTACGTACGTCTTAATTATCAAACAGGAAAAGCACACGTTATCGCGTCAGACAAGTCCGTGCTTTATTTGTTTTTAAAAGAAAAAATATGAAAATGTGGCAATGGGGCCAGTTTTTTTCCAATGGATTCAACGAACTTCGACTTTGGTTTGTCGGCCCGGCAACCGAAGCCGTTATTTGGCTGAACCCGTACGCTGCAGAAACGTGTCTTTGTTATGATTTCACAGACTGCGAAAACCGTACGGCACTCGCTGGCTAGCTAGCGCTACGCGGACGAGACTGAGAACTAAATGGGTCCTGTGTTTTCGAAGAAAAAACATAATTTTTGTTACTACTAAAATCACGTTTTCTCGCCAAATTTAAAGATAGCATACATGATTGGTAAACTGTTGCAAATAGTTTTATCCCCTGCGTGATTGAAGATATGCATGATTAAAACTAACCCGAGCAAAAACCAGCTCCGTTCTTCGTCTAACTTTTGAGAAAACAGTCAAAAAAGGGTTTGCAGTCATTTCGCCCCAAAACCACTTCACCCTGAACCTCGGCCTGTGCACAAAGTGGTTTTGGGGCGAAGTAGCATGTGGGCGATGTAGTGTTTGGACGAAGTGATTTGGGGCGAAATGGCACTCGGGCAAAGTAGTTTGGGGGCGAAATGGCACTTGGGCGAAATGGTTTTGAGGCGAATTGAATTTTCGTCTCATGAGACGAAAACTAATTGTTTTACTAATTTCTCAAAGACTATAGCACTTCAGACAAAACCATTTCAGGGGAAGTTTTCTACGGTCATCGTGTTTATATTGTGTTAGTTAGTCGTAAATCTGTGAACATTTCTGATTTTCGAGAATTAGTGTCTACAAAAATGTTCTGATTTTTTTAAAAACAAATGGTCATGCCTATTTGTTTCCGCAAATGATCGACGTCTCGCAGCAACTTGGGGAAAATCAAAAGTACAATTATGAAGAAAAATGATTCTCTAGCTACACACAAGTTACAGATTTTAGAAATACTTTGGTTGCAAAAATTGACCAAGCGGTTGCTGTGTTATGCTTGGTACAGTTCGTCCATCTCCGCGTGCGGAATATACAGTGAATTTACCACTACAAATTGTGACGCTGGCAAAGGGCAGGCTTTAATTTGTGGGCGACAAACAGCACCCGTAGCACACGTTTATTAGAATACAATTTTAAACAAATACGTATCCCCATGAACAGTAGACAGTTTCACAAATCTGTCTGGCAAACACAAACGCAGGCATATGCACATTGCCCATATACCAATGGTGCGCGCTCGTAAGTAGCGCGCTACTCATAATATTTCTCTTTGTTAAATCGTCGTTGTTAATGCACCTATCAATTGTTTCCCCCACTAGAAATTCCTTCTAGAAAATCATTTTCGTGCTCTTACCCGAGGTAGTTGATAAAACTTCCACAAGTTGATCGTGAGGACATACTAAACAACATTTTCGATGTTCACCTTTGCAAACGTTTCTCGATTTTCTCGGGGCGAAAAGGCATGGGGCGAGTTGGTTGTTAAATAAAAGAGCCTCCACAAAATTACGAAGAGACTTTGAATGTATTATCTATTTTTTTCATCAAATTTGGTATATGTAACCAAGTGGTACCATTAAATGATAATTTCAATAAAAATATAGATAAATGGAAACGGAGGGTGCTCTACAAAAAGAAAAACATGTAAACCGAAACAAATGTAATTTGCTTTAACTTCCTTTGTTTAATTTCAACTTCTAGCGTAATTAAATGAATCAAACGTGCAAACGTAATTAAACGTATTCAAACGGCAGTCAACCAATAGCAACGTCGACTGTAATGAATAAAATAAAAGCAAAATTAAGTTTGCTATAATTGCACGTGTAAATCAATAAACGACATATATATAAAAATAACAAAATACACTTACTTATAATCGATGAAGCATATGGAGGAGCCAACAGCACCAGGGCACACGAAACAGCTAAGTTGAAACTACATGTACTAGAGACCAAAATAGGTGTTACTCTAGCAGCTATAAGGTGGAAAGAACTGCCAGACTGTTGTTGTTGTTGTTGTTGTTGTTGTTTATTTTATGGCATCTTCGGCAACTAAGGCCCTTTATGCCATCAACTATACGGTTTTAGCTTTAACTATACTATATTATCAACTTGAGATGACGAAGGAGTTACAGTTTTACAAGTGGGAGGAAAACCCCCAGAGAAATGCCCCAGGGGAAAACCCACGCGGTCAAGTAGGGACTGCAAACCAAATCCACATACACGACCCGGATTCGAACCCGGGACGCCAGAGGTGAAAGGCGAGGAAAGAACCCGTACGCCAACCCGACCGCCCCCCTGCCAGACTGTTGTTGTTGTTGTTGTTGTTGTTGTTGTTGTTGTATATTTTTATGGCATCTTCGGCAACTAATTAGGCCCTTTATGCCATAAACTATACGGTTTTAGCTTTAACTATACTATATTATCAACTTGAGATGACGAAGAAGGAGTTGCAGTTTTAGAAGTGGGAGGAAAACCCCTAGAGAAATGCCCCAGGGGAAAACCCACGCGGCCAAGTAGGGACTGCAAACCCAATCCACATACACGCCCCGGATTCGAACCTGGGACCCCAGAGGCTGCCAGACTGGGAAGTGTTGAGCCCTTATATATGGAGCATGGTCATGGTTGAATATAACTAGTAACAATAAAGTAACAGATGCCAGGCACAGTACAAAGAATATAATATAAACCACAATAAAGTTAAATACAGGCCAGGCAGATTCCAGAATGTGCCCACCAAGGAATAATAGGCGAAGATAGTGAGGCTGGGCACATTCCAGAGTGCTTGGCACCAATGAATAGAATAACATACAATAGAAATAATAAAACCAAAGCAGGTAAATTCCAAAGTGCCTGCTAGCACAGAGGAATAATGGATGCCACACAGTCCAGCCACAGCCACCCAACAATTGTTCCCTCCAGAAGCTTCAAAGAAATACCAAAGAACAATTGTCAGGGGGCAGTGGCATGAGCTATGTGGCACCATTGTGACAACTTTGTACCGAACTAAATCAGGTCCGGTCACATATATATGACATTTAAACCTCCCGTTCCTGTAAATGACGACGTCAAGGATATGTGGACATAAATTCGACGTCCATTAAAACTTAGGAGTCCATACCGTCGCGACGACGGTCGAGATTGTCTTAAATAAACCTTGCATTATCGCGGCAGATTCTATTCTGTCAAGAGATTGCTTCAATTAAATACAATATTCAAACTACATCACCTTTATAGCTCCATGGTTACAAGTTTAAAGTATATTTTCAGCATAATAAGCCCAGAATTCGCGCCACACTGGTCATGAGATCAAACATAAATTACATAAATATTTAATATTACGCACGCGCACACGTTCGGAATCGCCCGAAGCCGGTTACGGTGATGTGCCATTCAATAACACAGTCGTTTCCTATCTTGTTGTTAATAGATATCTGTGGTTAATACCCTTCTAACGCGCCGCCATTGTTCGGCCGCGCATTTCTACATAAACACTCCCAGATAGCGTATCCAGTGTATGTACATGTATGTGTAGGTGCGTTCAGACGATGGTTATTAACTTAAAGTTGAGTCGTTGTCAGTGGGCACTCGTGAGTAAGCTCTAAGTAGTGACCGTGTGGACGCACTTAAGTTAACAACGACGATTTAACAACGAGAAATCTTATGAATAGCGCGCTACTTACGAGCGCGCACCTTTGGTATATGGGCAGTGTGCATGCCTGCGCTTGTTCTCCCAAACAACCGTGGACGTTTTAGGGAGGTCTAACAAAGAGAACAATATCGTCCGCGATTGGCAAGCGAACGTCCGCGATTCGCTCCTGTACAAAACCAACGAGAGTAAGGAAAAACTAAAAAAAAGTGTTCGTTCTCGAAAACGAACACATGGCTGTTCCATGTGTGGTGTTCGGGATAACCATTGTTAGTGATCGTATATGAAGGAATCACCATAGTAAGTCAAACGGTTGGTTTTTATAGATTTTTAAATATTGAATTTTATTACATGCCCCTTTAATCTGAAATGTGGGGAAGGTCACGACTGAAGTGATATGAGTCTATGAAGTAATTAAGGCGATATACGATGGTTGCTTTCCTAACTCCTGACCAAGGTCTTTATTCTTTCATACCACTTTATAAGAAGACCGGTAACACAGTTGGGCGCAATATACATGGGCAGGATAAAGTAGTCCCATATCACAACATCCCCCCTCTTTTGAAAGAAAATAATTCGGGCACAAAAATCAGTTTTTGGGGAGACAACTAGGGTATAATCATAGGAAGTAGGTACATTAAAAATGGTTGGATAGATATGGTGTTTGAACATCAAGTTGCAATTTGAAATAAAAATTTAAGAATATGGTGGAAAGTCGTCGCTTTCAGAATTGTTTTCCCAATGAGTGATGTTTATTAACTTAAGAACTAGGAATTTTACAGTAAACAACTCAAACACACCGATGGTGTAACTTTAAACTTCAACAACTTTTGAGATTCAAAAACAACTTTTGGTATTCAAAACAACTTTAGTCGTCTGTGTATCTGGCTGGCTTGCGGCTGAGCCGCCCTGATCTGGTCTTAGTAGCAGACTGTGGAAGGGATACATTAGTAGCTGTCTGAGACCATTTGGTACCACGTGTTGAGGTTGCTTTTGCCAAGTTTGGCATATACGCTCTTGCGCAGATCTAACGCGCTTGGGGGTTTGGTCAAACTGTAGACGCGTAGGCTGCGCAAAGTTGGCGCTTAGCTTAGTCGCAATTAGGCCTGGCATTTCGCGCAGGTGCGATCTGTTGCGACGAAGTTTGTTTCCATGTGGTGTCATGACCTCATACGACCGTGGTTCCTTGCATACCTTGGTGAATTCTCCTGGAAACCATGTCTTGCTAGGTGTGTCTAGGACCCTGACCTTCTGGCCAACATAAAGTGGCGGGAGACTTGGACCGGCATGCTTGTCGTGGTCGTTTTTCATCTTGTCTCTCCTGTCCTGTAGGTGTTCATGGTTTTCCGCGTGCTTCTGCCTGGCATCATATGGATTGTTGCTTGGCAGGGTTGTACGGACTGGTCGTCCAAACATGATCTCAGCTGGTGCAGGTAAGTTTGCATCGATGGGTGTTGCTCTTAGGTGGAGCATAGCCATGTGGACATCCTGGTTTGTCTTGTGGCACTTGTTCAAAACTGATTTGACAGTTCGGACCATCCGTTCTGCTTGCCCGTTAGATCGGGGATACCTTGGCGAAGAAGTAGTGTGCCTTACTAACCATTTGGCACACATATCCTTTATATGCGGTACCAGCGAATTGGGGGCCATTGTCGGAGATTATTTCGACTGGGGCTCCGAGGAGTCCGAACGTGGCAGCCGTAGCTTGTGCAACTGCTGCGCTTGTAGTGGAGGTCATCTTATGAACCACTGGATACTTTGAATGATAGTCCACAATGATGAGGTAGTCCTGCCCGTTCAGCTGAAATAGGTCAGTTCCTAACTTCGACCAGGGAGTAGTTGGAATGTCGTGAGGTGCCAGAGGTTCACTTTGCTGGCGAGTCTGGGTTTCTTGACATGGCTCGCATTCTCCAACGAGTTTCGCTATATCTGCATTGACCTTTGGCCAATAGACGGAATTGCGAGCAAGTCGTCGAGTTTTCTCAACTCCCATGTGGCCAATGTGCAATCGATTGAGTATATCTTTGCGCATGCTCTCCGGTATCAGGACTTGGCGACCCTTGAAAACTACACCACAAGAGATTCCCAGCTCGTCTCTGTATGGCCAATATGGCCGCAAGTCTCGAGGGAGTTCCTTAATGGAATCTGGCCAAACTGCATATATGACTTGTCGTAGTTCCTTCAGTATTGGGTCACGTGATGTCTCTTCTTGCAGTATTTCTTGTTTGGCACTGCCAAAATGAACGAGGTCGATCTCCTGTGTGACTGGACAGTCAGTGAGAGTGACGTCATCCACCTGGATGTCTAAGGGAACATCCTGTCGTTTGTCTGGATTTGGCAATCTACTAAGTGCATCGGCAAGTGTCATCGATGGTCCTGGTTTGTATTCGATGGAGAAAGTGTATCCTTGAATCTGAATGAGCAACCTTTGAAGGCGCGGTGGAGCACTCGTCAATGGTATGGCACAGATCGTGACCAGTGGCTTGTGGTCTGTGTGAATAACAAAGTCACTGCCAAACAGGTAAGTGTGGAATCTGGTAATGCCAAACACTAGTGCAAGGGTTTCTCTCTCGATGTTAGAGTAGTTTGCCTGTGCCGGGGATAGGCTCTTTGACGCGAACGCCACTGGCTTCCCCTGCTGAAGAAGACACGCACCAAGGCCTTTTTGGGAGGCGTCGACTTCTAGAGTGGTCGGTACTGATGGGTTGTAGTACTGTAGGCATGAACTTGCCCTGATAGAGTGTTTCAGTGTGACAAACGAAGCTTGGTGATCCTCTTGCCAGAGGTAAGGTACATTCTTACGAAGCAAATCTCGTAACGGTGAAGCCTTGTCCGCAAAGTTTGGAATGTAGGCGGATACGTAGGTCATCAGCCCAAGGAATTTCTGGAGGTCTTCCTTATTTTGCGGAGTAGGAATGGCATATATATCCTCGATTCGACTTGGGTCTGGGAAGATACCTCCAGTGGAGTATATGGAACCAAAGAAGTTGATGTGGTCCACCTTGATGTTGCATTTCTTGCTGTTGAAAACAAGGCCTTCACGTGCGGCTGTTTCTAGCAGACAAAGCAAATTAGCGTCATGCTCTTCCTCAGTCTGGCCGTAGACGGCAATGTCGTCTGCAATCCCTACACAGCCAGGGACTTGGTCTGTGATCCTATCCATTCCCTGTTGGAAGATATCTTGGCTGACCGCTAATCCGAAGGGAAGACGTTGGAAGCATGCAGTACCTCCCAAAAGGTGTCCGGAAGGTAGTGAGGTCTTGTGACTCCTCGTCAAGATGAACAGACCAGTAGCCCGCCTTCGCATCCAATTTAGAAAAGAACTTGGCGTTACTAAACGCGGGATTGAGCTCCTCCAAGGTTGGAATCTTGTGGGGGCATCGCTTCAGGCTATTGTTGAGACGTTTGGGATCTAATCAGATCCGCAGTGATGCATCCTTCTTCACACTCGTGGTAATCGAACTGCACCAATCCGTGTGGTATGTCACAGGACGGATGACTCCGTCTTTCTCCATTTTGTCTAGCTCGGCCTGTAATTTCGGCTTTAAGTGGATACTACACTTGCGTGGAGCATCGATGGTAGGTTTCGCATCATCCTTTAGGTACAAATGGGCTTCCCCCTTGAAATTGCCAAGTGTGTCGAACTGCTGAGGGTATCGGGTTTTTAGGTCAATTATCGATTTGATTGGCGTATCCAGCGTGGTTGGACGACATGCATGATGTGTCTCGCTGGGTGGTGCAGGTGGTCGACTCGTTTAAGTTGTGCCGGCTGACCTTCTGGCACATAGATGGTATGGATGGTGACCATCTGGAGTTTACGGCATGTTGGTAAACCTGCTATCGCTGGGCCTGGAACATCCACTACGTAGAACATCTCATCGTTCCAGACGGACTCTTTATAATTGCACTTGAGGGAAATGCTTCCAAGGCCTTTTATCTCCGACCCATTATAGGCAGTGAGCTTAACATTTGTGCGTCTTGTTTGGCTTGACCAGTTATCACCATACATCTGCCTAACGGTACGCAAAGGAAGTGTGTTTGCTTGCTCCGGTGTCAACCTTCAGCTTGAGGCGTTTCATATCATGGAGATTCGGGCACTCAACATCTATTATGCTGAAAGCTTCGTCGAGTTTATTTGGCTGTACGGGAGTCATGCTAAGATCAGAGATGTGGATCGAGTAAAGCAAATCAACTTGGGATTGGTCGTCACCTTGATTGGCTGTTGCAGTGTAGTGTTGAGCACGGTCATCTCGCATGAGGTCTACCGGCCTGGAATCATCTCGACTCTTGGATCTTGCACCTTTATTTCGCAATCTAGATGGCGATCTGCCTCGCGATGCTCTGCGCCGCCGCTGATTTGGTTTGCCTTTTTGCTGCTTACGCTTTGACTTACGGCAGCACTTGGCCCAATGTCCTTTAGACCCGCAAGCCTTACAGGTGTCATTGTATGCGGGGCAATTGCGCGGCTGGTGTGTTAGGTTACAGTTTGAGCATGCTTTACGGGAACGCTGCAGAGCATCGACTGAAGCGCTTTTGCCGTTGAGCGATTGCAGGCATTGTTTGCTAGCGGCCATGGCTTCATATTTGCGGCCCTCGGCTATGATTTCATCGATTTTGAACCCTTTTGGCTTGTCTAACAACTCTTTCTGAAAAGCTTCAAAACATGTGGAGGCAATGACAAGCTCAATAATGCGTTCGTCTAGTTCGGCTGTCTCAAAATCGCAATATTTTGCTTTCTCGCAACACCTGGTCACGAAACTGTCCCCATCCTTCTGCTTATAACGCAGTAATTCTAAGCGATGGACACGAAAGTTAACCTTAACCTGTAACTGATCATCAAACAATGCCCACATTTTTTGAGGGTCAAGTTGGTCCTCATCGGTTACGCTTGATGCGTTTAGCCTTTTGAGCCCTTGATTGCCCATCGCGATCTTTAATTTCACAGCAATTTTACGAGGGTCTGTTACCTCATTATCTAGTAAGCAAAGTTGCATGCGCTGGCGGAAAAGCACAAACTCTTCTGAAATATCAGTAGCACCCCAGTTCATTTCTGAGTATTTGGCCATTGTTTGATTGGGTGTAGCCTGGGAAAATACACACACAAATTTTAAAGAAGTAAAATATTACAAAATACTATGATAGCAGTGAAATATACTACAGGAAACTCTGCTATATTGGCAATGTTTAAATCCAAAGAGTCAATTAAATGTCCAGTTCGTGTTGACAGGTCAGTTGGAACAAATCAGCAAAAGTTCTGTAGTGCAAATAATCAGGATACTACATTGAATCAAGGTCGCTGTTCAATGGCATCGAATTCCCAGTCTCTGGTGTCGATGATCTGTGACACGCCCACTCCGCGCCGTCGGGAGATCCTCGTGTGGATAGGTAGTTAATTGCGTCGGTTGTAGCTGTCCGGGTATTGGGCTACATGTCACGTAAACACAGTTGCTCACTCTTCCCATTCATAAAAACGGTGATACATAGTCCCGGCTGTAACGTAGGAGCGGAGTACTATACTCTGATGTTATTTGACTAAACCAACAATGTGCTAGTCCAATGATGCGGATGGATACAGTCAAAGGTCAATCAATCTTGTAGACGCGGTAGGGGTTGCCTTCGTGGAGCATGTATTTGCTTGTCGGAACTAGTTTAATCTCATGTGCACTGGATCGATATGATGGTGCGTACGTGTGCCTGTGCTTTGGATATTGCACGACTACACTAAACAAAGTAGTTCGTAAGCTTTTCACGAAGGTTACAAATCCAATTTAGAAAGTTACAAATCCAATTTATGTGAAGGCAAATTCACGATCCTACCATGGTGGATAGTCCCTGATGCATCCAGAGGACGGGTCTTGGCAACGTTGGTATGGGCTTTCGGTATGTTTTATGTCGGACAGACGATGAGAAATACCGCCGGTGACTGTCACATTCCACTGTACTGTACACAAGCGTTTGTGGTACATGCAGCATGCAACGATGCTGGCTGGTTTACGTACGTGCAGCAACAAGTCCCTCAGTCGGACCGCCGTGGTCAGTGTTCCTCTCAGAAATTTCAATGCTTGAAATATCTGTCGTAACGGTGAGTAACGAGGCCAATGCTAAAGCAAGTGATGCTATGGATCGTTTCACCGCTGCCACCATGAAGTGATATGAGTCTAGGAAGTACTTAAGGCGATATACGATGGTTGCTTTCCTAACTCCTGACCAAGGTCTTTATTCTTTCATACCACTTTATAAGAAGACCGGTAACACAGTTGGGCGCAATATACATGGGCAGGATAAAGTAGTCCCATATCACAACAACGACCATATTTTTTGGATACACCACCCTAGGTCGAAGTGTAATACAGTTGACCACATGCAGATATCTTGTACCACTTTCAAATGGCAAGGCAAAATCTGTTAGACCAATAGGAAACGAGGTCAAAGGTCACGACCATATTTTTTGGATACACCACCCTAGTTCGAAGTGTAATACAGTTGACCACATGCAGATATCTTGTACCACTTTCAAATGGAAAGGCAAAATCTGTTAGACCAATAGGAAACGAGGTCAAAGGTCACGACCATATTTTTTGGATACACCACCCTAGGTCGAAGTGTAATACAGTTGACCACATGCAGATATCTTGTACCACTTTCAAATTGCAAGGCAAAATCTGTTAGACCAATAGGAAACGAGGTCAAAGGTCACGACCATATTTTTTGGATACACCACCCTAGGTCGAAGTGTAATACAGTTGACCACATGCAGATATCTTGTACCACTTTCAAATGAAAAGGCAAAATCTGTTAGACCAATAGGAAACGAGGTCAAAGGTCACGACCATATTTTTTGGATACACCACCCTAGGTCGAAGTGTAATACAGTTGACCACATCAAGATATCTTGTACCACTTTCAAATGGAAAGGCAAAATCTGTTTGACCAATAGGAAACGAGGTCCAAGGTCAAGGAGTGTGCGCATCTCAAAGACCCTTGTTAATCATCGTATATGGCGAATGAATCAAGATCGTAGGTCAAACGGTTGATTTATTATTGATTTTCCAATATTTCATAACGTAATCATCTTGTCGCTAGAGGGCGCTATTTCGTACGATGACGTCATCACTTATATTTTTGGAAAGCTTAAGGGCCTCTGGTAATAACACCATTTCAATACCTCCTTTCACTTTCAAACTAAGGGCCACTTCCGTTTTCGCCCGAAAGTGAGCAAGTATACATAATTGGTAAACTGTTACAAATAGTTTTATCCTCCTGTGTGATTGAAGATATGCACGATTAAAACCAACCTGAGCAAAAACCAGCTCCGTACTTCGTCTAACTTTTGAGAAAACAGTAAAAAATAAGGGTTTGCAGTCATTTCGCCCCAAAACCACTTCGCCCTTAAACATTTCGCCCTGAACCACGGCCTGTGCACGAAGTGGTTTTGGGGCGAAGTGGCATTTGGGCGATGTAGTGTTTGGACGAAGTAATTTGGGGCGAAATGGCACTCGGGCGAAGTGGTTTGGGGCGAAATGCGATTGGGCGAAATGGTTTTGGGGCGAATTGAATTTTCGTCTCATGAGACAAAAACAAATTGTTTTACTCATTTCTCAAAGACTATAGCACTTCAGACAAAACCATTTCAGGGGAAGTTTTCTACGGTCATCATGTTTATATTGTGTAAGTTAGGCGTAAATCTAAGAACATTTCTGATTTTCGAGATTACCAATCATGTATACTGCCTTTAACATACTATTTATTAATCATTCGTCTGGCAGCAAGCAACCCACAATGCTCCGCGGGCCTGTATATGTGACCTTTGCCTCACGTGTTTCCGTCACAGAAATATGTGTAGGCACATTAGCATGTGTAACCGAGTCGGTGTACAATAAAAATTCATGACAACAGAGGGCATTCAAACCAACAGGTATACATTTGATTTATTTAATAAATTTATTTACATTGGCACTTCAAGCTTAACTTTATTATCAAATTGTTTAGCTCAATGTGCTCAGGCAGGTACTTTCACAAATGCAGAAAGTTAAAAAGGATTGTAAAACGGCACTATCAAACGATACCGTAGCTTATAAGTGTTAAATGACAGTCAACCAGCAGAAACTTGGTAGCACTACGGCTCAAGCACAGCCCGAAAGGCAGTCAGGACAGAAAGAACTCGCTAGACCAGCAAGTAGCACTTCCTTATATCTGGTGTACAGTCATGGTGGATAATAAATAACAAAACATATTGTATCAGGAGGACATACCAAAAATACAAAAGAATTCCACAAGATGGTCACCACCCTCCAGCAATCAGGGTAGTGGCACAAATACCATGAATGATCGGTATGTGCATTTTTAAAAGATAAAACCTAATGGCTACACTGGGGCTGAACTGTGACCGACCATGCATGATTGTAGGTCCGGTCACACATGTACCATCCATCGAATATATACACACTGGATAAAGCAACGACGTCTAAAATTGAAGCCACCGTCCGCCATTGTACCCCACCAAATACAATGCCTTGCCTAGACTGGTCATACTGTCTTTACTAGTCTACATCATGGTTTACATGTGTTAAGTGGAATGCAAGCGATCGCATGGACCGGTGAGCAGTCTAGGCCATGCATTGTTCGTGGGGTACAATGACGGCCGGCGCATGGCTTTAATAAGCCAGTTGCGTGATATATTTGCATAAATCCTAGAATCCTGTCTCTGCGCTATGATTGTGGTACTCTGCGTTAAAAGCCCATATATATCATTTGCAGATGGAACTTTTTAAAAAAGAATTCCAGGAACAACAGCATTACACGACTAAAGATTAATGTTGATAAACTGCCTTGTAGAAACTTCAGCCACAGAGATGCAGCAATACGTCATAAACCTTAAAAATCCATGAATGGTTTTTGTCTTGAATGAATGGTAAAAACATTGTTTTTAAAAAGCACCTTAATTCAGTTGGCAATTTTTCTCACAAAGACACCATTTTACACGGGGAAAAAAATCAAGTGGTGTTACCATTGCTATCAATACTTTTAGTCGGCTTTTTCTTGGCAATCTATGAAGTAAAACTTTGCGTCACTGCAAATGGTGTAATGGGTTTTAAAATTCTACCTAATTATATGGCAGGACAATTGTTTTCGTTGCGGCACACGACGTTAAAAGTCAATTTAGCTCTGCAATTGTTTTTTTTTACCGGCTTGGCAGAAGCATTTTTATTTGCTCGGCGGAAGTTCGACATGACCTGGCTTCTGCCATGGTTATTGAATTTAACATGGCACGCAGATGTACCACAGGAGCCCCGAATTCAGCTTATTTCGACCTCTTTAAAATAATGCCTGCAGCGGTTATGCGGTATATACTTTTATTACTTCCCTATACATGTATATCCCTCTCTTTGAGCCGCATTTCTTTTTCTCAGGAAATACGACCGAGTCCTTGGCGGGATGACTAAAGGTCAAGTCTTCCGTGCCTTGGACAAGAACCAGGATAATTTCCTGACTTTGGACGAATGGATAGGAGACAGCGGAGAGGAAAAGGATTTCAAACAGATTGTGGACCGTGTCGACGAAAATAGTAAATAGGCCCCCTATGTGTGATCTTATTGTTTATGTCTGTTACTTATTGTTTATGCCCATTTTGTATACTCAGCACGACTTGCGACATGCATCGGGTAGATCCCTAAAGCACAGTCTATACTGTGTGGCAAACATTTTACATTTTCCAGAAGGGTTTACATGTGATGTGACAATAGATCAACAAAGTGACTACTCGTGCTTGACATACTGCGACAATTTTTTTTTTTTTTTTTTTTGGGCGTCTTCACCGAACACTTATCACTTTTCTTATTTTAAGTGTAGAGGCACCAACACACAGAGTCCTTCACTTTGTCGTCCGTGCTTTTTATGCGGGAAATTCTTGTGAATTTTCATCCAATTTATACAAAACAAACTTTGCCAAACTGCACCAAACAAAAGTTGTGCGGAGTTTGCTTCCGTTTGCCAATGTAGGGACACAGACAACAGGCTTATTGTAAACAACTATTTCGTTGGGCCCATCCTCAGATAATTTGATTGTGTGTAAAAAAATCATGATCTTCCAGGTAGGGATGAATTATGTGGTTACACGACTAATGATTTATATTTACTCTAAAAACAGATTGGTTGAATTCAACCAATGTGGTTGGTAGATATGTGTCCAACCAATATATTGGTTATTTTAACCAATCATATTGGTTATTTTAACCAATCATATTGGTTAATATGGATTGGTCATTTTAACCAATATGATTGGTTAAAATAACCAATATGATAGGTTATTTTAACCAATATATTGGTTGGACACATATCTACCAACCACATTGGCTGAATTCAGCCAATCTGTTTTTTGAGTGTATCAACAGGTCAATTTTGAAGACATTATACAAAATATGTTTTAATGTGGCAAACAGATAAAAGTACTGAAGCCAGTGTATTGCTGTCAGAAGTAGAACAATCATTATCTTCAACAATTTCGCTATAACAGGTTTGTTTTTGATGTCAGTAACGATTTTTTTTTAAAGACACTTCGACTAGCGTTCGAAACGTTCCGCATTTAAACAACTCTTTCACGAAAGCAAATGTGAAATGTGTAATGAATTCGTATTAAGATAACACCCCGTACAGCATTAATGGTAAGATCATTTTAGGAGTTTGGCGTACTTCTTATGAACATCACTTTGAATTCGCTCTATACATTACAATTCATTCCGATTTTCTTCCTTAACAGGTGACGGCAAGATTTCTTTGGCTGAGTTCAAAACAATTAAGAGTGTCAAGGTCCAGCCATAAACTTCCACCAGAACTGGGTGATTTTGAGAAGAATGCGTATCCTACGTTGAAGTCGGATGCTGCACCAACGACAGCTAATTAACTTTTTAATCATTGAGCTTTGTTTTTCCGCCTTCAATTTCTTTACTATTGCTTAAAAAAAACACTTCATGTATTACACTTACATGGTGGTAATAAAAAAGCTCTGCATTTTCATAGATCAAGAAAAATTAACTTTCATGGCAAGCAAAGGAAGAAAGACAAAACTTAAAGACACAAATTTGCATCCATTTTAAGACGTTTCTGAAACCGTATAACTATCTCACAATAATTTTGATCTTATTAGAGCCAATCCTTTCATGATAAAATGCTTTTTAAATTGATGCGTATCATATCAGGAAAACAAATTGGATTAACGTCTTGAACAATTGTTTTTACCATACCTCATACATATTCATCAAGGAGAGTCGCGTTTTCACTGGTCCATTCCCCGTCACGTGCCAGTAGTTATGTTTGCTGTTATCCGCGCGTACGCCAAAAGCGCAAGCGCAGTAAACTACTCGCGGCTACCAGGGAAATAGTACACTGCGCACGCGTTTTGCAAAGCATTCTTTCTCGGCAGCCCGGGAATAGTACACTACGCATGCGCTTTACGAAACAACCGGGCGTAGCGCGTAAAGCGCGCAGTACGCGCGACAGCACCGCGCGGGTACAACACGCGTGCACGCACACGGGCTGAATGAAAAGATGGCTACACAAGCAAAATTTTACTCACCGTTTTCCTGCGGTCAGTGATTCCAAACTGGGGAAGAATATGTATGAGGTATGGTAAAACAAATATTACATGGTTTATTTCGGGTGGATATAGTCGATATTAGCTCCCCTCGTTATTGGAAGTTGACACGCTACTTCCCTCGGCTTTCGGCCTCCGCCCTCGGGATCTAGCGAGTATATCGACTATTCACCCTCAAACCAAGTCTACAAATTAAATATGATTATAAAATGCATAATCAACGAGAAAAGAAAATAGAAACGTATTAACTTGCATGTACTGCTTAAACTATGCTTTGCATAAGAAAACATCTTTCCGTTGTTCCTTAAGTTCTATAATTACTTTCTTGCTTCCTTTAATTTTCTGCTGTGTGACTTCAATTAAAACCTCGTGTATGCAGCATAACCATCGCTTGGAATTGTATTTTTCCTTGCAGTCACTGATATTCGCGTTTTTAATCGCTTGGAATTGTATTCCCCCCACCCCCCACAACAAAAATTTCCGATATATTATTAACATTATTTATAACGTTAAAAATGCACGGAAAAGTTGAACAAAATTGTTAAAACGATATATACCTACCTGAAACTGACTTGATGTATGCTGAGAGTGCTGTTTGCCCTGATTATACATGCATATATGCACGTGGTGAAATGGGAAGAGGACTCCCAGTGAGCAGCTCTGTCAAAAAATTTGGCCCGGCAGTCCCGGCACTAATGAGAATCGTCCTGGGCCGCAGTGGGACGGGGCTTCCGTCACAGGGCGTGACGGACCGCAGTGTGCCTTGACTCACCGGGGTGTGGCACCGTGGGGTGCCGGGGACCTCTGATCGCGGCCGGTGCCTCACGCTCTGCCACGTTTGGAAGCCCGGCACCCTACGGTCTGCCAGGGACCGTCATGGTAGTGGCCACAGCATGGTGTGAATGCGGCCCGGTGAGCTGCGGTGCGCCAAGGTGTGTGACGCTGCTTTCCCACGGCCAGTTACGCCTCACTGCGTCGCGCTACGGTCCACTGGAGGTGTGGAGCGCACTTTTATACCCACCGGGGCTCACCGGGAGACCACCGGGTGACCACCGGGGCGTGAAACGCGACAGCTGCCACGTTCAGTCGCAGGGCGCCGCAGCAGACCCTCGCCCACCGTCGGAAACGTATTGGGCCGGGACAACAAACGTGACACGAACGGGACGGACGTGAGGCACCGCATGAGAACTTAGCAGGCCGGCCTGGGACGTGGACCCATCCGTAGTGGAACGGCGCTTGAAACGTAGCGCGTCGTCCCGGTTCCGGGGCGCGCAATCCGCCTCGCGGCCCGGAACCGGCACGGCGCGCCACGCTTTCCGTACCGGGACGTAACGCACCGTGGTAGAACGCAACACACCGGCCCAACTAGGGCCGAGTCGACCCAAAGTAATAAAAAGACAATAAAAGTTCCACGGCACGCCACGTTTTGGCCAAACCGGGGCGCCGGGAATGTCGGGGACAATGTAGTTTCCTTTGTTTGTTTGTGTAATTTAAGATGGCGTTTATCGGCAACTAAGGCCATTCATCTCACGCCAGTCATAACGGGATGTCGAAGGTACAGCAGGTCAAACACGTTATCTGAGCATTATAAGTACAGTATTATACAATAAATGTTAATAAAGATATATCTCCGAATATATTATCTATACATTAAAGGTAGCTAAAATCGTTCATAAGGTATAGTGAAAGAGTGTTGGAAGGCGCTATAGTGATCATCAAGATATACAACACGCATGGGTCCAGCAAACACCGGTCCGCATGGCTCATCTCTGGTAGTGAGGAGATGATATTGCATACCTATCCGATCAAAACAGCGCCGCCCGAACTCAGCTCATTCATAAGGAAAGGTGATACAAAATACAATAAACGATAACTTAACAAACATCTTCGAATATATTATTTATACATTCAAGATAAATGAAATATCTCATAAGGTGTAGCGAAAGAGTGTTGTAAGACGCTATAGTGATCATCAAGATATGCAACAAGCATGGGTCCAGCAAACACCGGTCCGCATGGCTCATCTCCGGGAGTGAGGAGATGATATTGCATACCAATCCGATCAAAACAGCGCCACCCGAACTCAGCTCGTTCATATGAAAAGGTTATAAAAATCAGATGTCCACCTTGCAAAGTTTAGTAAATTGTATGACTAGTTTAGAAGGTGGATTAGGACCATCAAGAAGACATTTTAAGTTTAAGTTGTCTCTTTGCAATTTTCTTTTAAGCCAAGCTCGTTGTTGGTTATATTTTTTACATGCTAAAAGAAAATGCATACTGTGTCAGGTACACCGCATTGAGAACATAAGCCATCATCATGTTTGTTTATGAGATGAAGATAACTTTTCAGGTTTTGCCCATCCCCATCCGTAGACGATGAAAAACAACATCATCTATTCTATTATTACTCCAACTATTCATAATAAAATTAACATCAGGTTTAATCCATTTGAGATAATCCTGCTTGTTATTCCACGAGGTTTGCCAATTATTTTTCATTTATATTCTAAAGACCCGTTTAAGTTCACTTTTAGAAAGGCTAATTGGTATGTCAATGTTACTTTTGTTAGTGCCTCGTTTAGCTTCAGCGTCGGCAGTTTCATTTCCCCAAATGCCACAGTGACTGGGGATCCAGTCAAAGCTCACGTTGATACCCTGGTAATATAACGAAACTAAAGTATGTTTAATATCATCAATAATTTTTTGCGAGGGGATAAGATTCTTAATTGCCATTAAAGCACTTATGGAGTCGCTAAAAATACATATGTTAAGGGGTTTAACATCATCTACCCATAGAAGAGCTACACAAATTGCCGTTAACTCAGCGGTAAAAATGGAAATATTATTGGCAAGTCGGTAACCTCTTGTATACTTAAATTCTGGAATGCATATGCCACATTCAGTTCTATTATGTTTTATGTTAACCGTACCGTCCGTGTAAATATGTAATGCAGTAAACCATTTGGTGTGGATATTAGCAACAGCTATTTCCTTCTTAAAGTTGGTATTATCTGTGGTTTTAACCTCATCAAGGACGGTGTAATGAACATTTGCGTTATTATAGTACCAGTATGGGAAAGGAGAGCATTTGTTGTCAAGTAAAACTTCTGTCGGTTCTCTGGTGCGGGCAGCAAATGGAATATGTCCCTTGCTTTCCCACTTATCTTTAAAATAGTGTTTTTGCCACCTGTCTTTTGTCATGGAATGTCCCGGGTGTTTTTTTATTGTTATGGATTTGAGCATAGAATATTTTATTCAGAAATTATCTTCTAGATTGAAGAGGTGGTTCTCCGCATTCAACTTGCAGAGTAGTGAGAGAAGTACGACTTAGTGCCCCGCTGCAAATTTTCAAAGCTTTATATTGGATAATGTCTAGTTTCTCTTTTGTTGTATTACATGCGGAGTCATATGCCTCACAACCGTATTCAAAGAGGGGCCGAACAAGTGCTTTATAGATATTAAGTAAGGACTTACAATGGGCACCCCATTTACTGCCCGCTACACAGCGAAGGAGGTTTATTCTAGTTTTACACCTGTCTATAATACTGTCGATGTGTTTCTTCCAAGTGAGTTTAGAGTCAAAGGTAATAACTGATAATATTGATATTAGCAATGTGTAAGACAACTTCTGGGATTTTAGTTTTTCAGGTAAAAAGAACAGCTATTGTTTTGGGGGGAGACAGTTTAAATCCCCATTTTGAACACCATTTATGGACATTATTAAGTTCGTTTTGAATTTTACTTATGAGAAATTTAACGTTTCTGTTGGTCTTCCACATTGCTATATCATCCGCATTTTCAATGCTACTTTGCTTTGCTCATACGCATGAAAAACAGTTTTGATCCTATACAACAACAAGTAATGGACACCAAAACAAAATAAATTTGGATAAATTTATTCAGACAGTATGGGGATGTAGGCCTGCATGCACAAATTGATGAATGTTCAAAAAGACACTTAAAATACTTGATAAGGAAAAAGACAAAATATATTATTGGCTCAACATTGAACTCCAACTTGGAAAGGAATTAAAGGTAATAGACTGGTCACACAGGCCTTGCTGGCCTTACTGGGCGCGAGCCCTCACTATCAGCTTTTTTTTCGTACGTGTAGACCACACCTACACACACACACTAGGCCTCGATGGCCCGACTGAGCGCGAGCTCATCACGTCACTTATAAAACATGTTATCTGGACTTAGCCAAATTTATCTACTATAGGAAATAGTCGTCATAATTAATGATAAATATGCTAAAAACTGGGCCTTATAAACTCGACTGGCCGGGCGCGAGCCATCACCAGAATTAGATAAATGAAAAGTGCCATCTAAGCTCGACTTTTTTGGCCCGACTGAGCGTGATCCCTCAACTTGGGGAAAGGGAAATCATACTAATATGAACACTTGACCTCGTTGGCCTTTAGGAACAAAATTATCGTACAAAACGAAATGATAAACATGTTATGGCCTATTTGGCCGAACTAGGCGTGAGTCGTCACTTTAAGAAAAAGACTAGGGACGGAAAAAATTATTTTATAGTACTTATTGATGTAAAGTACAATACAGTCAAATACTGATAAGAAACCGAATGCAAAGTGATGCTTACAACGAGCAAACAAATTCAAGTCTCAAGATTTTAATTTCTCTTGTTTTCAAGACTGAAATTGGGAGACAACCTTCTTGAAGTTCCTGTATTGTCAGTATACGACTATTTCTAATTTCAGATTTTAATCTCTAAGTCAATACGGATTTGGCAACTTGAAGACGTTGAGAGACGTCTCTATCAACATATCTGTTTTTAGCTAATGTGGTCTTCCAACGACCGTGCTGGAGGATCAACTCTTCCGGAATATTGTTGTTGGCCAGACGAGTTGCACCTCCAGAACGCAAGCTGTGAAGACCAAATTTGCTTACATCAGAGATTCTAACAGATTTGAGTGGCTTATTCTGTGTACGTTTATAAGACTGTGAAGAAGAGCAGAAAGTGAGAGGTGTGAATATGAACTGGTCATCACCTAAGTTGATACCGCACTTATTTATGAATTTAAACAAAATGACATAAGGGGGAAAATGTATCTTTGGAATGCGGGAGAAAGGCGAAATTTCCTTGTCTAAATACATCGAAATGAACAACCAAACTTGGTGTGAGAGAATAATCGTAAGGGCCTTATCGGGATTCGAAACCGAGACCTCTGACTCACTAAGCAGACGCTCTACCAGCTGAGCTATAAGGCACAGTTTGTATACTCCCTCAGGTTTTCCCTATATGGACCCAATTTCTCTCTCAGTGTTGCATGGCAGCGCAACTGGGCAACGAGGACAACATTTGGTATGGTGCCTAATCACCATTGAAATGAAATAACCAAACTAGCTGTTTATATCTCGGAGGGATAAACAAAGAAAAAACATCACAAACAAACTTGTTAGGATGGTTGCAAATGATTACTCAGTAAACTGATACAGCTAGTTCATGATATCAAGAAGCCACTGAAAATCACAAGAACTTTGGTAGGCCTATATAGATAAATCTATGGAGAATATATCTATTGTCCTAATATGACATCACAGTTTTGCTCATGAATATAGAAATTATCATTAGCATAAAAAAGAAGCTAGCAATTACATAGTCTTTGCCCAAGACCATGGTAATCGATATTGGACCAGTCCGACAAGCTCATACCCACAGATTTATCATGGGAAATCCCTCTTGAGCTTCAGCATTGGGGGCGTTACCGGTTTATGTAAATAGGTGCACAGGGTTTTATGGTGGCATACCACAGATATCTTTGCAAATATTTGCAATGTCGCAAATATCTTCATAAACAAATGTATTTTGCGATGTCATACGTCTTTGCAAACATGTTTGTATATTCGAAAACATTTGTCAAGAACATTATGCCACCTAAAATATTAGCAACGATAAAACGGTTATCATGTTCGATGTTTGGGTGTATAGTGTAGTTGCGCATTTTAGTGGCGGCCATGACATATGACAGCTGTGTATGCACAGCAACGCGTAAACAAACGGGACGAAGTGTACTGCGAGACGGAAAATCGGACGCTGTCGTCGATTCGCATAAATCTCAGTCCCAGCCAACAAGGCCTAGTTTTAAGAAGGTTTTCTTGTGTTGGTGCTAGCTGCTGTACCGGCGATGCCTCAAGATTTGTGCCGTTTCGAGCTGCCACAACCGGCGGTGGAGGCCCGGAGTGACAGAAATGTGTGGGTTTTCAACCTAGCTAAACCATGCTAGGCCCAGGCTGCATGCCCAGCTAGCTATGACTGCCCAGCGGCCGGCTCTGCAAACAAAGTGGTCGGGGCCAACTGCCTTCAGCCAGCAGGTCTGGCATGCCTGGCATTAGGTAGGCATTGCATATGCAGCTAGGGATATAGGCCTACACCGAGGGGGAGGTCATGCAAGCCGAAGTTGCTTAGGGGAGGGGAAGGGGATTTTTTAGGTGAAAAAAACTAGGCCGACACGTTTGTTCGCATACCATGTGTTTTCAATGAAACAACTTGATATTTTCTCATTGCTAAAATCATCTTTCCTAACTAGGAAATAATTTCGTTTACTAGTCGCCACTTATATTCTCCTTATTGACTTAATTATAACCACAAAAACGTATTAATATTTTAATGAGGAGTGATTTTAGGAGTGAAAAACATTGACCATTTTTCCTTGAAAATACTTAAACTTGTTCTGCCCTGTTCCGTAAACGGAATTCATACCTCTAACCAAATTTGCACGTTTTGGGGCATTATATGTCATATTTTATTAGGACGAATTAGTGGCGAACGTGTACGATATTTGTACCAAATTTTCAGGCATATATTTTTTAATGAGAGCATACGTTTATATGTATGCCACTAATTATACATATCTGTCCAGAAAAAAAATGAGAATAGTTGATCATGGCTTTATACCTTATGTGCAAAACATATTTCTCACTAAAAAGTTTAGGTTTTTCCATCAAATCTGCACTTACCTATGCTAGATGTGTCATTAAAAAAAATATGATCAACTTTTATTTGATTTGAAATAATAGACCTTTTTTGGGATTTTCTGCTAAGAACGGAAATAGCATGATTGGTACAGTGGACCTTTGACATGTATAGACCGGTTCCCGATCCTATCACTAATTGCGGAATGCCATCTACCTATAGGCCTACATGTCAAAGGTCCGCTGTACCAATTTATGTTAATTCCATTGCGGAAAACCCCCAAAATGTCTATTGTTTCACTGAAAGACTATAGCACTTCAGACCAAACCATTTCAGGGGAAGTTTTCTACTATCATGGGGAAAAACAAACTAGGAAAAAACAAGCAACTGTTGAAAATGCCGTTTCTGTTACTGTTTTTTGTGTTGAAATAAATATTTCTTTCATATTTGCAGCGACAAAGTTCTGCCGACAGATGTACATCAAGTGTCAAGAACACTAATGTTAAGACCAGATGAAGTAGACCACACCTACTCATGTTTTCATGTTCAGCAGGCTGCTGTTGGGGTGATGATTGAAGTGCCTCCAAGCAATGACACTGAAGCACCAACTGACTGCATACCCTGTCTTCCACCAACATCCATTCCGCATAATGGCCAAGGTACTTTTCCAGTTTAGTTCATTCAACATGCCAATTAGACCCAGTATTAAAGGTGTGTGGTGTTTTAGCTCCTTTTTACACACTTTAATGGTGACTTGTCGCTAAAAATCACAAAAAATTTAAGATGTCAAAATTTACCTTGCATACAGGTACACCTATTTTCTTGACTTTTCTCAACATAAAAAAAGGGCTTTGGGTAGGTTCTACTTTTTATTTGCACTTTCTTTTCACTTGTTGCTACAGTTTTCAGGGCTTCTACAAACCCAGTATCGCATTAAATTTAACTAATTAAATTACATTCCCTGTACATGTATAGTTAGTTTCTCATAATCAACATTTGTGATTTGTTTCGTTTCAGGTAAAACAAGATATGACAGAGCCAAGGACCGTTCCACCAAGAAACGGCACCTTTTGAAAAAGAGGAGGAAAAAGCCAAGAGAGAGACACATTACCAGATGCATCCATCAACTGAGAAGAATGAGTCAACAAAAAGTTTCTCAAACAGACTTAACTGGTTCTAATATTATGCAGATGGCAATTAATGAAATGAAAAAACACATTTGCTGTGGGTTGACAAACGTGTGAGTCGGTTGTCACAGAATAAAGTTCTGCCTAGACCTGTGCCATTGTTAACAGTACAATTAAGCTCGCAGTATTATTTCCTCTTAGTGTTCCTTAAAAGAAAAGAGTTTATACTCAAGAAACAGCCATAGGGCCTGTAGTGCTAAACAAGTGCAACTCATACATTATTCTTGTGCAAAGAAAAAGACAATGATCAAATGATGAAAAGCAGATATAAACAAATGGCATTGCCTTGTAGTATGGGCACCGCCATTTTGTCCGAAAAAGTGACAGGGTTCATTTTTGTTTGTTTTTTGGGCTGTATTAACACTGCCCTTTTTTGCGTATAAATTTGATATGCGTGTGGTGTGGGAAAAAAAAGCAACATGGAGTGAAACGACACACTAGAAACGACAGAATTAACTCAGGATAAAAAGGTGTTTTGTGATTTCACTCCAAATTATCTACACAGTCATACCACTTTTTGTCAACAGGACCCACATCAAATTTACGCACGAAAAAGCCCAGTGTGATGAACCCACCCTTAGCAGTTCATTTGAAGAAGTCAGACCATCAAAAATATGCAGTGTTACACAACTACAGGTACAAAAGACCAAAATGGACAAACATGGATAATATCAGGCATTCTGTTTATAGCAAGGAAATTTGTTGGTCTAAACCCTTTGTTGTGCATTTTTTTCAGGTTAATTTTGTTCAGGAAATCTGCAAAGTAGGACCTCTTACTGAAAGTAAAAAGAAAATTATTTTCAGCAGAAAGGTCAAATTGGGCAGTTCACAAAAGAAAGGCACTCAAGCATGTCATGCTCAATTTTAGGAACACTTTTTAACCTAGTAAACAAATTCATGTATCTTGGTAATTTGTATTCGATCAGTATAACAAGGTTCCACTGTTCAAGGTTAATCTAATTCTTAGGAGTGTATGTGTATTGTGGACCGAGGAGTGCTAGTACAAATGTATTTAGTTTCTTGAAAACAATTGTCACTTTATGACTAATGAATATGAATAAAATATTGCAAAATATACAAATATTAGAGTTTTCCATTGTCTGTATGTTTATTGTCGTTTTTTCTCGCAATTATAATGCTAATGCAAACCAACTTAAAGGTTTTTGTAGCCCATCATTTGCAATGACCCAAAGTTGTTTACCTTAGTTAACAAGAAAACAGTACTCAAAGTGTTGACAGCAGTAACAAAAACCACATTTTATAATTTATTTCTGTCCAAGGTGGTACTTTCTGCAAGGTGGTAGTGCACTCAATATTTTTTTAAATGCAGGAACTTTTTAAAGCATTGATCTGATGTATGTATATGTGGCTGAAATTTCTTTGGGCTAATTTACCAACATTCTTGATTGATGTTATTGCACTAGTCTGTAAAAAGGTTTCATCTTTCAAATGATATATTGTTGGGCCTTTACTTTCCATGTGCATGCATTTCTTACTGGTGGCCTTTTACTTAGAAACCAAGTCGTGGTTATTCAGCCTCGGCCTTGATCACAGTGTCAAAGAGGCGGTTACATTGAAGTCGGACTTGGTCAAGTCTAGCGGATTTCCCCGTACCAGTACCACCCAGAGGGCGCTTTTTTACGTCACTGCGAGGGAAAAACGAGAGGTTTTGTACCTGTTTAGCTTCTTAAAACATGTTAGAGTTTAGGGGTTAAGGTTGGTTTAATAGAAGAGAGCTCGACTTGCAATCATAAGGTCCCTTGGTTCAAATATCAGTGTTGTTTGGGATTTTTCGAAATTCCTCGGTTTCTTTTTTCTCTCTAATAGCCTAGTGAGAGTATAGGCCTTAGAAAGAGTTTTGACTGTTTCCAAGATTGTCACTTGAGAAGTAGCCTACGCCTATATATCAGTCATTGGAAAAATTGGGGTGTACTCCACGCTACGGTGTAAAACAAAAATTACCTGCCGGGCGCGAGCGGTGATTGTGAACGCCTGAGTTGTAAAGCAAACCTTGGCAAAAGGCTAACTTGGGACTTGATCACTACGTCCACGATCACGATCACTTACACGAGCCGAGACTATGATAAAAACTGGATCTATCCACCGGCATGATGAATATGTTCCGATCATATCGCTGCATACTCCTGCGTTTCATGCGCCAGGGACGCACGTGCTGTTTACATGAGTGTCATATGTCATGGCGGCCTCAGCAACAACGCGCGCGTACGAAACAACACTATTTGGGTTACGCGCTGCATCCGACGCGCTGTATTTCGCTGCATTCCGACGCGCTGCTGTATTTGGGTCACTCGCTGATTGGTTCCCTAGGAAAGCCTAGCCAAAAACAAAGAAAAAGTTAAAGCTTCCGGGAGGATTTTCCAAGACCGTTGTAGTCGCGGAAAGGCCTGGTCTGTTAGTGCTGCAAGAGGGCGCATTACTGGGAACGGTCAACGCGTACACAAACCAATATCGACTACAACGGTCGTGGGCCAAGACTATAGCAATTACACTAAAACGCAACCAAATTTTCTAAAATTGATTGAAATGCGTGAAACACATTCTCTATTAATACTATAGTTTTATTCAATTCAATTCAATTCAATTTCAGGTTTACAGTAAAGTGGGAACACTTTTAAAACAGTTTAAACAATTTAATCCAGTTTAATCCTCCTATTTCTCTAGGTCTCCAAACAATGTCCAATGGAATACGCTGTGCATTACCCACAGTAGTAAGGTTAAACGCAAATCCAAACAATGTCTTAAAACAATGTGTATTTTGTGTTTTGTTTTGTTTTTTCTTCTGGGTATAATTCCTTATATGCAAAATAATCTTTAAAGTAGAGAGAAAAAGTTGGAAACTAACAGCCTACTTGTTTTGCTATACATGTAAATTATAATTCGTAAGAAATCACCTTCTTGCTGTTCCTAATAAGTTATTCTTAAGTTATTATTATTCTCCTGATTCTTTTAGTTTCTTGCTGTCTAATTTCAATTAAAAAGCTTCTGTATTCAGCATAACTATTGCTTAAAATGTGTCTTTGTAATGCGTGATATTTGTGTGTTTTTAATCGGATTTTAATCAAGGGTAGATATGGCGATATGAAATAGACCAATTACGTTGAACAACGGCTATATACGGTGTTTGGAACCCCGGATGAAAAATAGTTTTTGAATTTGTGAATTTGGAGAAGTAGAAAGGTATTTGTTGGTTTAGGGGTGAAAACCTTAAAACAACTGATTGCTCACCAACATCGATCTTGAAAAGGAAATTTCAACTTTGGGATTTGCATCTAGTCTTCAAAATAATTTCAAGATCGATAAGATGTTGCCGAGTTGAGATATCAAAGTGCGAGCGAGCGTTAAAGGTTGCGTTTAAACCAAAGGCTGGTGGTTATAGTTAATGGTTGTTTTAAGGTTGTTTGCCCCTAAACGCTACAAGTACCTTACTACTAGGCACGAGTGAGATTTTAAAAAGAGCCTCGGAAAAGGGATATTTTAAAAATAAATTTCTTATAACTAAGGTTTTAATTGGCAGAGAGTTTATGGGTAGATTTAACGTGGCAATGACTAAACACCGGGCTCACACCGGGCACAGCGTGCACGGTGTCGTGGAGAGATTTAACATATCTTTAGCCAAAGTATTATTCGGTCACCAATGCTTCGAAGAAATGCTAAACCCAAAATCGAGAAATACGGAATGGGTTAATAGACTGCCACCCCCTACAGCGTAGTGTATAGTAATGCATAGTTCCGACCTGTCAATCAAGCCAGACCCGCCCACCAATCACAACAGAGCTAGCAGACAGCGCCCACATAGGTCAAAGTGCATTGCCTCACAAACAATCTGCCCCATACAGTTTGTACAATGATGCATGCGGTGATCCGGTTGGATTTTGGTTTCAATGTCGGGCGACTCGCTGTTCAAAGGTAGGAAAGCGCATTTTTATAAATATATTACATCGCTGCATTACTAGCCCTTTGATCAGTGTGTGCTACAGTACCTGTCGACCCACATAGATACCTTTCAGTTTTCTCCAATGAATTTGTGCTTTCCATGCCGAGTCCCGTTGCTGTGTACGTTGTGTGTCGCCATTTTATGCGATGGCTTGTGAGCACATAGCAACAGTATCCAAGGGGCGGGGTTAACTGGGCAATCTCGGAACTATGCATTAAAGGCAGAGGCTCGTCAGCAATGCGCGCGCGCCAAATTCGTGCCACGAAATACGCAGCTCCATGCCTTTGCTATGAAGCTGCGTATTTCGTGGCACGAATTTGGCGCGCGCGCATTGCTTACGAGCTTGTGCCTTTAAAGCTATATGGGGGCTGTCTCGTTCAAAATGGGTATTTTTTTTGTTTATCACATCAACTTATCCGGGGGGACTAACTGACCTGAACAACCAAATTTTGTTTCATGTAAGAAAATTGGGTGGGTGGGTCTGACACCACAGAAGGGCAACTTATCCAACCCGATATCAAACTTTTTTTCATGATGCCCCCTGCTTGCCAAGAAAATTTATTTTTCTTGATCTATGAAAATGCAGAGCTTTTTAATCAATTACCACCGTGACAAATGTAATAGTGTGTTGTTGTTTTTCAATGTTAAATAAAAGAAATTGAAGGCGGAAAAACAAAGCTCAATAGATTAAAAAGTTAATTAGCTGTCATTGGTGCAGCATCCGACTTCAACGTAGGATACGCATTCCTCTCAAAATCACCCAGTTCTGGCGGAAGTTTATGGCCTGACCTGGATATTCTTAAATCTTTCGAACTCGGCCAAAGAAATCTTGTCGTCTTCTGTTAAGAAAGAAAATCGGAATAAATTGTAGAGCGAAAGTGATGTTCATAAGAAGTACGCCAAACTCCTAAAATGATCTTACCATAAATTTATCTTAATACGAATTCATTACACATGTCACATTCGCTTTCTTGAAAGAGTTGTTTAAATGAGGAACGTTTCGAAAGCTAGTCGTAGTGTCTTTAAAAAATATCGTTATAGCGAAAACAAACCTGTTATAGCGAAATTGTTCAACATAACGATTTTCTACTTCTGACAGCAATACGCTTCTAATCCGTACTTTTATCTGTTTGCCACAAAAATATTTTGTATGTCTTCAAAATTGACCTTTTTAATGGATTCATCCCTGGCCTCTCAACAGCCGGAAGAAGATCATGAATTATTTACACAACAATCAAATTATCTGGGGATGGGGCCAACGAAATAGTTGTTTACAATAAACATGGTCTGTGGACTTGCAACTCTGAAAATAAGCCTTTCTGAAGTTCCTGTTGGGAACAGTATAATAAAGATCATCAAGGACTCGAGGTATGAGAGCGTGTAAGCATTGTGTACACTGACAAACACCACCAAACAGGTATTTTGCTCATGTTTTCTGTGTGTCTACATTGGCAAACGCAATTGGAGGGAAATTCAAAAGAATTTCCCGCATAAAAAGTGTTCGGTGAAGACGCCAACAAAAACAAAACAAACAAAAGCGTCGATAGATGTTAGCTCATCCAGTCTTTAGCGTCACTAGGGGCTGCCACCTTAACCAGTCACGTGAACACGCTGGGCTGGCCCTACAGTCACATGACTTGAAACCGGTTCCTGATCGGTTCAGACATAAAACATGAGCAAGCGGATGTTTGCCAATAGCTGCATGTCCAAACAGCAGCAAACACGATTTGCCGGTGAAGTTTGCTGTTGTTTGCTAAAATGTATACACCTGTAAACCTTTCTGAAAAAAATGTGAAATGTTTGCCAGTGTAGACTGGGCTTTAGGGATCTACCCGATGCATGTCGCAAGTCGTGTTGAGTATACAAAATTGGCCAAAAGTTCAGATCACACATATTTACTATTTTTGTCGACATTGTCCACTATCTGATTGAAGTCCTTTTCCTTTCCGCTGTCTTTTAACCATTCGTCCAACATCAGGAAACCATCCTGGTTCTTGTCCAAGGCACGGAAGATTTCACCATCAGTCATCCCGCCAAGGACTCGCTCGTATTTCCTGAGAAAATAAAATGCGGCTTAAAGAGAGGAGATTATAGGAAGTGTATGGCATAACCGCTGCAAGCCTTTATAGAGGTCGGAATAAACTGAATTCACAGCGCCACTGGGGAACAATTTGTCAAACAAGGGCAAAAATGATTAGTCATGTGTAGAATTTGTCAGTTTACAACGTTTTGTTGGTGCATGACAAATTAAAATTCTTGCATTACGAGGTTGGAAATTTGCGGAAGACTAATCTGAACGACTAACAAATAGATTATGATCGTCTTTTGACTAATTTGTATCGTCACGTAAAACAGGAACTGACGATTTATTTTCCCATGACTAATTGCATGACTAACTTTTTACTACATTACTACCAATGGAAAGAATAATTTAATTAGTCATGAGTTTTGGCGGGATTAATCTTGCTATTGATATAAAAAGTAAATCATGCAATTAGTCATGGGTAAATAAGTCGTCAGTTCTTGTTTTCGTGCAACTGCATTACACGAGATACAGTAGAATGAAGTCATACATGTACTGTATGTTTGACTGGACTGACAATTCGTGTGACGTTACTCAGGCAAGGTAAGCGTGTGACAGGTTTTGTGTGACACCAGGGAATACGTGCCTTTACGGTTCCCCTACAATTCACTACGCGCTGCGCATGATGGGATACAAATCTAGTACACTGCATCGGCGTTCAATCTTCTCGTCTAGAATCGAATTAGATTTGGCAGGTCAGTGTAGCTAAAGCAAAGGCACGGAGCTGCATATTTCGTGGCACGAATTTAGCGCGCGCGCATTGCTGACGAGCCTGTGCCTTTAAACTCGTATAACGCGGCGAATTTGACACAAATGTTCGCTGGTAATAGAGCTCAGATACAGATTCAACCAACTGCATTGTGATCTGTTTTGGGATTATATCGGAGTCTAGGGGTTTTCGACAGTCATCTCAATTATTCCGATCGTCAAAAAAGACCCTTCTTAAGTGGATTTTTGGTCACGCATGACATCCACTTGTCAATGGGCAGTGGCGCCCCGGGCAAGTAGACGAGCTCGTCTCGGACATTCGCTGGACTTCTGGTTACCCGCGAGCCTACAAAACTGTTCAGCGCCACCACACGGCGCTTCACAATCATAGTCAGGTGACCGTTGTAACGTAGACTGGTTCCCGCTCCACATATTCCACATACAACGACTGAATATGAGGACCGGCTACTGTCGTATTTAAAATAGCACTTTAAGCATTACGTCATGCATTTATTTTTAGGAGCACATAACCGTTAATTTCCAAAGCGCGCTGCGCGCTATATCCACTGCGTAGTCTAGTTTTAAATCCGTGGCATCACCATAAATACACACGCAGCGACACGCGTACGTACGTGCACGCAACGTCGATTCAAATTCTCGAAACATTGACGAATTGTACCCGACGATTAACGGTAACGTCCGGACGACCGGGCATTCGGGTAACTTCGGGAACCTTCGGAAAAAGGAGGAATTCCTCCTGTTTCAAAATGGCGGAATTGGCGGCTGCCGGACCTTAAATTCAGTCTAGTCAAAGAATTTTTGGTCCGGGTACCAGACTAGTTGTAACGATAATGTTGTACGCGCAAATGAAGCCGGGGTACCATGCTGCTTTGCGCAAAAGTCTTTCAAAGTCGAAACTGTTGAAATCTTTGTCGTACCGAATCTAAAAAAAATCGTCTTTTTCAGGAATTGTGATTCGTATTCTGGAATTCCTATAAAGGCAGGTACATGTACATATCAAAGTTTCAGTTAAGCACCGAACAGTTGAACATTTTGTGCGGGGCGGAACCGTACTAGGGACAAACGCTATCGATATCCCAAATGTTGATGCGGACACAATGAGGTAGTGTGTTCAACACCCTGCTTTCCGCTCCCTATAAATTAGTTTCGGTGGTTTTAGTGACGATATCCTCGAAAATATATGTAGATCGGGAGCGCCATATTTCAGAATGGTAATGAAAAAAATATGACAAATGATAGACGAATCCCAAATTAGCCCGTTTAAGGCACTTTCGCATTGTTTTGCGTGGCATACATTCACGTCCGTACATGTATTCATTTGCGGGTTTGATAACGAAGCTCATCGTGCAAGGGCCAATTTCATAGAGGTGTTTAAAGGCAGATGCTCGTCAGCAATGCGCGCACGCTAAATTAGTGCCACGAAATACGCAGCTCAATGCCTTTGCTATGGAGCTGCACATTTCGTAGTCTGGTACCCGGACCAAATTCTTTTCGACTAGACTGATTTTAAGGTCCGGCAACTGCCAATTCCGCCATTTTGAAACAGGAGGAGTTCGTTCTTTTTCCGAAGGTTCCCGAAGTTACCCGAATTCACGTCCGGTCGTCTGGACGTTATCGTTAATCGTCGGGTACGATTCGTGGACAGTGTTTCGCCACGTGTTTGTTTTACGGTGATGCAGACAAGGTTTGAATTTGAATTTTGATTCTATAATGAGCATGTGTTTTATTTGCCAAATATGGAATAACCCTTTTCAAATTGTTAGGCCTATACACTCTTTTGAAAATTAACGGTTATGCGCTCCTAAAAATAAATGCATGACGTAATGCTTAGTGCTATTTTAAACACCACAGTAGCCGGTCCTCATATTCAATCGTTGTATGTGAAATGTGTGGAGCGGGAACCAGTCTACACATTTCGTGGCACGAATTTGGCGCGCGCGCATTGCTGACGAGCCTGTGCCTTTAAAGGCAGTTTACATGATTGGTATCTCGAAAATCAGAAATTTTCACAGATTTACGCTTACTTACACAATATAAACATGATGACCTTAGACCTTAGTCTTTGAGAAATGACTAAAACAATTAGTTTTCGTCTCATAAGACGAAAATTCAATTCGCCCCACAACCTTTTCTCCCAAGTGCCATTTCGCCCCCAAACCACTTCGCCCGAGTGCCATTTCGTCCCAAATCACTTCGTCCAAACACTACATCGCCCCAAAACCACTTCGTGCACAGGCCGTGGTTCAGGGCGAAATGATTCAGGACGAAGTGGTTTTATGGCGAAATGACTGCAAACCATTTTTTGACTGTTTTCTCAAAAGTTAGACGAAGTACGGAGCTGGTTTTGCTCAGGTTGGTTTTAATTATGCATATCTTCAATCACACAGGGGGATAAAACTATTTGTAACAGTTTATCAATCATGTATGCTATCTTTAAGCACAACAATTTTCTATACAAAAAAACTCTTGAGAACGTTACCAGTGAAATCCTCATAAGATAGAAATAGTGTATGACCAGTGTTAGAGGACTGGTTTATTGCCATGACAATCACATGAAATTTTTGCCGGTAACCTCATTTTATTAAGCGACGTTTTCCATGCTTAAACAAGTTTTCATGCTTAAGCAGATGAAATTGGCCCCTGAGCAACGGAAGTGCACCGATCCGTCTTAAATTGGTTAATTTAGGATTCGTCTACATGTATATGGTACATGTATCAAAATCTCAAAACCCATGGGAAAATTGGGGAGGGGTTTCAAAAATATGATGTGTACACGCTCCTTTAACGGCAGTGTTTAACTATATAGGGCGTATCAGAAAAAAAGTACATGTATACACTCATAAAATTGCAGATAAAATGGAAATTGTATTATATTTAGAAAATTGGCTCACACATATCGGTAGACATATGTTTCATGTTTTTATTAACGTCTTCATCATGCTTGGAATTTTACGCCTGACCGAACAGGGGCTAGTTTTATAAACAAAGCTAAAATTAACTTGCGCGGAAAAATTGGAAGATGCAAAACAGAATCAAGGAGCATGAGAGGTCAATTTGACATGTCCTTTCTTTGCTATCAGCTTTTTCGGAAAGTTGAGCTAGCCCCTCAGTCCTCCACGTGACCGTCTTTTCTTCTGCACACAGATTTGCACGCTTAGCGTAACACCAAAGGCACGCCTGATCTCTCAGCTGCTTTGTTCTGTCTCAGGAGGGTGACTTTGGTTCTTATTTATCTCTCCAGGTCATCCAGTTACATGGGCAGTAACAAAAACTTGGACTTGAGATGTCCCCATAAAAAGTCCAGTGATGTTAGGTCTGGTAATTTTTGTGAAATGGACTCGGCAATGGCCCCTCAAAATCACCAGACACCACAACTGCACTGGTCGTGTTTTTCTTTAATTTTGGGGACATCTCAAGTTGCTGTTACTGCCCATGGAACTGTATGACCTGGAGAGATGTACAAGAACCAAAGTCGCCTTTCTCAAACAAAACAGAGCAGAGATCAGGCGTGCCGTTGGTGTTACGCTAAGCGTGCAAATCTGTGTGCAGAAAAAAGACAGTCACGTGGAGTACTGAGGGGCTAGCTAAGCTTTCCGAAAAGCTGATAACAAAGAAAGACATCTCAAATTGACCTCTCATACTCCTTGATCATGTTTTGCATCTTCCATTTTTCCACATGAAGTTTTAGCTTTGTTTACAAAACTAGTCCCTGTTCAGCCAGGCGTGAAATAATTCCCAACATGATGACGACGTTAATGAAAACATGAAACCTATGTCTGCCGATATGTGTGAGCCAATTTTCTATAATACAATGTCCATTTTATCTATTTGATACACCCTCCATGTTAACTGCTGAACACAACCGACAACAATCGACACTTGTAGACACGTACATTTATAGCACATGGCAACAATGTTTGTCTGAGGTCCAGTTACCTGCGTGACCTCACCATTGTGGTCGTTAAGAGCAACCACTTGTTTTTAAAGTATGCGTGGAATTTGCATACATAACACAAATCTATTGCACCAGATTGCACTAAATTTGGAAATAACACCGATCTTACTTGTTTAAACCTAAACAGAGATTCCATCCAGACGTCATAGCCACCAGATAGGCGAGGACCAAGACAACAACGAGGAATCTTGCCATACTACTTGATGTTCTGGTTCGTTCCTGCATGTATAGAGGCAGCATACATTGTACACACTTAATTCAAGAACACCCCTCCCCCTTGCCCCAAATTCTACATGTATGTCAGGTTAGCTATAACGTGTTAGTCGTTATTGGCTTTTCTATATTCTGTCGGAACAAGCACACTGCAAAACATCTGATGCTGTTCTTTTAGTTGATATCAGTGGGTTGGTTTTGTATTTTAGATGTCTGTGAAATCACGAGTTTAAGATGTAATAATAATAGTAATACATGAAATGTTTAATAACAAATGACGCATTTAACAAGGCTCAGTACGTTTACAATTTCATAACATTCAAAATGACGAGAAACAAAATTAAATAAAAATTGAGCCTGAAGTGCAGTCTTAAACATCTGAAGAGACGGCGCATTTCTGTAACTTTTAAGAGTAAAATTCGTACAGATCTGTTTTAAATGTTTAGAAGAAAGTGATTTTTTTCTTACAATCGATACAATATTTTGATGAAACATCCCCTTAATTTGGTACGTTTTCACCAATAAATGAACCCCGTATTTTCACCAAAGAAAGAACAGAATTGACAACAGACGCTGTAAATCAACAAAATCCCGGCAACAGGAAAATTATACACCAAAATATAATAGCGCTGTAAGCGCAAGATATACAACTAATGCAAATACGAAAAGGTGCCATTTGACTAACTGCCTGGACGCGCCTCGTGCCTGTTTGACATATGCCTCTCGTGGTGTAATGATTGTGTTGTGGCGAAGAGTTTCAGCAGCATCCACTACGGGCATGTTAAACATTTCTTCACTTTATCGAATCGAATTCGCATAATTGGTCTATTTTGCGCCTACAGCAGCGCTGTATTACATTTGACTACACACTATAGTGCACTACGTCTCGATTTGGGAAATTCAGCACGCCTTTTGAAAATCACCGCTCGGATTTAGCATACATGCCACGCATGCTTGCGTGTGCCGTTCTGTGTATACACCAATCCGGTAACTAATATCTCCTCCCTGCATATCCGCCATAGCTGGGGGGCGTCCAGTGCATGGGCTGTGCGTTTTGTGTTGCTGTTAGAACGAAAAGCGCTCATCCATTACATGCACGAACGAGCCTCCTTCGCGTATACGCGACGCGCCCGCCTTTGCGTACACGCGACGCGCCCGCCTTCGCGCGCACACAACCCTACAAAGACGCGCAACTTGTTCGAAGTAAACAAATGCAGCTTCAGCAACAGCAAAAACATACAGTTCATTCAGTGGAAGCCCCCCAGCTATGGCGGATATACAGGGAAGAAGACCTTATTACCGGATTGGTGTATAGCGGAACTGGTGCTGGTTTTCGTCGGTCCGTCGAATCCACTACACGACGCACACTGAACAAGCTCCGCCCCAAGAACGCTCACATCTGTAGTCTGGCAGCGTTACAGATTCGACAATTGACGAATTTCACTTTAATCAGTTCTGCGCACTTCCGCATTGATGCCGAGGTTCTCATGTCAAGTCGGCAGTACGCATGCGCTACAAGTAAAGTATTGTAGATGACCGAGTGTGTACGTGTGCTGTTCTGTGTGGCATTATTGTTTTCCTTACTAGAGCATTTTCGTAATGTTTGCTCTACATGTATAATAATTTTTTGTTATTGCATCGGCGGAAACTTCAGGCACGGAGTCATGTCATAATTAGGTTCTGTGGGAACTTTTCAACTGTTGGCCCTATTTCATGTTTCGAAGAAAAACAATGATAGTGGAATTCATTGTTACTGAGATATTTCATCTTGGGAATCACCAACCTGAGATATCTCTTTCAATAAACACGAAATTCCACGTATGCTTACCTTAAATTGTATGGAAAATGGTGTAGGCCTAATCGAAGAACTCTCCAGTCAGCTAGCGGACAATGTGAGGAAAGATAACTATAGTGCACCCGTATTATAGGCACGATTAAACACCTTTAATCGATATTATGGGCGGAGCGCTGACATCATTTGCTGTGCTTTGCTTTTGATTGGCTTATTAATAAGCAAGTGGGCTGTTTTGATTGACAACTCCGTTTCGCGCGCGCAGACATGCATTGCCTTTGCTGCTTGCAAAGACTGTGAAAACGTTTGCCCACGCGCTTTTTGCCCACCTCCTCCCACTTCCCTCCACTCTGTGTTGTTTCATCACCAGGAGTTCTCGTTTTTTCTCCCTTTATCTTTTGGATTCTGGGCCGGTTGGCCCCACATCACTGGCTTTTCTCTTTATCAATTGCTTTGTATTTTAATTTATTTTATTTGGCTTATTGTTTACAGACTCACATTCGAGATCAAATATTACGAGGTGAAAGATTATTTCGATAAGTTTATTCAAATCAGAATAAAGAACTGTTTTTAAAATATTTTCAATTTTCTTTCTTGTTTTTTTTCAACTTGTTCTCTGGGAATTTTTGAACAAAATGTTCTAAGCATGTATTACAGAAAAATTTATTAGCGTGTATTACAGAAAACGTTCTTAGCATGTATTACAGGTATATGCTTATGATCTGTATTCCTTTAGTCTTAATTTTGATTATTATAAAACAAGAATTTAATGTGTTAAATATAACTTGTTGACGGGGACTCCTGTTACCCACAGTGCAAAATGTGACTGTGTGATTTCTTTGTGGTTTTAGCGACAGCCCATAAATGCTGTTGTTTTGTTGTTGTTGTTGTTGTTGTTGTTGTTGTTATACGGGTTTAGCTTTAACTATACTTTATTATCAACTAGAGATGACGAAGAAGGAGTTGCAGTTTTAGAAGTGGGAGGAAAACCCCCAAAGAAATCAAAAAGTACTTCAAGGGGCAAATTAAAAGTGTTTCGAAAGAACAATCGAAACGCGCGTTTCGAAAGAACGATTAAAACGCGCTTTTCGAAAGAACGACCCAAACGCGCTTTTCGAAAGAACGACCCAAACGTCGTTTCGATAGAACAATCGAAACACGCGTTTCGAAAGAACAACCGAAACGTTGTTTCAAAGGAACGAACGAAATGTTTCGATGGAACGATCGAAACGCGCGTTTCAAAAGAACGATCGAAACGCGCGTTTCGAACGAACGATCGAAACGTCGTTTCGATAGAACGATCGAAATGCGCGTTTCGAAAGAACGACCGAAACGTCGTTTCGATAGAACAATCGAAACGCGCGTTTCGATAGAACGATCGAAACGTGCTTCAAGGGAAAGAAGAAAACAAGTTTTGGAAACGGAGTTACCTAATATACATGGAGGAAGGAAATGCCTTAGGCATATGGGCTTAAACATACTTTTGGGACATGTTGTCGATCGATGGTGTTTTTTTTGTACAACAATATTTCACCATTCATTCAACATAAAAACATGCACTGATCCTTTGGCTGATATTTTAATATGTATGCAGTTCTTCTTTTTTTTTCATCAATCATGAAATTTATCTTATTATAGTACATGTACAGTACGTACGTACGTACACAATATACAAGCACATGTACAGCGCATTGTATAGCACATGTATACGTACGGGGAACTTTAGTCTCTTCACCAGCAGTGAAATGGGGCGTTTTCTGCCAAATTCCCCTCGCAGTGGTGTAAAAATAAAATGCGCGCCCCGGTGGCAGCCACTACTGCCCTAGCTCGCGAGCGGGTCTGTGGTGTAAACTCGGTGTAATGACGTCACCTAGTAACCGTGAACAGTAAAACATGGCGGACAGTTTGGAATCGCGACGTGAGTACGAAGAAAAACACAGATTTATGACATAAAATAAGAGGGAATAAGGCTGTAAATACATTTTGCTCAATCAGTAGATGTCTGTGGGCATTGACAAAGTTTATTGCAGCACTTTAGGGCAACTTTTTGCGTGGCGCCGGCTTCATTTTCAATCGTAAGTCCAACAATAACGGCTTTAATAAAGCTCCAACCGGCAACAACCTTTGACCTGTGCTCCCAGAATTCAAAGCGAAACCCCGTGTCGTTGGTTTTGCATCTCTTCTCGGGGCTTCCCCCAGTGTAAACCCCCTGTTACCGGTGTAAGCATCTCGAACGCCCCTATGATTTGGCAGACGTATAAATCAGAACATGGGGGTACAATTTTTTGTATGTAGGCATTTTCATCTGACCCTTCCTTCCTGGGTCAATTGAAGGTCAAAGTTCAACTAAGTCAAAAATCACATTTTGTTGTTGTACTTAAGCTATTGGCTATTAAACTACGCTTGATCTTCATGAACATAGGTACAGCCACCATCATGATGCAAGGTGCACATGTCCATACTCGATGACAAAGTACTAGGATTCGGCCTGTATACTCGGCACTAAGTGATATCGGAAAACTAGGTACTCGGATTTTGGTACTCGACTACAACACTGCATGCTCGGTTTGTTTTTGTGCACCTGGCTCGGTTTGCTCGGTATGGACATGTTCACCTTGCTCGGTATGGACATGTTCACCTTGCTCGGTATGGACATGTTCACCTTGCTCGGTATGGACATGTGCACCTTGCTCGGTTTGCTCGGTATGGACATGTGCACCTTGCTCGGTTTGCTCGGTATGGACATGTGCACCATGCTCGGTGTGCTCGGTATGGACATGTGTACCTTGCTCGGTTTGCTTGGTATGGCTGTGCGTACTGTTTCAAATACCCGAAATACAATCAGTCGCAGTGACGGCCGAGCAGTAGGCCTGAGGGTAAAAGTTTAAATTGTGGACGCTTACATTTTAGTCCGCCATATTGAAACATGAGGAATTCCTCCTGTTTCCTAAAGTTTCCAGAGTTACCCGAATGCCATCCTCTTAAAACAGTCCCCTTTAACGCACTCCCCGATTGTGCGTACCGAGGCCCTGTTGAAACTGGCCCCATTTCGCTGGGGAACAAGCTACAGAAATCTTGTCGCCTCCTCTGGACCAATCAGGAAACTTGGCAGTGCATTGCAGGCATTAAAATGTAACGCGCGCAGATTGTAAGTACCGTGCATGCAGTGTGCTACATGTACTCGGTAATGCTGGCCGTTGTCTGTCCGCGTCGGCGATTAGGAATCCGTTCTATTCAATTCGTCAGCATGCATCCCTGTTATTAATTTGAAAAGCTACGGAGTAAATAAGATCGTCGCCGGGAATTTTGGTAGGAGTGGGACAGTCGTAAGGAACAGAGCCCAATACAATTTCTGGAAAGTATAGCAATTGTTTGTTTTCGGCATAATGACCAAATTGATTAAATGACATCAAAATGCCTCGGGCGTGTGTTTGCTAGGCGCAACAGCCGTGTTACTTCGCAGATTTGCGTGGATTTCCTCAGGGTATTGTAACGTCGCTTCGCAGAGTGGAAATTCCCTGAGATGTCAGGATGCCCGAATGCACGCCCGGACATTATCGTTGATCGTCGGGTGCGATTCGTTAGTGTTTCGAGAATGTATAATAGCGCCGCGCGCATTGGCGCCGCGCGCTCCCGAATGTTTATTTCTGATGATGCAGACGAGGTTTGAAATTTTTTTTCCTAGTATATTAACATTGTTAAGGGAAACAAGTTCTAAGAAGTCCTGAGAAGTCCATTATTTTTTATCATCTAATCTTTACACGATATATACGTCAAAGGTTGGATTAAATGTTAATGGCCAGATATGGAATACAACCACTTTGAAATTGTTATATACTGGCTGCGGTAACGAATACTCGGGCCGTAGCGCAGTGCACATTGAACATTAACGGTTATGAGCTGCAAGCGATAGCAGCGCTCCTAAAAAAATAAACGCATGACGTCATTTTACTATTTTCCACGCGTCGGATGCTAGTCCTCGTATTCATTCGTCGCAAATACGTTGAGCGGTAACCAGTCGGGCAAATTTGCGGGAATACATATTGAGGGTGCTTGGTTTTGTTTTGCTGGTTGTACTTCATCTTCCTGTCGCAAGGGTATTGCTCCACACCGAGTGACACAAAACCGTTCCTGAAACGAGTTGAGCTATGTGAATGATGCTACATTCACATGTCCATACCGAGCAACACCCTACATGCACATCGACAAGATTGTACATAAATTCCATAAATTAGGGTACCAACTCGTGACATGCAATTCATTGAAAACATTATTGGTTTCTCGCGTAAGGGGGACACCAAAATGCCTTTCTCTCATTAGAACCAGTGTAATATTTGTTTCATACCATTTATGTGTTTTTTTTAAAGATGTAGTCAATTCCAAGCTACAAACTCAATTGATTAGTCTTTCAGTGTTTTCATTACACTTTTATGGCACAAAAACAAATGTGTCACGTGTAAGGATTTTGTTGGGACACCAAAGTTGTTTTGCCTAAATTTTCAAATTCTGAAACAAGTTTACAAAATGTTTTGTGCTAAATTTTTGCTAGAAAAGTCCGTATGTTAAGCTCAGCAAATATTGTTATAGTAACTGTAAAGTTTCACGACGTAAATATTAGGGGGACACCAAAGAGGTCCGACGAAAATCAGAATGACCATATTTTTATTGTTTGCCTAAATTTCCATGTCCAAACATTTGAGTAATTTGAAACTAAGTACAGGCTTACATTATGCATGGAAATTGAAAAGTTGTGGCAGTTGATGTGGCCAGCGCCAGAACCCTTAAATGTTACGTACATGTTTCACGCGTAAGATCGAGGGACACCAAATCTTACGCGTAAAACACATTTTTTGCCAAATGTGGGTTTTATTGTCAAAAGCAATGTGTTATAAATCATTTCAGTTTTAATAACCAAGCTAATCCACCGAAAACAAGGAAAATCTTAGTTTTAAAATGATGTGTTTAAAATGTCACAAATATTTGCCTAAAAAGTGATAATTTTAGCCTATTTTTAGTCAGAATTAGGACAACGCATATTCATGATACCAATTTTGAGGGTTTTGTTTAGTACAAATTGATGTTGGTGACACAAGCAAAACTCAAAAAATAACATGTGGACTAAAGTAACTTGACAATTCAACATCAAAGTACAATCTACCCATTCATGCCATTGGGGCCCGAATTTATCATCCTGAGATCTTAGGGAATTTCCACTCTGCTATAAGCGACGATACAATATCCTAAGGAAATCCACGCAAATCTGTGGAGTAAGCCGGCTGTTGTGTTCGGACAACACACGCCCGAGTCATTTTAATGAAATTTAATAAATTCGGTCATGTTATGCCGAAAAGAAACGATTTCTATACTTTCCAGAAATTGTATTGGTTTCTGTTCCTTATGACTGTCCCATTCCAAATTACCTAACACACTGGACCAACGGCTTTACATCCCTTCCGAAGGATGGAGCAAGTGTGGTTGAGTGCCTTGCCCAAGGGCACAGGTACCGTAGCCGTGGGGAGGTTCGAACCTGCAACCCCAAGTTTTCACACGCACTCTTTTTACAAGAAGTCCCTCACCTTGGATCCCTGACTATACCGTGGTGATATGGCTTTGTTTGCCGTGAAGTACAGCAGGAAACCAACCTACATAAGCAAATTTTCGTGCTACGCTTAATCAAACATTTTGATTAAGCATAACATGTTTTATTTAAATCCGGAAGTGCAGACTCGATGAGGCCGTACGCAGCTAGTGATGTATGTACGCACTACGCAGCCAGTGTGTTGCCGTACGGGTTTCCAATGGACGTCGTTATCGCACAGTGTGGCTCGTTTTGATGCCGTGTGCAGCATAGTTTGCATGCGCTGGACCCAATATTCTCTCGTAGAACAAAAAACCTGCAGACAGCCTTGGACAAGACTAGCTTTCCAATGGAGTTTTTTGCTTTCCAGAAATTGTACGAAGCCGCCGCCCATAGGCTGGTTCAGTGATTAAACTGTATAAATAATACTTTGGTAATCTAGTTTCAGGAATCAGGAATCTAGTTTCTTTCACAAATAAGAGCACTCTGTAAACAAAATTGTGTGCGCACACATTTATACAGATTCATCTTCAATTATCGTTTTCTTAAAAAAAATATATCATCTTGGGTGGAATCATTGCATTGGACAGTTGGAACCACTTCTCTCTTTCGTTTGAGTAAGATATTTTTCCGGTCGAATGGTTTTGGGACATTGAAACTCCTGTATGCACATTGCAAATCCTGTATATTATTATTATTTCTTCCTGGTATTCATACCAAGGATTCCTCAACAGTGCTCATTGCACTGTAACTCGCAAGCGTGAGGAAACGCATGAAGAATTAGAATTATAAATGGCCAGTTACACCGGGGAATCCCCTTGCTCTTCACGAAGGAATGCTCTGGGATCTTTAGAGTGCGTTACCATTACCTAACACACTGGACAACGGCTTTACATCCCTTCCGAAGGATGGAGCAAGTGTGGTTGAGTGCCTTGCCCAAGGGCACAGGTACCGCAGCCGGATTCGAACCCGCAACCCCAAGTGTTTTACCCATGATTGCGAGTCAATGACCCAAACCACTCGGGTATAGTGATATAGTCTCCATTTAAGACGTCAAAAGACGTATCTAGTGCCATCGGGTCATGGTATACCTTTCTTCGTTTTCGAATCTAGAGTCAATGACCCAAACCACTCGGGTATAGTGATATAGTCTCCATTTAAGACGTAAAAAGACGTATCTAGTGCCATCGGGTCATGGTATACCTTTCTTCGTTTTCGAATCTAGAGACGCCCCCTCCCCCCCCCCCCCCCCCCCCCCCCCCCAACCCCGCCCACTGAGCACTCAGCCAAACGTACGTTGAATCAGCCACTTCTAAAACCAATTACGGTGGAGCAAATATTAAAAATAAACTAATTAAATGCTAAAAGTATTAGAACACAAAGCTCTTTACCGTCAATTTGATCCATGGCTAGCTCCTCCATCCGGATGTGCATTATAATCGACTATGCATGTACAAGCAAATTACTTGCACAATTAAATTGAACAAGAAATGCACTGGTAGCTTTTGAAGGCAGCCAATCATAATTTAACCCAATTAACCGCCAATGGCACACATACGTACGAAAAAGTATGCATTAAAAATGACGGTTAAAGGAATTCTCAGAGGTAACTGGGGAAGTTTGAATGGGTTGTCTTCAGAGAGGCTAAAGATTTCAGTGGCTGGATGTGAGTAACATTTAGAGGCAGTATTCACTCGGTTAAACTTCTCTAAGTCTAAGTATAAATGTCAACGAGCCCAACTTATTGTTAAAGCTTTCCGAACAGTAAATCAGAACTGTCCCAACAACCAGGGCGGAGGTTGGGCCCGGGGTGCAATTTTCATGGCATTTGAGCGAGGGTATACGTATGTCTACTAGATACATAACATTAGTGTTGTCTCGAACAGGGGTGGCTTAACCAGGGCTAACGAAGGTCTTCAGCAATATTTACCCTGGTCAAGAGTGTCAAGGGAACAAACTGGTTCGTGTCAGTTAGTGCCAGATTAAGGGGCCGTCCATAAAGTACGTACGCATGAAATGCCCACTTTTTAGACACGGCCCTCCCCCCTGTACGCATGTCGTACGCAGTGGCTCCAACCAACACCCCCAACCCCCTCCTCCCCCCTGTACGCATACGCATTCCATATATACCTCAGCATTGTTAATAAAGCATTGGTAGATGGTTCAGTACTACATGCATAGTGCTACATGTATATAATACTAGTACGATTCGCATGTCGCCTCTAAAGTCTGAAATAAATGACAATATATACATTTCTTTTGCATTTTTTAAAACTTAAACTGACACATAAATCATCAGTAAATACAGATTTAATGAAAAAGAACCTAAATTGAGGAGTGAGAAAAATGTGTGGCCTAGTAATATGTTTTGTACAAGGTCTGAAGCCATGGTAAACTTGTCCATCCTTTCCCGATTTACTAAAAGCAATTTTTCGGTTTGGCTTGGACCTCCCTCCCCCTGTACGCATGGTGAACGCAATGTCAGCAACCACCCCCCCCCCCCCCCCCCCCCCCCCCACCCCACCCCCTCCGTAAGTACGTACTTTATGTCGGCCCCTAAGAACATTGTTGTTAATCCCCAGATAACCCGGAAATTCAGAATGGGAAAAGGTTAAAAGTTCCCCCGCGTGTATTCTGCTCGCTAACCTGCCTCCCGACTAGGACTAAATCTTTAATACCCGGGTTTTGACTAGTTCACTCCGGTAATTTGTACTCTGGCCTGGGTTGCTTCCCTGGTCATTTATTTTTAAATTTATCTATTTATTTTCTTTTGTAACCGGGTTGATATCGGGTTAATGTAGGTATTCAATGTAAAAACTAATTGTTTGGATATATGCATGGTCAACGTAAGCATGAAATTTGGAAACAAACTTTACATTCAACAGCAGTGTTCTAAAAACTAACAATCATTAATCTAAAATATGATAATCAAAGTAAAGTGCCCCACCCCACTCCTTTGTCAAAACGTGTTGCGATTGGTTGAGTCATCTGGCGAGTAAACCTCGAAGTAACCAATCAAATGTATTGTTAAACTCGTGCAAGAAGTAGACACGTGATATATCACACAACACCATGGAGACGTGGGCAAAAGGCAGTCCATTTACGCTATATATGACGGTGTTGTGACAAACTGTCTTTACAATTCGAGTGAGGCACGAATATTGGAGGTCGGTCTTCCATTGCACACTAACGTCAAATCTGCTATCATATTTTGCGGTAAGCATAGTTATGTGTCGGAATCAGATTTGTTTTGTTTCATCATAAAACCCCATATTGTTATTAATATTGTTTTTAAAAAGTAATATATGTGGAATGTAGAATGTCCCCTATCAAATTGTATTAGGTTTATTATGTCATTCCCATGGATGACTGAACAAATAAGACAGTTGCGTATTGAAAGCAACACTGTGATGACGCCATTCTTGCGTTTTGCTCTCAATCCTCAATGAGTGCATGTCGAAATGTGCTTTAGCATGTCTTTGTCGTTACTTAATTCTATTGCACCTATCAATTGTTCCGAACCCCCCACCCCCTCTCCCCCCTCCGCCCCCCGCGCTGCCCCACTTACTAGGTGGGGGTTTGGTCACGTTTTTTATGCCCCAGGGTTGGGCATTTGACCCATTTTCTGTTCATTTTTTGCCCATGTTTTGCACCCGAGGGTAGGGATTTTTGTCACCTAAATGTTGCCCCAGGGTGGGGATTTTGTCACGCAAAAAGTGACAATCCCCACCTCCTAGGTGGGGTAGCCCAGGGGGAGGGGTGGGGGAAACAATTGATAGGTGAATATTTTCCGATTGTTATGAATTTGTGGTGACAGGGACAATGAATTAAGAAAAATCAATCTTTCTGGTTTTGTGGCGCATTATCCTACTCGACAAATTTATTGTGCTGTGCCCTCCACATGGCCACCATTCATGGGCCTTTTTCCAAATCTCGACTTGGGTTCAGGCTCAGGCTCCGCGACTCCATGTAAACCACATGGAGAAGGAGCCGGAGACGGAGACGAAGCCGAGATTTGGAAAAGCCCCCTGTTAATGCATACATGTAGCTGGCATCTTTGCACTGATAAAAACAAACGGGCAAATTTTTCCCAACATTTTACCCAACGTTGGTTCAAATATCAACATACCCATCTTTGGGACACATAATACCCAACTGGTGTTGGGTAACAGCCTTAACCAAGTCTTGGGTTATACTGTATGCACAATTATTGGTTAAATTTAATCAACCAATCTTCCGGTGAATGTGCATATCCAAATGCATAGTTGCGATTTTGCCTAGTTAACCCCGCCCCCTTGGATATTGTTGCTATGGCTCACAAGCTATCGTCAAAATGGCGACACACGTAACGCACAAAGCAATGGGACTTTCAACGGAAAGCACAGATTCATTGGAGAAAACTCAAAGGTATTCATGTTTCAGGGTCGACAGTTATCTTAGAACACACCGAGTAAAGGGCTAGTAATACAGGGATGTCATATCATGAAATACGTACTTTCGTACCTTTGAACAACGAAACGACCGGCCTTGAAACCAAAGATTCACCCGGAACATCGCATACTACACTGTACAAATTGTATGGGGCAGATACATCGCGTGGTGTTGTTGCAAACCTTGCACTTTGACCTATGTGGGTGATCTCTGCTAGCTCTGTTGCGATTGGTCGGCGGGTTCGGTTGATTGACAGGTCGGAACTATGCATTATTGGTTAAAAGTTAATTATCCAACGTTTGGGTAAATGTGCGTGGCCAATTGTTGGTTAAATTCAATCCTTCAATGTTTGGGTAAGATTGCATAGCCAATAATTTGGCTAAATTAATTAATCCAAGGTTTAGGTGAATGTCAATGGCCAATTGTTGGTTAAATCCAATTATAACCAAATGTTTGGGTAAATGTGCATGGCCAATACAATTAACTGTTGGTTCAATTCAATTGTCTAAGGCTTAGGTAAGATTGCATCTAGCCATTTTAACATTGGTTACCATTTTAACATTCTCCCCTCCCCAACTTGTCCTAATAATTTGGCACAAGGAAAAGCTACACGTTGGGCATCTGCTGACCAATGATTGGTGTTTTCACATTGTAATAAATTAAAAACATTGTAATAAATTAAAAACAATTTCATTGTAATAAATTAAAGACATCCTGAAAAGAAACCACTAAATTTGGCCGTTTTGAGCATTTAGGTCGCGTGATTTATCCCTACCAGAAATCCGAACCAAAAAATAACATGGTCTTGTGTATTAGTTTTATTTCCAGCCGTATATGTTACTGCACCAAATTCAGCTCTGATTTATTTTTTTCAAAAATGTCAGGAGTATTCGACAAGAGACACTATTGGAATCAAGTACTACTATAAGTGAAAGAAAATTATTTTTTTAAAATATGAAAAATCTAAATTTTGAATGCGTCCACACGGAGACCGTTCTCTCGAGGGAAACTAAGTTTCAAACCCTCGAAGGAAATATGAGGGAAACTTGGAGGTTTGTGATCGTAAGGACACGACTCGGGGGAGGGGGGAGGGGGGGGGGGGTGGTTGTTTGTACATGTTTATAGCCGACACTCCCAAACTCAGAAACCATCGAGTGGTTGTGACCGTCTGAACACAACTCATGTCACAATGTGAAGTCCGCCGCGTGCGAGTTTATCACGCAAAACACGAAAGATAGGCCTCAAAATGTGCACGGAAAACTGCACTTTTTGTAGGAATGTAGGTAAGTAATTGCACCGCATCTTAAACTTCGATGTCTATACGTGTGCCTCAGATGATCTGTCTATAATCCGAGTAACTTGGACTCTACAATATCGCTTTTATTAACATGGGGGTGGTGGCGGGAGCGGTGGGGATGGTTGCGAATTGTAGAGGCCAAGGAACTTGGCGGTACTGGGTATTCATTAAGCACGCCCCCAAAAAAGCAACAGTTTTTACCCTCAAAATGACCACAAACACACTTGACACGACATCTGAGGAACAAATTGATATTGAGATTTAAGCTGAGGGGTAATAAGTTACTTACCTTTTTGAAAAAAGTGCAATTTTCTGTCCGATTTCGAGACTGTTTCTTCCGTTACAAATTTGCGTGACACGCACGCATCGTTTGAATTAGCAAAACGCCCGGATGCAGTGCGTGCACCACAGCGCGTAGTTGATGCGAACTCTACCCGGCTTGTCTGGATACTCAGTTTCACCTACCAATTCGGGGTCCACTTTGAACATTCTTAAAATCCCGCCATTTATGACCTGTGCAAAAAGTTAATTGACCAAACATTTAATAACATTATAAATCCGACCTCTTTATTTCCGTATCTGAGATAAACTGGTAACCCCAAACTACGCGGTGCGCGCATCGCAAGTGGCACAAATATTTTTGCGCGTGTATTTGACGGGAATCACTACGTTCCATTGTAGCCGTTTTCAAAACCACTTAAACAGCTAGAATCCCCCCTTCCACAGCAGTTCCGACCCTCTTCACCCAAATTCTGAAACGCTCGAGGTCACTTGGCTTGTTTATCAACAGGGTTTTGACGTCATCCTGAGAAACATACAAAACGGTCTGTGCAGTATTGAATGGAAAATACACGAAGTGAATGTTTATCATGCTTATTTTGTCCTTGTAATTCAAAATACAAACGTGAAACACACTTCATGTAATATGACAACAATCTACTATTACCTGTTTTGTGAAAAAACGATAAAATTGTGGCTCACAGTGAAGCTCTTTTGAAGTAAATACTGGTGCATTGCGACGGGTGGTTTTGTCACGGAACGTACGGCATTCACAGCGGTCTGTGTATACGGTCCCCTGCGGGTGTAGTTTCTACGTGTTTGAACATCGGCCGTACAAGTTATAGAATGAGCGATTCATTTTTCTCTCTCTTGGTAATAGAAAAGAAAATCTTTCTGCTCTTTTTTTTTCATAGTGTCTGGTAAAACATGCAACCACGCAGCTACTGGGCATATCTCTGGCTTTTTGGAACAACAAAATTCTTCAAAAAACACCATCCAAATTTTTTGCGTGTAAACGTATGGAGCTAACTATCGTGTTGACTTCTCTTTCTCAGGATTGCGTCACGGGGTCACGCGCATATCATTAATACCTAATGAGCGTTTCAGAAATCGCGAAAATCTCATTTTCGAAAAGCGCACTTTTGCTTGCAATTTATCCACTTAAAACCGAAAATTAAAAAAATAATAAAAATCCACGTCGGCAAGAGGGATGTTTGGACTATCGAAAAAAGCCTAAATGCTGGATTTTCGTCAAGGGGGATTCTTCCTCTTTAATTCAGCTTCGGACGGAATTTGCGAATTTATGTCCTAGCCGTGTGTATACTTAATTTGTTCAGGTTTTTCTTGGTGGTTTTATCTACTCTCAACAGAATTGAACGTTCGCGTTTACGTTCAAACCAGATATTCGTTAAGCCACGTTAATATTTCTGAGATGCACCAAGTCTGAGCCTGCCATTCGTAAAGGTACTTGGAAACAAACCGGAAACAAAAGGTCAAACATTTTTTTTTGTAATTGACGGACTGTTCGGTTGCTTGATTGAAACGTATGCCGAATTGAAGACAATTTGGAGAGCTGGGGATACAAGACGGAACACCACTCCAACCCTGGGAATGAAAGACGGCTCCCCCCACCCCCCACTGAGCGTCTTCCTACCGAGCACCCAAGTTGACAATCTCGGCTTGTCAGGAGTTGGAGTTCAACTTTCATTAAAATCGCACCCCCCCCCCCCCCCCCTCCCCCTCGCCACAGCCCTTCCGCACCCCCCCCCCCCCCCCCCCAGGACCAAACCAGCCTACGCCCCTGAGATAACGTGATCATTCAAAAAAGATCGTCACAACGTTAAAACCTCATTGCCATTCCCTGACTGGTTTCCGGAAGTGTGTCCCGAAACGAGACTTACACGGTCTCATTTTGTTGACTCATTTTGTTAATTTTGAACATTTTTAGTTAATTACGTGACATTTTAGTGAATTTGTTGTGTTTTATTTTTTTATGACACCCATCGAAAAATTATTCTCGATGATGCTACAGCATTACATTATATAAACAGTAAGCCGGTGTGTTCCTTTCATCAAAATTAAAATTATGTTGTGCACAAATTATCTCATTTCAATGTGATCTATTTACCAGTATTGATTTGAGTAGGTGATTGGTGAACAGGGGCCAATTCATAAAGATGTTTTACCTGTTTAACAGAAAAATTTGCTTAATCCAAAATTGTTTTGCTTTATAAAAATGGGTTTCAGTCAAAATATTGTATAATGTGCATTACAAAAAATGGTGTTCTGCTATTCTTGCTAAAAGAATAAAAGTTGACATATAGGGCCTACATATAGGGCCTACAATTTGTTTTATTAACCCATTTTTATAAAGCAAACAAATGTTGGATTAAAGGCACAGGCTCTTCAGCAATGCGCGCGCGCCAAATTCGTGCTACAAAATACGCAGCTCCACAGCAAAGGCACGGAGCTGCGTATTTCGTGGCACGAAATTGGCGCGCGCGCATTGCTTTCGAGCGTATGCCTTTAAGCACAGTTTTCTGCTGAACAGCTTTATGAAATTGGCCCCTGGTCATTAGTACGCAATGTTTTTTGTATCAATCTTCAGAAGTGCCTTCAGAAGTACATCATGCACAGACTCAGCGTTCTTGTCCTTGTCTTATCGTACATGGTCGCCATGACATCTGCGTGGGGCTATTATTACCACCACCACCACTACCACCATGGATATCACGTTGAGTAAGACAACGGGAGATTTTTAAGACGCTTGGTGGCAGCTAACCGGTCCTTATTACATTGTTTACGTCGCGTTTAGCTAAAATGCGCATGCTGAATATGACGTCGACAATAAGCCTTTTCGACATCTCGGTCTATGTGGCACTCCAGCCGTGTTGTGTATATGCGTGTCATTATAGGACACGCTTTGCTCATTCCGCGAAAACGTTAACATTTCAGTGAAGATTGAAATCAAATGCATTAATTGCACAGGTATCTGTATTCGATAGGGAACTTATCTGGCATCTTTTTACGTAGTTTTAAGCGACCAGAGGTGCTCTAGGCTTGTCCAGCGTGCAGTCTTTTCGCCGCGCCGAGCTGAAGGCATGCCGTGTTCGGCTCGAAGTGCCGGTTTCCAGTTAAATTCTGTTAATATTTTTCTCACATCTATTACGTTGCATGGATTAGTTTACTATAATAATGGCTTTACTATAACAATATGAGACTGTCTAAAAATGTGTGTTTGCCAAAATGTTGGCTTTTCCATCAAATATGCACCCAACCGTACGTACCTATGCTTGATAAATCATTTCAAGGAAAATACTATGATCAACTTCTCAATTTTAATCAGGAGTCCCCAGTCTTCACAGTTCTGCTGGCCAAACCAGGCCAGCAGAAAAAAAAACACAGGAAAACATTTTCACTGGAAAAACTTTTAATTTGATGCATACGGATAGTCAAGTACTGTTTAAAGTAATTATTTTTTTCCTTGTACCTGCAAAAAAGCATTCAAAAATTCCTATCAAGATCAAAATAATTTAGTATACTCGATCACCCGAGAGTAGCCAAAGTGGTTCTTGTGAAAACATTTTAATTTTCCTCCAAGACTATGCAGTTATATTGTCACATCAAACACATGACAGTTTACAAGACAACATTTTGGCCAGCAGAACTGTAAAAAAGAACTCCTGATTAAATTGAGAAGTTGATTTTCCTTGAAATGATTTATCAAGCATCAGTGGGTGGAAAAGATGGAAACGCCAAAAGATTTGTTGGAAAAGCCAACATAGAGTGGGACCGCATAGATTTTGGCAAACAAATTCTTGCCAGTCAAATATGTTTTGTACTGACACAAGATCTGAAGCCATGGTCAACTTTACTCTTTCCATTCTGTGTGGTTTTTGTTAATGCTTTAGGTTATAGTAATCCATGCAACGTTATGGATATCAGATAAAATTATTAAAGAATTTAACTGGAAACCGCGGTACCTTTGCCGAACATGCGACGGCATGCCTTCGACTCGGCGCGGCGGAAAGACCGCCCGCTGGACATGCCTATAGCACTTTTGGTCGCTTAAAACTACGTGAAAATATGTATAAAGATAAATTCCCTATCGAATACAGAAACCTATGCAATGCACATGGAAAAAGTTTTCACTGAAATTTTAAAGTTTTTTGGGAATAAGCAAGGCGTGTCCTGTACACACGCATATACTTGTAGGCGCCCCACGCCGTGAGCTTGTTTATCCACATTCTATACCACAGTGCCTTGCGCGCGCGAGATATCGAAATTCGCTCGTTCCCAGCCGCCCATACTGGGCGCTGGTACGGGCTGATGCGCCTTCACAGATTTCTGTGACGCAAACACGTGACGCAACGGTCACATATACAGACGCGCGGAGCATTGTGGGTTGCTTACTGCCAGACGAAAAATGGATAAAAAGTATGTTATTCGCTCATATATCCAATGCAAAAAATCAAATGAGTGTACTGTGCATGTGCGAGACCGCCTTGTTTGTTGAAAAAAAAATTGTTTTCACATGCGTTCACAAGAAAAATACGTAACCTCGTGTTCAGGTGGCGTATAAAAGTTTCGCCAATGAGGGCGAAAACAAATTAGCCTGTCCCAGCGCCCAGTATGGGCGGCTGGGAACGAGCGAAATATCGAAAAAGCTTATGGTTGCACACCAGTAAATAGGACTCCCAAAGGAACCAATGCTAAATGCCCAATTTTCAAAAATCATTTAAAAATACTCACAACTCTCTCAGCTTCTCAGGACAACAACCAGAATACTCACTGAAGTCTGTTTAATTTTATGGGGGTAATCCGCCACTTTTATTCCCTAATTTCCACTAACAAAACTACCCCTGCAACAGTAAAACTTGCTAATCAGACCAGCATCCATTTTGGAACAAAGGCATATACGCTACTGGGCAAAATAGGGCCACTTTTAGGAGCTACAGTGTCTAAAATGTTTATAGTTGGAAGAAAAAAGTACCCCGCATAGCGGCGATAGTTATGGGGTGTTATGGCCGAGCGGTCTAGTGCGTCCAACTCAAGTTCCTGTACGTGTCAGTACTAGAATGTGGGTTCGATTCCGGGCCGTGACGGGATGTGGCACTTGTGCTCTTGAGCAAGGCACTTAATCACACTTGTTCCGTCCTTCGGAAGGCATGTAAAGCCGTTGGTCCAGTGTGTTGGTCCAGTGTGTTTAGATCCCAGAGCATTCTTTCGTGAAGAGCAAGGGGAGGGATTCACCGGTGTCTCTGGCAGTTTCTAATTCAACTTAGAAGTTGATAGCTATTCGAATATCTATGTTAATTGGTCCCATTCCTGTAATTGGCGGTCCTTTCGCTGTTGGATGTGGTAAATAAATAAATTTAAAAAAATAAATAGTCATATGCTACACAAGACCACACTCGTTCAGCTCGCAACTCTCCCTAATAAAGAAGAATTTGAGGGCATACAAAATATTCATGAGCTCGGCGCACAGATCTCCCCCTATTTACTTGGGTGCACCCTTATGAAAAAAGGACAGGTTTGTTTGCTGCCACCAAGCGTTTGAAAAGGCTCTCATTATCTACAATTTAAATCAGAACTCAGGGGTGGATTGCAATAAAGAAGGTCAAGATGTCTTAACTCGAAAGACGTCTTAACTAAGACATCACAGTTCAATTTTGTCTCGTAATAAAAGATTGTATGCCATAAGTTGTATATCTTGAGACATATGAATTTAAGACACCTACATTCAGTGAGGACAATAGACCTTTATCACGGTGCGGCCATCTTCTCCTATTAAAATGAACGTGATCAAAGCGAGGCTTGCAGAAAAAATAGTTTGGCCCCGTTTTGACAATGTTCATTGTTGCATCACAACGACATGCGCGCAGCGTGATCAAGAAAACGTGCAGCGCTATACACCAATATCCGAGCTGCAAAGTCATGGTCCGTGTACGTCCGCCATAGCTGGGGGCCATCCAGTGCCATGAACTGTGGGTTTTGTGTTGATGATATGCTGTTACATTATGTTGTCACTCAGTGTGTCACTTCGAACAATTTTGCGCGTTTATTTGCTTGCGAAGCCTGTGTACGCGTACGCGTTGTGCGCTGTTCGATTTAACAACAAGACAAAGCGCCCAGTGCATGGCAGTGGATGGCCCCCAGTAATGGCGGACTTGCAGGGAAGTTGTCCTTAGCAACCGGATTCGTGTATAGCGCGGACAGCGATTTCCCCCTCCTCTAAACTGGTCCGTGGGAGGTTTTGGAATTGACCACTTTTGGAAACTAAAAACGATGGTTTTTCGACTTTATTTACCTATTTTGTTAAAACCCTCACTTGGAGCGGAATACTAGAGACCCCCAATTTTGCCATTTATGAACAGAAAATCGTGAATTTTCCTGAAATAATTTAGTGTTTTTGGTGCAAAAACTAAGGACTGTCGAGAAGCCCCCAAGGACCCGAACCCCCCAAGCACCAAACCCCACAAGGACCAAATTCCGTAACTTCTCCATAGACTTGTGCACAACCCGTGCCCCCCAAGGACCACAATATAATCTTCTAACCCAAAACAACACCGGAAGATTGCACGCGCTATCGCGCACGCGCACTGATCATGCGCGACAGGTAATATATGGGGAACAAGACAAAGACGGACGTACCGTGATTAAAGTGGTTATGTCACGGTTTGCGCATGCGCCAAATCCTTCATATTTTGACATGCGTGAGGGCTCAGATGAATGTAGTGCAATTTCGTTACACAACGCCATTGGTGCGTGTGCTGTAGAACCGTTAGTCTTGGCCCAAGACTACTCTAGTCGATATTGGTTTGTGTACGCGTTGGCCATATAGTGCGCCCTCTTGCAGCACTAACGGACCAGTCTTTGCTCACTAGAGTAGTCTTGGGAATTTCTCCCGGAAGTTCAGCATTGGGGGCGGTACCGTTTTATGTAAATAGCTGCAGAGGGTTTTATGATGGCACACAAGGGACATGGCATACCACAGATATCTTTGCAAATATTTGCAATGTCGCAATTATCTTCATAAACAAATGTATTTTGCGATGTCATACGCCTTTGCAAATATGTTTGTAAATATATTCGCAAACATTTGCCAAGAAACTTATGCCACCGAAAATGTTAGCAACGATAAAACGGTCATGTTCGATGATTCTTGTAAGCCGCCTTATATTTTTCAAACCATTCGAAGCGCGTGCACGTGGTGTATTTGGGTCACGCTCTGCGGTCGACGCGCTGTATTTGGGTCACTCGCTGCATTCCGACGCGCTGCTCTATTTGGGTCACTCGCTGATTGGCTCCCTAGGAAAGCCTAGGCAAAAACAAAGAAAAAGTTAAGCCTTCCGGGAGAAATTCCCAAGACTACTTTAGTGAGCAAAGACTGGTCCGTTAGTGCTGCAAGAGGGCGCACTATATGGCCAACGCGTACACAAACCAATATCGACTAGAGTAGTCTTGGGCCAAGACTATAGAACTGTGTACATCGTGTACTTAGTACGTGCCGCATGGGCAGTGTGTTCGTTCATGAGTGTTTACAATACGCAGAATTCAACTACATTGTACATCGTGTGCGCGCATTTGTTCGAGTTTGGCATCGCGCGCGCGCGATTGAGCGATCAATGTCTGGAAAAACAAAATCGTACAGCGGTGGCGGCCACTGTGTCTTTCCAAGGACAGAAGATATGCTGTAAAATTGCTGTCAGGACCAAATAAGCATGTCAGTTTTTATGGAAAACAAGGTTAAACAAATTGCTGTATCCAACCATGTCATTCATATCATTCGATGCCGTTTCTGTCATGTTTTGTCGAGTTTTTTATGGGATGGACAAAACTCTCTTTTTAACGACGGCCGCACACCCGGTGATGTCGATGTTTGGCGGCTTAAAAATACGGCAAACAGTGCGATTCCAAGTAAAAAGTAATGCATCAGGACATCCTGGACGTTAACAAGTACACCACTGCCAAAATTACTAAAGAATTATAAGGGATGGCAAAGATTGAATAGGATATGCAAATCCCGGCGTCAAAACTTTAAAAAGTTAGCCCAACTTTTTCAAGTTTTGCTGCGCATGCGCAAACCGTGACATAGCCCCTTTAAAGCCCGCCGCACACCTTTGCGATTTACTGGATAATCGGATCATTGGACCACATACCGGAACATCCTGAGATCTCAGGGAATTTCTACTCTGCAAAGCGACGTGACAATACCCTGAGGAAATACACGCAAATCTGTGGAGCGAGCCGGCTGTTGTCTTGAGCCAACTCACGCCCGAGTCATTTTGATGTAATTTAATCAATTCAGTCATGTTATTCCGAAAAGAAACAATTTCTATACTTTCCAGAAATTGTATTGGGTTCCGTTCCTTATGACTGTCCCATTCCTACCAAACTTTCAAACGACGAACCTTATTTACTCCGCAGTTTTTCAAATTAATAACAGGGATGCATACTGACGAATATGATGGAACGGATTCCCCAATATGCTTTAAATAGCAGCCAATCGCCGACGCGGACAACGGCCAGCATTACCGAGTACATGTATCACATGCATGCACGGTGTTTACAATCTGCGCGCGTTACATTTGAATGCCTGCAATCGTGCTGCACAATGCACTGCAAGCGTCCTGATTGGTCCAGCAGAGGCGACAAGATTCCTGTCGCTAGTCCCACCGCCAAATGGGGCCTTTTTCAACAGGGCCACTGTACGCAGGAGTTAGGGAGTGCGTTAAAGGGGCACTGTTGCAAGAGGATGATACCGGAAAGGTGTGCGCTGAAACAATTCGCGCCGGTCTGACCGTACGCTATAATACCGGAGCAAATCAAACTTGTTTGATTTTTCCGGATCCGATGGTCCGGTGTCCGATGGGCCGGTTAATCGCAAGGGTGTGCGGCGGGTTTGAGGTATATTATGATCAGACTTAAGACATTGCAATCCACCGCAGGCCTCAAAATGACTTGTGGAATTAGTTTAACAAACGCAACAGACTATACTTTCCCAAAAGAAGCGCAATTTTCTTAAATATCAATTCTTAATCAGAACAGAAGTTTGTTGAACTTGTGGTTAAGAGGTTCTGATCGACCAATAGCCTTGTCCACGGGCTATGAAATTGTGTGAATCCGTGAAGAATTTGCATGTATGCTATGCAGCGAAAGTGCGCCATCGCGCGGTGAATTGTAGCCAACTGCAAAATAGTCTGGTTACCGAAATATCTTGGTCTGAATCCTGACTTCACGCGCGAGGCTGGATCATATAGCCTTGATCTTTATGTGCTAGATGTGTTTTATGGGCGGGGACTCTTTATGATAATTTTTCAAAGAGAGCATCGAGACGTAAAAGCTCATTGGTTAACGGTTGTTTTGACAGAACAATACGGTGCCGTTTGAAAAATAGCAGATTTTCCGTACGTAGCCTATACCCAGTTGGTGAGTTCACAAACACGTCATACCTTTACAGAAAATATGTGAGAGATATCTTCTGGTCTTCGTGAAAGTCATCAATTTGCAATTTGTAGGCTGCACAATTCAAACTACCGTTGATTTCCTCAGTTGTAACACTACGTGTGATGTCGCCATAATTGCTTCAGACAGGCCTACATACTGTACATTGCAGTCCCTACTTGACCGCGTGGGTTTCCCCTGGGGCATTTCTCTGGGGTTTTTCCTCCCACTTCTAAAACTGCAACTCCTTCTTCGTCATCTCAAGTTGATAATATAGTATAGTTAAAGCTAAAACCGTATATAGTTGATGGCATCAAGGGCCTTAGTTCCCGAAGATGCCATAAAATATACAACAACATACTGTACATGTACGACGTACAAACGTTTATGCTTGCAAACCGGTCACGTACGTACGCACCATTTGACCCGAGTAGTGAGCTCTAATTGGATGTTACGTAAGATATGAATATTTATAAGCACTCGGGTTTCGCATAAGTAATTGCGTCGGATTTCCAACGCAGATATAAAGAAACACACAACAAATCGAGTACATCAAGAACAAGGCTATGATCCAGCCTCGCGCGTGAAGTCAGGATTCAGACCAAGATATTTCGGTAACCAGTATATTTTGCAGTTGGCTACAATTCACCGCGCGATGGCGCACTTTAGCTGCATAGCGTAGCAAATTCTTCACGGATTCACACAATTTCATAGCCCTTGGACAAGGCTAATCGACTAATCGCTTTTAAATCACCTTCAAGACTGCTCCGCTTCAATGATTTCCTTCGGGTCCAAGTGGTCTAAATTCAACAAAATGATTCCCACAGCAATAAAATGAGACATTTCTTATTTTAGGAGTAACCATGTATACTTAAGAGGTTTCAACCTGATTAAACCTGCGTGGGATGAGCTGATCTCTAGAGCCGCTTATCTTAAAAACAACCTCCTGGCCCTAGAAGTGCAGGAGCTCAGGGAGCACTTCAAAAAGAGTGTCGCACCCTGCCCCAGCGGCTCGTGCAAATGCCTTTTTACGGTATATATTATCATAATCTTCCTCTTCAGTGAGTATAATCCATTGATCTCGACGATGACCGTTGAGGAAGCTTTCCACATTGCGGATGCGGACAACGATGGCCTTCTGACCCACAAAGAGTGGCAGGCTCGTGACGGCAAGGGCTTCCCCAACCTCCTGGAGGATTACGACAAAGACAGTAACTATTATTCAGTTTCCCTCACCCCTTTCCTCTGGGGATTTTCGAGTGACAAAATTCCCTGGGGAAAGACTTATGTTTGCTCCCATATGCGCTGACAATCTGATTTGTACGTGTCAAAGTCCCCCACCCTGCCCAAGTCCCTACTTAAGGGGTGAGGCAGCGCAGAGGTGAGGTGGGTGAAACAGTTGATATGTGCATTATTTCACAGTGATTCGTCATGAACTCTCCTTTCATAAACGAATACGTTCTCCTGTCATACGTTACCAATAATGCGGTATTTTAATATTCACGACATGTAAAAGACAGAGAATTGAGTAACGATGGGCCTACGCGCTCTTCTACTAAATTGGGAATGTATCGAAAAATGCTTTAAATGTAGGGCTGGTGGCCTGTCAAATCTCTCCTCTTCTGTCTCGGAAAACTATCTGAGACATAAGAAACAGAAGAAAAATGGAAAAGACGGGCCGCCGGTCCGGGGGCGCGCTGTGCGCTGCGCGTTGCGGACCAAACACGGGATGTCAGACTTGGGCAAGTCAATACTATATTATTGGCGGACCGCCAGTAATTCGAAATATTGACAGCAATTGTTCGATAACTAAACGTTGGACGATTTTTGTCGTTGATGTCTCATTTGAAAGCGAATAACGTTTGTTTCTAGAGAAATATCAATTTAAAAAAAAAAAGTTCCGAGGTGACACATCCAAAACGCACGGACAATATATCTTTAAAGAAGTTAAGTAAAAAATATTATCTTCAAGCAAACTTGAATCCGTGGTTCTGATTGGTGGATCCATGGCAACCAACAGTGTGATAATGTTTCTTGTTATACCCCGTCTTGGTATACTGCAGTTTCATTGGTCCAGAACGGTCACATGTCCATGTGATAAAAACTCATATCACCCTGCCGTATGCGAATTTAACTTCATATCACCCGGCCGTACTATGCGTGTTCTTGCCCCTGTCCATAGCACGCGTAACGCGCTGTATGAGGCTCCATTAGTAAAAGAAACCGCGTGTTACGCCCGCTAGAGGCGCACAACGCGCATGCACATCGCATTATTCCACACGCTGTGCGCGTGCTACTTTCGCAATGTTACACACGCACAGGTAGTAGTCCGAAAACTAGCGAAAGTGCAGATTCGAATTGTTTTTACAATTTCAACATTCCAAATAATAGAAACGATATTATTATGCTGTACGGAGACCATGAGACGGGATATAACAAAACAATTGTTGACTGGTGTGGTGTGGGATATGGGTTTTAACACCCTCGGGAGCTCATAGCACCCTCGGCGTTGCCTCGGGTGCTATGAGCTCCCTCGGGTGTTAAAACTCCATATCCCACACCACACCAGTCAACAATTTATAATAATACTCTTCCGATTCTCATATTGCACTCTGCGTAAAGCCCGGTTCATACTTCATGCGAACGCGAACGCGAATGCGAATTTGACGTCACAACGATTGTTTCGCGCAGCGAATTCGCAAAAAGTTGAACTAGTTTCAACTTGCGCGAATGTTCGCCGCGAAATGTTTGACGTCACATTGACGTGAGATTCGCATTTGCTTTCGCGTGAAGTATGAACCGGGCTTAATGCGCCATGGTATTCCAAGATAACAGCGTCCCTACGCATATGCGCGGAGTATAGGACTTTAATCTCGCGCAGAGTGCGCGTGTTATTAGTGCGTCAAGTTTGCTTGAAGATAAATTCGTTATCCCACTCGCGCTCGTGGAAATACGGCATTATGTAGTGCGTCTGCGTCCCATATCCCACTCGGCCTTCGGCCTCGTGGGATATGGGATGCAGACGCACTACATAATGCTGTATTCCACTCGCGCTCGTGGGATAACTAATAATATTACCAATTTTTGTACATCTTTAAGCCCAGAGCCCTGTTGCCAAAACACTATATTTTGTCTTTAGTTTTAACGGACTATGTTTTTGTCTTTCTTTTCAGACGACCAAAAGATATCTCTGGAAGAATTCAGAAACATTGAAGACGACAACTAAACATGGGCCAGAGATCCTGACAGGAATTTTACACTATATGACAGTGATATATTACCTTCTAAGTTCAGTGCAATTTGTTGTTTTTGATCGTTTTCTTGGCATCTAATTTTATTGCAGTAGTTAAAGGTATTTAATATATAAAATGTGGCAATCTCGGAAAATGTTTTCCCTCTAAATTTACCTATTGTATTTGAAATTAAGAACCATTTTGGAAAAAAAATAGTTCGTATGCTCTTCTTCAAATTATTTGTTAATGAAGGACTTCAGAGTTATTTTTTGGAAAATGGTTATGGAGAAGCTTCATACTACAAAGTATCCGACTACTACAAATTGAATGGCAAACTGGAATTCGTTTTCATTTTGCAAAGATATGACCTTTTTAACCGATTAAACGGTTTCTTGACATGACATTGTGAGGGCGCTGTTCATTATAGTCAGTGAAGGAGCGCACAGAATATCGCAGTCTCCTCGGGTCCGTTTTGACCCCAACAAATTTATTGGGCCATTGCAAAACTCACTAAGCCAAGTAAACTGGTGCACTTTATGACAGAAACTCCTCTAAATATATCTAAAAATGTCTTTGGAGATTTCTTTGTTGTTGGCAAAAGTACAAAACAACCTGAGCCATAGATGTGGAAATTGCATTAAGTTATACAAGAGGAAAATACAGGGGTTAACAGGGGCGGATCCAGGGGGGGGGGGGGGGCGTGGGGGGCGCACGCCCCCCCCCCCCCTTTTCCAAAAAAAAAAAAACCAAACAAAAAACTTTTCCTGCTTAAAGTGGTTCAATATTGCCTCAGATCGCACCACAGAGCATCTAGAATCTATCTAGAAGCCGTCAGGGCTTCGCGCTATTTCATTGTCATCAGCATTTCATGCTTAAAAATGTCACGCCCCCCCCCCCCCCCCCCCCTCCCTTTTCAAAATCCTGGATCCGCCCCTGGTTAAAACAACAAGATTGTACTGAAATGGACTAAATGCACAAAGTCACCAAAAGACCACATGGATCACCATTTTCTGTGGTGAAATCTAGGGGACGGCGCATTTGGATCGGTTATTCGTTTATAGGAATGCCTTCATGAAATTAAAATCTTATTTTATGCACAATGTTGGGCAAAACTACAAAATGATACTATTGCGTTATTGGGAAATACAAATAAAGATTGAAACAAAAATAATTTGGTTCCGCCAACATTTGATTTTTAGGACGTGAACATTCTGCCGGTGCTTTTAATAACAGATCCCAAAATTATGAGTCTAAAAGATGTTGTTGCAAGAACGAATATTTATCATTCTTGGTCTAAATATCTAGGCCTATATTATTTTTTGCTCTCCGATCCGAGACACTGTCAAGAAGAATAAAAATCTTCAGAAGCGTCTTCGGGCGGATAGACCCCAACCCTATACCTCATGTATGTTTAGTGACAATCTTGCTTGTGTTCTTGTATTCAAGTTGGCGAACTAATTTCATGTATTCCTTTCTGCAGAAGGTAATTAAGAGTCTGTTCCTTACATTTTTCTTTATCGTAACTTGTAAATATGAACCAATTAGCTTTAACAAAAATGGAAAGTGTCTTTGTTATAATTATTCTTGGTAATACTATTTGGATTTAAGTTTTCCGGGTACTTTTGTCAAACTTGAAGCCCCATAGACCTAAAATGGAACATGAAACTAATTTTTCTCTGCATTTTACTAAAAATAAATCAATAAATCGTACAATTTCAAACGCAGTATATAAATTTTAGTTCAATTATCGTGGTCTGGCTACATACAAGGGTTGACATAATACAGCATTTTGCAGTTGCCCACAATTTTTCGTCACGAGTTGACAAGAACAATCTGATTAAAAGTGTTGATACCAATGGTATAACAACCACCACATTATTTTTTTTCTGTGTAAAATGGTACTTTTGCGGAAAAGATGATTTAAAAAAAGTCTGCAGATAACCTTTTACCACACACATTCAACACAAAACAAACATGCATAGAATGTTCAGGTTGTTTTCTGAAGTATAACTGCATCTATGTGGCTGAAATTTCGACAGTATTATTCTTCAGTTATGTAATATTGGTTTTTTTAAATCCAATTATGTAATCTATCTTTAAACATCTAGAACCTCACTGGTTGTGTACACATATTCTCGAAGATACAATAAACCTGGCTGGACGTAATATGGTATTCTCTGTGCACAAAGTATACCCTAGATACTGGGAATGGCCTGTACCACTTTTATGAATAGGTCACGAGTTTTGTGATTTTTTTTACCACTTTTGTGAAAAGGTCAGCACGAGTTTTGTGAAAAACGCGTCACTGGTTTTGTCAAATATCGACCACTTTTATTAAATTTCACAAAGTTGGTCGAAAATTCACCAAACTTGTGACCTATTCACAAAAGTGGTAAATTCACAAAAATGCATGGTTGTAACATGGCCTGACACCTCAAAAAGGTCCTTCGGGTTGTTTGCGCTGCAGTTATTTTGCTTTTTTTTTTTACAACAGATTAGCACTAGTGTATGGGTAATATGTCATTGAAGAAAAGGTGAAATTGCCGAAATAGCTTGGAAATGTTTTTAAAAAATAAATTTATAGACACGAAAACAGGAAGCTCATAACATCCGTGTACACAGCGGCATCGCCAGACTTTTCAAAGTGGGGGCGCCAAGGGATGGCACACAATAGAAGGGGAACATAAAACTGTTTACAAAATACATGTACAGTTTTTTAAACCTACATTTTTATTGGAGGACCAAAGAAGGAGCGGACGACACTTTTGGGGCGTGGGGGGGGGAGGTAAACTTAAGTGTGGTATGAGCAGTCTTCAAAAGTTAAGAGTGTCATGGCGGCGTCGTTACGTGCACATCGTTTCCGAGAAATTAATGAAAGAGTGCTTCAAAGAGATAATTTTCCGCGAAAGAGTTCAGCCTTTATAAGATTATACGGATTCCGAACTGTACTCGAGATATAGGTATTTTATTCATTACTGACCTGATTAGGGACGAAATCGAATCGGTAACCGAGCGAAGCCACGCCATTCCAGCCGAATTGAAAGTCCTTACGGCCTTGCAGTTGTTTGCATGCGGCACATTCCAAAGAACTGTCGGTGACACCATAGTTCAGTTTCCATAATTGTGCACGGAGTTTCTTCAAGCCTTGCGAGAAGGATTGGGCAGTTTGTGAAGTGGCCAACAGCTGAAGATATTCCAAAAATTCAACGGGGGTTTTTCTGTATTGCAGCATTATCGGGGTTATCGACGGAACACACATACGAATCATCGCACCATCAGAGCCGGAAGAGCAATATGTAAATCGGAAAAATTATCACTCAATCAACGTGCAAGTGGTGGCCGACGACAAGTCCCGTTTCACAGCCATCAATGCCACCTGGCCCGGCAGTACACACGACTCCTGAGTTTTAAGAGAAAGCCGTGTTGAGGAACAATTTGAAGCCAATCAGTATGCTCCGGAAACTTTCCTCCTCGGGGACACGGGGTATCCTTCGAAATCGTGGCTTCTTACGCCTTTCCTACATCCATCGAATCCTGCTGATGCCAGTTACAATGCTGCCAGCTACAGGTAGGCTAAGCCTACACTGTAAAAAAGTTGGGTAAAAAAAGTTGGGCAATGTCTCCGTTACCAATAGTTGGTAATGTTTGATCCATTGTTGGGCAAATTTTCCCATGGTGTTTAAATCGTAGTTGGGTAAATAAATTGTGCCCAATTGTTTTACAAATATTACCTAATTATTGGGCAATCGATTACACACAACAAGGTTGGTTAAATTTTTCACATGTGTACAATTTGTTGGGTAAAAAATATTGGGCAATGTCTCCGTTACCAATAGTTGGTAAGGTTTGATCCAATTGTTGGGAAAATTGTCCCATGCTGTTTAAATCGTAGTTGGGTAAATAAATATTCCCAATTGTTTTTCAAATATTGCCTAATTATTGGGCAATCGATTATGCACAACAGGGTTGGTTAAATTGTCCACATGTTTGGAATTTGTTGGGTAAAAAATATTGGGCAATGTTTCCGTTACCAATAGTTGGTAAGGTTTGATCCAATTTTTGGGAAAATTGTCCCATGCTGTTTAAATCCTAGTTGGGTAAATAAATATTCCCAATTGTTTTTCAAATATTGCCTAATTATTGGGCAATCGATTATGCACAACAGGGTTGGTTAAATTTTCCACATGTTTGGAATTTGTTGGGTAAAACAATTTGAGCAATGTCTCCGTTACCAATAGTTGGTAATGTGTGATCCAATTGTTGGGCAAATTTTCTCAAATATTAGCCTACCTAATTATTGGGCAATCGATTATGCACAACAGGGTTGGTTAAATTTTCTGCACGTGTGAAATGACCATTAAGAAGATGGCGGCGAGCAGGTATATGGAGTGCTTTTACTTTATTGTAACGTCGCTTCGCAGAGTGGAAACTCCCTGAGATTTCAGGATGATTAACTACATGACAGAGTGTTCATCAAGTGTTCCAGAATCGAAAGGTTAGTTGGAAAATCTTTCTAAAAACGTGTTAACATGTAGGCCTACATGTTTCATTTTGATTATTGTGCATTTTGTGTAGGGCGTATACAAACATGTCATGCATGTCCTTCGAACGTATAATGCACCTACCAATTGTTAACCCCCACCAACGCCCCACCCCGGGCTGCCCCACCTAAGAGGTGAGGATTGTCACTTTTCGCGTGACAAAATCTCCACCCCTGGGGAACAATACATTTAGGTGACAAAAATCCCCACCCTCGGGTGCAAAACGTGGGCGCCTTGATATTTATGCACAAAACATTGTATTTCAATGGGTAAAACATCCCCACCATGGGGCACGAAAAATGTGACCAAACCCCCACTTAATTAAGGGGTGGAGCAGCGCGGGGTGGGGACAATTGATAGATGCATAATGTTTTCATGTGATATCTTTGCATGTCCTAGGCATTTTGCCTCTGATTCTTGTTTTTTTTGTTTTGAAGCAGACTACTAAGGTCGGAACATGAGTTTTACAGTGCATATATATGTAATGCACCTTTCAATTGTCCCCCCCCCCCCCCCCCCCCCCCCCCCCGGGCTGCGCCCTACCTATACATATAGTACATGAAGGGGATTGTCATTTAATATCGCGTGACAAAATTCCAACCCCTGGACAAAAAATAAATAGGCGACAACATCACCACCCACGCGTGCAAAACATGCGCGTCTTGCTATCAGATGCACATATATTTTTTATTTAAATGGGTCAAAATCCCCACCCTGGGCCTGGGGCATGAAAAACATAATCAAACCAACCCCACCCAAGGGGCGGGGCACTACGGGGAGGGGTGGGGAAACAATTAATAGGTGCATAGGTATCCTGAACTGAACATGCTGAATTAGTTTCAATTGCCTAAAGTAATGCCCACTACACTGTGTACATGTATGTTTATGTTTTAATTATAGAATACATGCATGAACAACAGGAATGGTTCACAATACGTAATAATAATAAAAATTAAAAAAAACTTTCTCAAGGCATCATGGGATTGGATGAAAAATCTTCACACCAACCTACATGTATGGGGCTCTGTGCCTTGTTTGTCATCCAATCCCATGCTGCCTTGAAAATGTCAAGGTTTATTTTGGCAGTAAAATAGCACAAGTTCCACATTTATTGTTTTTTCCCCCTGTCTCTCTCTTTCCGTTTCAGACAGTACTAAACTACAGGGAGGCAATTAAGAAACTAAGGTTCTGGCTTTGACAACCAACACTGGCAAGAATAAACTACCAACTTGCACGATTCATCATGGAGTTTATGTGCTGTGGATTTTGCATTCATGACTGAGGACCAGTGACATTTGAGATCATGCATCGGACAGTCAACCCCGAAGGTTGAACATGAACTTGATGGTAATTAGTCTGGCTTGGTGAAGTCAGGTAACTGATCAAATCAGCACCAGTCAACCTTGAATATTCAACTTTTTATATACATTATTTCTATGAAATGAATTAGGGATTAAAAGTAGGTTTGGTCAGTCTTAAACATACGTTTTAAAACCGGCTAAAGTCCCGGGCGCTGATTATCAGCGCCCAGGGACCCTAGACAATTTTAAACAGATTGTTTAAAATTGGCCAAACCTACTTTTAATGCCATTCATAAATACCTGTTCGTGTAAATCGGTAAAACTCATCAAAATTAGCTTGTCGTTTTACTATGTTTTGCATTCAATTTCTACCGCGTTCCTTTGAACTGCCAGCTGTGCGTCGTGTTGTTTTTGTTTGATCGCGCGTGTTATATACTAGTATTACATGTACGTGTAATGCAAGTATGTCACTGCACTGCACACTTTGCTTTCGGAAGCGTACAGTTTCTGTGTGCGTGTTCCATACGCACTGACTGGTCTTTATATCCCGTTTAAAACTGCCCACGTGATGTGCTTTCAGCCAATACGTAAACTGTCTAATATTTATGAATAAATGTTTTTAATGAAATGTCTTCATTGCTCTGTGATAAAGAGCAATTTAGCCTTTGTACCTACCCAATTATGTAATGGGGGAAATAAATTATACTCTTATTTGTTTCTACTTAAAAGTCCCATTATAATATTTTCAATGACTCCAAAATTTCACTCCATAAATTGATTCAAAGTGGTTACAAACACCACATTTATTCCTGTCCAAGATGATACTTTCTGTATAAAATTAAGTACTGAAGGTGGTTTTAAAATGTGTATGCACACATTATTTAATACCATTCACTTAATTTCACAAAAAAATACATGCATTTTAAAGGTTTTTCTGGAGCACTGATGCATGTAGCTAAAGTTTCTGCATGCTACTTGTAAACATTTTTTTTTTATGGCCTTATTCCAAAAATTTGTGACAAGTTTCATCTTGCAAATGATACATTGGGACTTTAAAGTGATTTTGATTTTGTATCACTGGACTGTTGGGGTTATTAATCCCCATCTTCAACCTTTTCCCGACAATTATGTTTTAGTGAAATATTTGTATTGCATTGGCCATAACACTTAAAAACACAGAAAATTATCATTTCTTTGTGTTGGACCTTTTTCAGGTGTAAACATTATTTAGGGAATACAAGTGGGTTTGGCCAGTCTTAAACATACGGTTAAAACCGGCTAGGGGCCTGGACGAGTGATAATGCCCGAGCCGCAGGCGAGGGCCATTATCAACATCCAGGCCCCTAGCCGGTTTTAAAAAGATTGTTTAAGACTGGCCAAATCCACTTTTATTCCCATTCATTAATGCATTTTTGTTTAAATCGGTAAAACTCACAATTTATGATAATCTTGTTGTTTTGCCATGTTTTGCATTGTACTGTTACATGCATGACGCGCATTCATTCAAACTGCTGTTTGTTGGATGTGTGCGTTTCGCATATTGCACGCACACGACCGGGTACATGTACTTACCACATAGTGCACATTTTGCCTTTCGGGCGCGTGCAGTTTGTATGTGCGTCTGGATGTTCCATAAGCGCTGTGGTGATGGGCGCGGGCACGGGCCAGGCTAAACAGTTTTTAAGACTGGCCGGTCTATCATTCGTTTAAGACTGGCCACGTGACGTGCTCTCAGCCAATAGGGATCGCAAACTGTCTAAGGTATTGATGAATCACACTTATGTATAGGCACTTAACCATAATTTTGGTTTGTTTTGTAAAACAATTATATTGACCCCTTTCGAACACGTGCGAATATGCCATTTTGGGAGTCAAATAATGCTGAGTCATTGTGGAAGCAATGTGCGTGCGCGTTGTGTGTGTCTCTGGTTGGCGTAACGCGGTTTAGTTCACCAATGGGAGCCTCATCATAGCGCGTTACGCGTGCTATGGACACACACAACGCGCACGCACATTGCTTCCACAACGACGCGGCATTGTTTTACTCCCAAAATGACGTCATTGGCACGAGCTCAATTGCATTTATTTAGGCGGTATAGTATACTTTAATTTGTACTTTGAAATTCTTCTTCCCCACCAGTTCATTTACCATACAATGCTGTAAAAACATTGCTCCAGTATTGAAATGCAGCACTTTTTGCAGATCCAGCCTCATTAAAATACACTCAGGAATACAAGGGAACCGAAAGTTCTTAAAGTACTGTATATGAATGAGGCTGGATCCTCCACTGGAATGTTTAATTAGTTTAATTAAGTTTGACTATTAAATAGTGCAATGTTTTTTATGTTCAAGAAATATATATAGCGATTATCATAATGTAATGAATGCTTTTGTAAAATGTTTAACATTTCTGTCAGTAATTATGTGGAGAATAAACATTTTTGAGGAAAACATGTTCTTCTGTGGCTTCCTTAGTTTATTTTGCCCATTAATTGGGGATTTGGCATTAAAACCAATTATTGGGTAAATTATATAAAACCAATTATTGGGTAAATTAAATCAAACCTAATTATTGGGTAAATTAAATCAAACCTAATTATTGGGTAAATTATATCAAACCCAATTATTGGGTAAATTATATTAAACCCAATTATTGGGTAAATTATATCAAACCCAATTATTGGGTAAATTATATTAAAACCAATTATTGGGTGAAATATATCAAACCAACTATTGGGTAAATTAGGTTAACCAACATCTAGGTAGTCATTATAAACCCAACTGTTGGGTTGAATTGATTTAACTAATTTATTGGGAAAATAAAAAATACCCAACAGATGGGTAAAGTAAATTTGACCAACAAATAAGAATAGGTGATACTACTAACTGTTGGTTAAAACAATTTACCCAATTTATTGATCAATCAATTTGCCCAACCCCACGTGGGAAAATCTGCCCAGGAAAGTGGGCAGTTGGTATTTTGACCAACGTTGGGTACAAAGTTGGGTAAATTTTAACCAACTTTTTTTACAGTGTAGCCCCACCAATAGGGCTGTAAATAGCTCACTTCTGAAATCTGACTTATTACACTGTCGCTATACGGAAATGCCTAGTGTCGAAACTGCCGGAATCCGAGATAGTTTGACTGCAAATATCGTCAGAAGTACATCAGACCAGAGCACTTTCACATACACCATTGTAATCCTAAGAGTTTAGTGTTTCATAACATAACGGTAAAGCTTACGGAATCGTCAATTTGGCCATCTACGGCGTCTTGAAACATTGAACAATATCCCGAAAACGTTCTTCCCTGGGCGCCGCCATCTTAGCTGATCTGCTGGCCTGGACGATGGTGGCGCTACTCGATCATAAGAAGTCAAGGAACCCGGCTGTGCAATATGCATAATTCATATTGACGTCGCGCGTGTTCATCCCAGTTGCACTGCAAAAAATGCGGTGTTAAAATCTACACCACTGGTGTAAAATTTGATTCTTCCTTGGTATCCATTTTGGGCAAGGATTTGGGTGTTAAGTAACACCAATTTGGGAATCAATATTTTTTAACACCAAGAAGAGTGTTAAACTTTAACACCGGTGTCAACGTATTCTTCTTGGTGTTTATTTTGGGCAAGAATGTTGGTGTTAATTGATACCTGAATGTGGAATTAAATTGTAACACCTACAGTTGATTTATTTTTACAGAATTAGAAGCAATTGGTGTAAAATGGGAGAACCACTTTAAAATAAAACACGCACTGCAAAACCTATGGTTTTAAAATGATCACAAACGCCTGTAGCCAATCAAATAGCTGGATTTCCGCGCATGCTCTCTTAGCATTATTTTTTAATACCAAAACATGTTTTTGGCAGTGAACACGTGACCGACATCCCATAATTTTCTCGAGATACTAATACTAAGCGTCATGCATTGTGATCATGCGCAGTTTATCAAGTTTAACACCATGCAAATTCTACACCACTTTTTCTGTTGTTAATCTATTACACCGGTGTTCGTTTGACACAAATGTAAAGCCCGCCGCAGACCTTTGCGATTTACCGGCCCATCGGACACCGGACCATCGGATCCGGAAAAATCAAACAAGTTTGATTTGCTCCGGTCTATGGCGTACGGTCAGACCGGCCCGAATCATTTCAGCGCACACCTTTCCGGTATTAAAGTGGGCCGATGATCCGATTATCCGGTAAATCGCAAAGGTGTGCGGCGGGCTTAACACCCAAAGAATTAAGAAACCTTGGTGTTAGAAATTTAACACCGCGTTTTTTGCAGTGTGCTACAGCCTCACTGCACTGCGCGCGTGACGTACTTGCCATGCAGCTGGGACGAACACACGTCAATATGAATTATGCATAAAAAAAATTCAGCCGGGTTCCTTGTCTTCTCATGATCGAGTAGCGCCACCATCGTCCAGCAGATCAGCTAAGATGGCGGCGCCCAGGGAAGAACGTTTTCGGGATATTGTTCAATGTTTCAAGACGCCGTAGATGGCCAAATTGACGATTCCGTAAGCTTTACCGTTATTTATAGATCTATTGTCACACATTTAAAATTTAATATGAAACCTGCCCCTATATCGTGGCTGCCGGTGCAAATAAGGAAACCCGCCGGGTTAATTGTCGGCGGAAGATGTAAAAGAGCAGCAACTGTACACTAATCTCTTGACGGAAGCCACAAAGTATGTAGATGAAAAAAGGAGGGGGTGGCAATAAATCGATCACGGGCGAAGATTCCGACAAGCGACTCCGCTTCGCAAGAAAACATGTAAGCGGGAATACGCCGGCCACCAGGGGCCGAACCTCAGCGCAGTGGGACAGAGACCGGCAACCGTTCGGCTTGGATAATAGACGGGGTTGTTTCAGGCAGCAGCGGAAATTCCACATGTTTCTGGTGCCGTAAGAAGGTGCATTTTGCGCGAGAATGCAGAGAAATCCTGTAGAATATATTACTTTACCTAGTATATTTTAAATACTAAGTAAGGAAAGTTTCATGCATGTGTTATTGACACGTCAAGCGGCTAAAGTTCATGTGATGTAATTCTCCAATGTATAGGTGTGTGTAAGGAGGCAATCAAAAATATTTTGGAGGGTTTAGTATGTCAGTAATAAGCAAAAAGACAATGGCGTACAGTTGTTTGTTTTGTGATTCGCCATGTGGAGAGGCAAGCCGAAGTATTGGCAGGACAAGCTAACATGAAAGATGAATCGATGAAAGGGTTAACAGAGGGTACTTCAAGAATAATGAACTTGAACATCAAATTCACGATAAAAACAAAAAGAAACAAAACAAAACAAAAAATGATATCAATGGATTAATGTTTATCAATGGTGAAGTCATGAGCTTCAGGGGTGATAAATTATGACTGTGTTAATGGAAAGGCTACCCATATAGTGACGGATTTGGAAAGAAGTTATTGAGAATATGGAAATGGAATAAACCTAGAATTATCTTGCAGTAAAAAGGCGTGTGGAAATGGTTCTCTCTTCCCTTTTTCCTTTCAGCTTCCATTTCTCTCTTTCTTGTCCAATGTAGGACTACAAACGATACCTGCATATTTTCCAGAGCCATGGGTGGGAATGGGAGCCTCAGCACGCATTTAATCCTATATATCTCTGCGTATGCTGAAAGGCGGAAACGGGCGTATATTCATGGGTCGACATATCAGGAGAACAAGCCAGCGCTCCCGACGGCAGTGCTCCCTGTCCCGCCGATGTACTAGCCGGGATCTGTCCTCCAAATTTCCGGTCATTGCGTTTCCGTGACCCAAATAAATTTGTTGTTGGGGGGTTACACGAAAGCATGGGGGCTTGGGAAAGTATTTTGAAAGAGAGTGCGGAAAATGGTCACAGGTGGTTTGGATTTGTATGAGGTATTCCAGCCCTTTGAAGGAAGCCATTGGGGCAGGTATTTCAATTCAAGCCAACCCCCACCCCCTGCTATGTACTTTGCGAATGCCCCGGTGTGCGAAGACTTTATGCCTTTCATTAATGATACAATCATAAAGCGGCTCTGTAGAGTTGTTGGGGTCCGTGCATGATGTGACTCCCCCCAGATGTGTCAACGCTTTATCAGTGGAGCCTACAAAGCCCAGGTTGGTGTTGTCCATGAAAGGGCTTAATCTATGGTGCAAGGACACGCCGTTTAATTTAGCGCCTTTGGGGGAAATTGTCAAGTCAGTTAATAAAGGAGGTTTTTTTACCAGTACAGATGACGCCCAAGGCTATCAGCAAATCTTGTTAACGGAGAGGTCCAAGACGTTTTGTGGTTTTGAGTGGGGCGGCTGGTATTTCGCCAACACAACGCTTCCATTTGGTTTCAAAAATATCGCATATATATATTCTTCCATTTGGGTTTTGTTTCTCGACATGGTTAAAAAAGAGAGGAATACACACTGAAATTTGGATCGACGATCGCTTCATAGGGGAATCGGGATTGTCTTTTGTTTAATTGCAAAATTATGACGGTAGTCAGACAGAAGCAGCATTCGTGAGGGCATCACGGGCACTGTACGTGGTTTGTTACATGCAGTCGCACTTGGAATATTTTGTGAACTTGAAGAAGAGTCAGCTGCGACCTGTTTCCAATATATAATGGTGCATCTTGGGTTAGGGATAAGCTCACAGACGTTATCCTTCTGGATTCCGGATAAAAAGAAACTGTCCTTTGCCAAAGTGATCGGAGGAAATGATGTCGGTAGACGCAGTAATCTTGAAGACCCTGCAGCGGTTTGTGGGAAAATGTCAGAGCTTCGGACTGGTTTTCCCAGCAGCGTCCCTATTCACGTGTTGTCAGTTTATGGCCAGCTTAGATGACACGACCGCGATGCCATTATCGCAGCCAGTAAGGGAGGAAATACTTTTTTTGGCGCTTTGTCGACTCGTTTTCAAGGCCGATCCCATGGAGACGTGAACGCCACTTGAGGGTGCAGCTGAGCTCCGATGAATCAGGCTACAAATGGGGAGGAATATTGGCGCTCGAAGAGGAAGCTCTGGCCCTGTATTTTGTTCTTCTTTCCGTGATAGATGTCCTTTGGTACCAACGGGTTGATGTCCAGGTTGACTCCCAGAGCCTATATCACACATGTATGCACTTAAGGTCGAAGTCGTCGGCCCTGTCTAGAGCTCTGAGGCTTATTTTTACGCTCACGGTGGAGGCCAATTTTGACTTGAGGTTAGAATGGATTCCGTCAAACGAAAACCCGGCTGATATTCCCTCAAGAGAACTCTCAAGGTCAGATTCACGCCTCAGTCAATCGTTATGGTTCTTTCTCCAAAGAGAGCTAGGCACAAGTTTTACTTTCGATCTCATGGCGCTACCATCCAACGTGCCAAGACGACGTTTCTCTCAGGTTCTTCTCCAGGTACCCAGTTCATAGCAGCTCGGGGGTGAATGTATTCGCCCAGCCTTGCCCGAGGGGCCATGAGTTGTATGTTTTTCCACCTTTCATACTCATTCCGTCGCTGATAGAGCTCTTTTGTGAGTGGGGTGACGTAGTCGTGACAATGGTAAGACCAAAGCACACGCATCCAAGAAGTTGGTGGCCACATCTTATGCGTTTCGCTGTACAGTCGTTGAAGCTTTCGGAAGCGGGCCAAGTAGGCATTTTGGAAATCCCAACTAAGAAAGGTTATAGGTCAAATGTGGTTGGCCTGCCATTTGAGCTGTGGGCCTTTAAGTGTTACTTATCAGCAGATCCTGACGTCCCAAAGCAGCTGAGTCTTCCCAGTACACACGAAGTACTTCTAGTGTCGGATTCTATGTTCAAGGGGTTGGTCACCTTTGGTTGGCCGTCCGCACTAAATGTCAAACTTCGAGTCCATGGTGGGGCCAAGATGGAAATACTTTGCAGGATCCTTGCAGCATTGTGCCGGGCACAGACGCCGGCTGTAGCGGTTTTGCATGGGGGCGTCAATTACCTCAGCAGGAGTGCAGATCCATTTGCAGATTCGGGGAAACTCAGGAGGCTCTTTGAATTGAGGTTGTTTCAAGCCGGTTGCAGGCCCAGTTCCCGGAGGTCCAATTTATCATGTCCGGCATTTGCCAAACTAGAAACCAGGAGACGAATATCTAAGAGTCGTCGCATCGGCCAATTTGGTTGGCATTTTCTCTCCAACGATATAATGCAGCAGGATTTGGTTGATCAGGTCCATTTGACGGTCGAAGGAAGCTTGGATCTGCATCGGCGGCTGCAGCTATTATTGCGCTCATTTTGGGTCTGCGAGTCGGCATGCAAATAGCAGTGTAAAACCTAGCCTTTAGTCAAGGCGTCCGTGGCGAGGTTTGTTTTGTGCACTGTTTTGCTAGCGCTTGAGGAAACACTTACATTCATACTGCAGGTTGTTTGCCCCGAACGCCTTTACCATCTCGTTGCTGTGACCTCTGTGCTGAATAATTCAACAGCAACGGAGGTGATGAAATATTCATAAATTGTAACCAACCAGCGGCGGCGGCGAGCTTCTGGAATCGTCCATATAAATATAGGTAGCATTCACGAAAAAAGCGAAAGTTATTATTCGTACCAGGAAAACAAAATACAAGAAACTTTATCAGTCAAAGTTAGAGTAACTCCACATAAATTTATTGATTAACCATTTTTCAAGTTATAAACTCGCTAACAATGCTTTTCGTGTGGCAAAAAAAACCACACGTTTGTAGTACCTACCTCCATGGTAGTACGTACATGTACGCGAAACGGGACAACTCGTCCCCGAGTCAACTCGCCCCCTTCAATTAACACCTAGGTCGAAGTCGTCCCCAGGTCAAGTCGTCCTTGCACCCTGTGTACAAAAGCTATAGCCAATATGACAATTTAAACAAAATCTGAGTTTTCTCCTAGGTTTTTCTCAAGTTGCAAGGATAATCGGTTTGGGCCTGTCGACTACATATCCTGTATTTCAATTTGGAAGCAAAAATTTCAAGATGTACGAGCACAAAATCACTGCAATCGTAACTAAACTATATAACGTACGAATCGTAATGAATCTCATAATCATGATCGCAGACATTCGTATGTTTCTGAACAAGTCGCAGATGTCGTAGATTCATAATGTCATCGTAAGGAATCGTAATGAATCGCAGACATTCGTATACTGAAAATGCATATCGTAACATTACAATAAGCACGTAAGCGTTACAATTTTCTAAGATTTGTAAAAAAGTGACTATCGATCTGAACAACCCGCAGATGTCGTCACAGTAGATTTGTACTCATCGTAAGAAATAGTAAGGTATCGTAATGAATCGCACAATGTGTAATTGTGATCATGATCGCAGACATTTGTATGTGTCTGAACAAGTCGCAGATTTGTACTGTGTTATCGTAAGGAATCGCACAATGCGTGATCATGATCACAGACAGTGGTATATGTGTCTGAACAAGTCGCAGATGTCGTAGATTTGTACTGTCATCGTAATAAATCGTAAAGAAACGCAGACATTGGTATACTGAAAATGCATATCGAAACAATACAATAAGCACTAAGCGTTTTTCTAAGATTTGTAACAACCCGCAGATGTCGTCACAGTAGATTTGTACTGTGTCATCGTAAGAAATAGTAAGGTATCGTAATGAATCGCACAATGTGTGATTATGATCGAAGACATGTGTTTGAACAAGTCGTAGATGTCGTAGATTTGTACTGTGTTATCGTAAGGAATCGCACAATGCATGCTCATGATCACAGATATTCATATGTGTCTGAACAATTCACAGATGTCGTAGATTCGTACTGTCATCGTAAGTAATCGTAACGAATCGCAGACATTGGTATACTGAAAATGCATATCGTAACAATACAATAAGCACTAAGCGTTACAATTTTCTAAGATTTGTAACAACGGCCCGCAGATGTCGTCACAGTAGATTTGTACTGTGTCATCGTAAGAAATAGTAAGGTATCGTAATGAATCGCACAAAGTGTGATCATGATCGCAGACATTTGTATGTGTCTGAACAAGTCGCAGATGTCGTATATTAGTACTAGTGTTATCGTAAGGAATCGTAGGGAATCACACAATGCGTGATCATGATCACAGACATTCGTGTGTGTCTGAACAAGTCGCAGATTTGTACTGTCATCGTGAGGGAATCGTAAAGAATCTCAGACATTCGTATGTATTTATACAAAAAATCTAAATAGCAACAATACAATAAACGCTTTCGCGATTTTCTAAGATTTGTTGAAGTGCAATCATGTCTAGTTGTAGAGTTTCGTAAGTTTATTCAGAGTATTTAAATATCACTAATAAAGTCTTCTAAATATGACATGATAAATGCCCCAGAAAGTTTAAATTTGGTGACAAGGAAGCAATTTTAGCAGTAAGAAAATTGTCTTTAGCAGTAAAAGATCATGGAGGAAGGAAAAGATTTCCTTCCTCCATGGTAATATTTTGTTGAAAACAATTTGTATGCCATGCTTCATTGACTTATAGTACATCATACGAGTCTTAACTGGCGAATGTGTTTTATGGAATTTTTTCCTTTTGACATAGCCTTTGTCTGTGCATAAATTCACCACAAAACAACAGTCGTTCACCGTTGGGCATGGCCGGCCATGCCCTAGGCCTAGCGGTAGACGGCCGGCGGCATGTACCGGCACGGTGTACAGTGCGGCCGGCCGGTTCGGGAGTAGGCCTCGGTGAATTGTGTTCACGAATAAATCGCGATCATCTAGAGCATTTTCTTGGCCTAAATATGTTGCGACCCGAAATATTTAGCTTTTTGTTCTTCGGAGATTGTCGTACAACTGGCATGCCTAATTTTCTATGCGTATGACGTCATGCAGTTTACCAGTTCACCTTCTCATTGGTCCATGTGGAATCCTGACCTCATGCATTATGCACGTAACCCCTCTACCAAAACGGTAGACAGAAATAAAGAAAAACATAAGCTCTAAAAAACGAGATGGTAAAGGCTGTCTGGGCGGACAGTCCGTGCGTGCTAGTCTTTCCTCAAGCGTTGCAAAACTGACTGCGCGCGAATTTATAACTCGCCAAGGCAGCCTTGACTAAAGGCTATGTAAAACCAGACTTTGACTCAGATCAATTCTAACTTTGTTTCCTTTTTGGTAACTTTGTAGCTCGTTCGGGTGGCAGCCAGGCTGAAGGAGCTTGATGACAGGCTGAACAATTCTGCATACAACAGACAAAAAGCAGACTGGTCAAAAACCTAGAAGAGTTCATCAGCAGTAACCACGCTACGGGCTACCGTACAGAAGGCGCCGACCTGGATACGACGACTCCGAACGATATATATTGTCAAGTTCCTTATCGATCGAGATTCAAAGGGCAGGACGCAAGTTCACATTCTGGGATGTCCCAACTTAGGGACAAAGGCAAAACAGTGAGAGAAAGCAACTCTTCCTTGATCATAATCCCAAAGCTTGATTCCGAGGACATGGACCCGGCGGGGGCTGTTGACAGGATGGTGGAGTTAGCTAATAGCGAGGGTTAAAATCTTTCTGACGGGATACCTCTTCCGTCCGGCGACTCCGAATAGACGGGCCTTGGCAAATAAACCTTTCGTCGGAAATACCCCTACAAATCGGTTGAAGCTCTACTTTGCAGATTCCCCTGATCCTCAGGACCGCAACCTTAGGCCACACGGCGGACGGGCTACTGATCAGCAAATAATGGATCATTGTAGGTGGGCAACGTACCATACATATAAGCATTACACGCAGGTGGAAAGAGTCTCCAGACGCCAAAACACAGTTCAGCTATTGAAGCGCGGAGGGCGGAGACTATGCACCAGCAGCAGACTTGGCAGGAAGCTTTTATCGGGCCTTGAACTCCGGTTTCAGAGCGCGTAGTGCATTTTGCTATAACCCTAGCTGTTAACAAGCTTGGACGTTCTGAAGCATCGGCAGCTGGCCTTAGTTCAAGGGGCTCAGATTTGGGGTGAGATATGGGTGGTGGGACTCTAGCGATATCCAATGGGTTGGAGTAGGAGCCTTAGCTGACTTGGGAGTTTTGGAGCGAACAGTCGTTTCACACCCAGTCCTGAACAATGTAGAGGCTGGAGCCCGGAAAAAATAGAGCGGTGCAAATAGATTACCATTTGCATTGCGTGGTCGTAGAGGGCGACTGATTATTCTACATCAGTCGCGATACTACCGGACGGGGTTCGAGGTTGACGAGGCAACGGTTGTTCGGTTCAGCAAGTCCAGTGCAAATATATTACAATCGACCAGACATAATGGACCAAAGCCTGACTGCAAATACAATATATCCTTATTTGCACGTAACAGGTGTGAAGTACAGAATCGATACCATGTTCACCGTAATGAAACGTTGGGAAAATGAAAATAACTCGGATATTAGTCAGTGTTTCGAAACCTTCAGTGCGAAATGCTTGAAGTTGTGATATCGGTATATCAACAAGTTGGGTGGTACCCTACGTGTGAAAAAAAACATGTCTTACTTTTGATTTTAAATAACTTTGTCATTTTCCAACGGATTTTAACCAAAATAACACAATATGCAAACAAGGCTTGACAAATTTTACTGAATGAGATTCATAAGTTTTGACCAAGAGGGTGAGATTTTATAGCCATACGATGTGGCCTCCTCCAATGACGGATACACCGCTGGAGACTGGTGGAATGTGCATACTGGAGCCATAAGCTTCTGAAGAAGTGCAGGATCACTCCTAATGTTATTGCAAACCATCTTGATCGTTTCGCGCAAATCAACAAGAGGTGCAAAGGGACCTCAGACATAGACAATTGCCTTGACAATGGAGGATGCAAAGTCGAAAGTGGCAAATACTGAAATTTAGGTTTTTTTTTGTGTGGCTTTTAAATCTCACCCTCTTGTTCGAAAGTGATGAAACTGTCTCAATAAACTTTGTCAAGCCTTGTTTACATGATGTGAAAAGTTTGTTGAAATCCGTTGAAAAATGAAAAAGTTATTTAAGATTAAAAGTAGGACATGTTTTTTTAAATTTTTGACACGTAATATTTTACCATGATGTATATTACAATTTATCCCAATGCACTTGGGTATAGAGGTTGTATGAGGTTGGCCCTTTCGTTGCTCATAATGTCACCATTGGATTGGGTAAACTAAGCGGCTGACGGATGGTTAAAGGGTCACCTCCCCCCCCCCCCCCCCCCTCCCCCGCCTCCCCCCCCCCCCCCCCCCCCCCTCCCCCCCCCCCCCCCCACCCACCCTCGACGCATGAGTTTCAAGGCTCTCCGTCAGGAACTACGGGTGAACACGAGATACCGCTGATTGACGAAGTCCCCTTCAGAATGCCATATCGCAGGATTCCACCAGGGCAGTTCCAAGAAGTCAGAAAGCACATATAGAAGAGCTAAAGGAATCCGGAGTGGTTCAGCCGAGTCAGAGCCCTTACGCATCCCCTATAGTAATCGTACGAAAACAAGATGGCAAAATCAGGCTTTGCGTCGATTACCGCCAGCTGAATGCCAAGACGGTGCGTGATGCGTTCCCATTGCCTCGTGTTGAAGACGCCTTGGATGCTCTGAGCAAGGCCAATTATTTCACAACCCTTGACCTGACGTCCGGGTACCTCCAAGTCAAAATGGCCAATAAGGATCGACCCAAGACAGCCTTCACGTCTCCCATGGGCCTGTATGAGTTCACCAGAATGCCCTTTGGACTTATGAATGCCCCCGCAACATTCCAAAGGTTGATGACATCTGCCCTTGGAAACATGAATTTTGACTCCCTTCTCTTGTACCTTGACGACATAATCGTATTCAGCACTACCGTAGATGAACACAGGGAGAGGCTTGCCAAGGTTTTTGCAAGGCTGCGTGAACACGGCATGAAGCTTAAACCATCGAAATGCCACTTTTTACAGTCGCAGGTTCATTCGGCCACGTTGTATCGGCCGAGGGTATTGCAACCGACCCCAAAAAGACGTCTGATTGGCCTAAACCAAAGACCAAGAAAGACGTCCGTAGTTTCTTGGGGTTCACGGGCTAGAGCCCATGTTTTTCTGCTAGCAGCTACGTGCGTTTCCCAACATGGCTATTTTGTTTCCCCACCCCCTACTTCCAAATACTGAAAGCCACCCAGACTTCACTGGGTGGCTTTCAAGATCAGCACTTTTTTTCCCCCATCAAAATCGTTGCTCAAAATGGAATCTTTAGGCAAGTCTTTTTACAGGAAATTGCTATTTTTGTTAAAATACAAATCTTTACACGTTCTACATACCTCCCTGGCCGAAATACTCTCAAGACTGACGTACACACCTTCGTTTTTATCAATTTCACCATCAAATTTACATTCTGAAGTAGAACTTCTACTAATGGACGTTTTATGCACGTTTTACTTCTCGACATTTCCACTCTCGGTGGCTGAAATCTGAAGTCCTGCCTGCGCTATGGCGCTCGCGTATAACGTGTCAAGCACCAGACCAGATCCAGCACGTACCATTTTTGGACGAGGGGGGGATTTGTTTTAGCGTGCCACTGTGCGGTCAGTAAATTAGGGGTTAAAAGTAGGTTTGGCCAATCTTAAACACACGTTTAAAGCCAGCTAGGGGTCCTGGGCAATGATAATGCCCGAGCCGCCAGGCGAGGGCATTATCAGTGCCCAGGACCCCTAGCTGGTTTTAAACGGGTTGTTTAAGATTGGCCAAACCTACTTTTAATCCCATTCATAAATACCTTTTCGTGTAAATCTTTTTCGTAAAAAATTAGCTCGTCGTTTTGCCATATTTTGCATTCACTTTCCTATGCCTACAGTCTAGTGTCAACACGGCGTTCGTACAACTGCGAGCTGTGCGTGATGTTGTTTTTGTTCGATTGCGCGCGTTACGAGTAACGCAGGCGCGTTGCTCGCGCACGCACACGACATGGATATAGTGCACAATTTGCTTTCAGGCGCGTGCAGTTTCTTTGTGCATGTGCGTTTTCCATATACGCGCCGACTACGGCACAAACGCGGGACAGCCAGCCGGGCATTATCACTATTCTTTATCGCTAATTTAAGACTGCCCATGTGACGTGCTTTCAGCCAATAGGGATGCGTAAACTGTCCACGTAAAGTTGCCACGCGGGTCGCATTGACAAAAAGCAGTTTAGTGGTAATTTGACGTAAATCCTCCATTTACTGACCGCACAGTGGCACGCTAAAACAAATCCCCCCTTGTCCAAAAATGGTACGTGCTGGATCTGGTCTGGTGCTTGACACGTTATACGCGAGCGCCATAGCGCAGGCAGGACTTCAGATTTCAGCCACCGAGAGTGGAAATGTCGAGAAGTAAAACGTGCATAAAACGTCCATTAGTAGAAGTTCTACTTCAGAATGTAAATTTGATGGTGAAATTGATAAAAACGAAGGTGTGTACGTCAGTCTTGAGAGTATTTCGGCCAGGGAGGTATGTAGAACGTGTAGAGATTTGTATTTTAACAAAAATAGCAATTTCCTGTAAAAAGACTTGCCTAAAGATTCCATTTTGAGCAACTATTTTGATGGGAAAAAAAAGTGCTGATCTTGAAAGCCACCCAGTAAAGTCTGGGTGGCTTTCAGTATTTGGAAGTACCCACCCCCCACCCCACCGCACCCCCAAAAATAACATGTGGAGGACAAACTTGGGACGGTCGTCACCTTGACAAGATTTGGGAAGTTTATCATAAAAATTTGTCATGTTTTGCACAGTATGCACACAAGGTATAAATTAGCCATGATCAACTTTCCAATTCTTTCCGAAATTTGTTAATTGCTCAAAATGGAATCTTTGGACAAGTCTTTTTACAGGAAATTGCCATTTTTTGGTAAAATCAAAATCTCTACACGTTCTACATACCTCCCTGGCCGTGATTCTCTGAAAACTTACGTACACACCTCCGTTTTTCTCAAATTCGCAAACTCACCTCACGTGCGTGCAGAACTATGTCATACATATGGCCGCCGGCTGCCGCAATGAATTATGGGATGACACCATGGCTCGATCCGAATTAGTGGCTTTGGCTGTGGCTATGGCTGTTGCTATGGACGGACAATGAAAATCAATTATGGGATGGTGTCATCCCATCATTCAATGCGGCAGCCGGCGGCCATATGTATGACATGGTTCTGCACGCACGTGAGGTGAGTTTGCGAATTTGAGAAAAACGGAGGTGTGTACGTAAGTTTTCAGAGAATTACGGCCAGGGAGGTATGTAGAACGTGTAGAGATTTTGATTTTACCAAAAAATGGCAATTTCCTGTAAAAAGACTTGTCTAAAGATTCCATTTTGAGCAACGATTTTGATGGGGAAAAAAGTGCTGATCTTGAAAGCCACCCAGTGAGGTCTGGGTGGCTTTCAGTATTTGGAAGTAGCCTGTAGGCATATGCAAACATGTCGTTCGTTACGATTTTTCATCAGGTTATGCGGATGTACTATGTAAACACCATCATTTTACAGCATTCCTACCTTTCAAATCTTGCACATACGCCGCTGAGAAGTACCTGCATTCTTTGCCAAACTGTCTGTCTTTTGATATAATCCTGGAGTCGACCATAAATCGACGAAACTTGAGGCTAAGCTACGGTCCCTTGCGTTGACATCGAAAGCTGCCATGCATCGTGCGTGCGTTGAATGGTTTGTTTACTTTTCGGAGGAACTATAGCCTCGCTTTGGTCCGTTTATGAATAAATATTAAGAAAGGCGTATAGAACGGATTCCCAAGTATGCTTTAAATAGCGGCCAATCGCCGACGCGGACAACGACCGCGTACATGTAGCACACTGCATGCACGGTACTTACAATCTGCGCGCGTTACATTTGAATGCCTGCAATGCACTGCCAAATTTCCTGATTGGTCCAGAGGAGGCGACAAGATTTCTGTCGCTTGTTCCCCAGCGAAATGGGGCCGGTTTCAACAGGGCCTCGGTACGCACGATCTGGGAGTGCGTTAAAGGGGCACTGTTTTAAGGACGGTTATACCATTGCCATTAACACTTTGAATCAGATTTTTCTTGTCAACTCGTGACGAAAACTTTTGGGTAACCGCAAAATGCTGTATTGTGTTAACCCTTGTATGTAGCCAGACCACAATAATTGAACTAAAATCTATATTCTGCGTTTGAAATTGTACGATTGATTGATTTATTTCAGTAAAATGCAGAGAAAATTTAATTTCACGTTCCATTTGAGGTCTATGGGGCACCAAGTTTGACAAAAATAGCCGGAAAACTTCAACCCAAATAGTATTACCAAGAACAATTCTAACAAAGACACTTGCAATTTTTTGTTTAAGCTAATTGGTTCATAGTTACAAGTTACGATAAAGAAAAATGTAAGGAACAGACTCTCAATTACCTTCTGACGTGCAGAAAGGAATGCACGAAACTAGTAAGCCAACTTGAATACATGAAGACAAGCAAGATTGTCTCTAAACATACATGAGGTATAGGGTTGGGGTCTATCCGCCCGAAGACGCTTCTGAAGATTGTTCTTTTTCTTGCCAGTGTCTCGTATCGGAGAGCAAAAAAAATTATAGATATTTAGACCAATAATGATAAATATTCGTTCTTGCAACAACATCTTTTATACACATAATTTTGGGATCTGTTATTAAAAGCACTGGCAGAATGTTCGTGTCCTAAAAATCAAATGTATGCGGACCCAAATTATTTTTGTATTTGCCAATAACGCAATAGTGTGTCATTTTCTAGTTTTGCCCAACATTGTGCATAAAATAAAAGGCATTATTAATAAACGAATAACCGATCCCAAATTGCACATGCGGCGCCTCCTTAAATTTCACCACGGAAAATGGTGATCCATGTGGTCTTTTGGTGACTTTGTGCATTTAGTCCATTTCAGTGCAATATTGTTGCTTTCAACGCTGTATTTTCCTCTTGTATGACTTAATGCAATTTCCACATCTATGACTAAGGTTGTTTTGTACTTTTACCAACAACGAAGAAATCTCCAAAGACATGTGCACAAAATTTGGTGGGATTTAGAGGAATTTTTAAATAGATTTAGAGGAGTTTCTGTCATAAACTGCACTAGTTTACATGGATTGGTGAGTTTTGCAATTCCCCAATAAATTTGTTAGGGTCAAAACGGACCCCAGGAGACTGCGATATTCTGTGCGTTCCTTCACTGACTATAATGAACAGCGCCCTCACAATGTCATATCAAGAAACCGTTTACTCGATTAAAAAGGTCATATCTTTGCAAAATTTAAACAAATTCCGGTTTGCCATTCAATTTGCAGTAGTCGGATACTTTGTAGTATTAAGCCGGATTCATAATTCATGCGAAAGCGAACGCGAATGCGAGTTTGACGTCAGAGCGAATGTTTTGCGAAGCGAATTCGCAGAAAGTTTAACTAGTTTCAACTTGCGCGAATGTTCGCCACGAAATGTTTGACGTCAGATTGACGTGAGATTCGCGTTCGCTTTCGCATGAAGTATGAACCGGGCTTTAAGCTTCTCCATAACCATTTTCCAAAAACTAACTCTGAAATAATTTTAAGAAAAGCATACGAACTATTGTTTTGCAAAATGGTTCTTAATTTCAAATACAATAAGTAAATTTAGAGGGAAAACATTTCCGAGATTGCCGCATTTTATATATTATATAACTACTGCAATAAAATTATATGCCAAGAAAACGATTAAAAACAACAAATTGCACTGAACTTAGAAGGTAATATATCACTGTCGTAAAGTGTACAATTCCCGTCAAGATACCTTAACTCTGGCCCATGTCTAGTTGTCGTCTTCAATGTTTCTGAATTCTTCCAGAGATATCTTTTGGTCATCTAAAAAAAAAATAACACAGTCCGTTAAAACTAGTGGAATACTACAAGGCAAAATATAGTGTTGTGGCAACAGGGCTCTGGGCTTAAAGATGTACAAAAACAGAAATTGGTAATATTATATTTTACTTATTGGGTGTGGCACCTCGAAAAGTTTTTTGAATTGATATTTTTCTAGAAACAAACGTTATTCGCTTTCAAATGAGACATCAACAAAATAATCGACCGACGTTTAGTTATCGAACAATTGCTGTCAAATGTCAATATTTCGAATTATTGGCAGTCCGCCAATAATTCAAGGAGTAGACTTGCCCAAGTCTGACTTCCCGCGTTTGGTCCCAACGCGCAATTACTAGGTCGTTGTTTGCGTGATATGGAATCGCGCGGGCGCCGCACGCATATCCAAACTTGACGATGCTGCACGCAAGTACAGTTCGCATAGCAACCACTCACTACCTTGAAGTATGGCGGCCGAGAATGACGTCAATAATGACGTCGAGACGTCGATTCCCAAGCCCTATTATTGGGTTTCACTTGGCTTGACAACCGGTTGCTATCCGCCATTACTGTGTCCATACTATGGCACGCCAAAGCGGAAATAATTCAACACTGATAACTTTGCCATCAACCCTGAAAAACAAGTCTCAACATTTTTAAAAACTTGCCAACAAAAGCACGGCATGCCAGTTCCAAACAGTCTATCAACACATTAAGTCATGCCAACCTTTTTTTTCTTGCGCAACATTTGCTAAAATATGCGTCAACATTAAATTATCAGTGTTGAATTATTTTTCGCTTTGGCGTGCCATAGTATGGACACAGTAGTGGCGATTAGCAACCGTTGTCAAGCCAAGTGAAACCCAAGAATCTATTTTTCTTCTGTTTCTTCTGTCTCAGATAGTCTTCCGAGACAGAAGAAGAGAGATTTGACAGGCCACCAGCTCAGAGGGCCGCCGCACGTCGCGCACCGCAGATGCAGACCAAACACGGGAAGCCAGACCCGGGCAAGTCCAGGAAAGGCGCAAAAACGGCGTATAAACACGACGTTTTTTCACAGGGTTGCCGATGTCTAAAATACAAGAATGATGTTATTTTGTTAAAATAAAGTACATGCTTTAAAAATCCGTTCGGAGAAGGAAAAAAAATCAAATTTACTGGGCACCACGGACAATATAACTTTAAAGAACATATTGATGAAACTATATACATTTCACTTTACCCTACATTTGAAGCATTTTTCGATACATTCCCGGTTTAGCAGAAGAGCGCGTAGGCCCATCGTTACTCTGTCTTTTACATGTCATGAATATTAAAATACCGCATTATTCGTTTATGAAAGGAGAGTTCATAATGAATCACTGTGAAATAATGCACCTATCAATTGTTTCACCCACCCCTCCCCTGCGCTGCCTAACTCCTCAGGTGCGGACTTTGGCAGTGAGGGTCGGAGACTTTGACACATACTAATCAGATTGTCAGCGCACATGGTGGGAGCAAACGTACATGTTTTGCCTCCATGCATGTGTGGGGATTTTGTCGCATAAATCTTGCCCCAGGGAATTTTGTCACTTGAAAATTGACAATCCCAAGAGGAGAGGGATTGGGGAAACAACTGATAGGTGAATAATAGTTACTGTCTTTGTCGTAATCCTCCAGGAGGTTGGGGAAGCCCTTGTCGTCACGAGCCTGCCACTCTTTGTGGGTCAGAAGGCCATCGTTATCCGCATCCGCAATATGGAAAGCTTCCTCAGCGGTCAACGTAGAGAGAGATGGATCATACTCACTGAAGAGGAAGATTACGATAATATATACCGTAAAAATGCCTTTGCACGAGCCGCTGAGGCAGGGTGGGCCACTCTGCCTGAAGTGCTCCCTGAGCTCCTGCACCTCTAGGGCTATGGGGTTGTTTTTGAGACATGCAGCTCCCGAGGTCAGCTCATCTCACGTAGGTTTAATCAGGTTGAAAACCCAACCAATATCAGAAACTAATAAGTACATGGTTACCCCTGAAATAGGAAATGTCTCATTTCATTGCTGTGGGAATCATTTTGTTGAAATAAGTCCACTTGGACCTGAAGGAAATCATTAAAACGGAGCAGTCTTGAGGGAGATTTAAAAGCGATTGGTCGAACAGAGCCTCTTAACCACAGGTTCAACAAACTTCTGTTCTGATTAAGAATTGATTTTCTAAGAAAAATGCGCTTCTTTTGGAAAGTATAGTTGCGTTTGTTAAACTTCCACAAGTCATTTAGACTGAAACATCATATTCATACCTTACGCGAATTGCGAAAGCAGATTTTCTATTTGCGAAAGCAAAGTAAAAAGTCCGACTATAATAGTACTGTAATTGCAAGCCTTCCAGTTTATCGTCAATATTTAGCACATTTTAGTAAATTTACTGATAGCGACTCCTGGAGACACCCATAAACTCATCTTTTCTCCTGTGAAATGTACCTTCTGAACCTTCAATATTTTTGTTATCTACATAGTGTACCGTTGTAACATACTCTCGAGGCATGCGGTGGATTGCAATATACAAATGTCTTTAAGGGACACACCGGCTTACTGTTTACATAATGTAGCGATCTAGCATCCTTGACAAAAAAAATTTCGATGGACGTTGTGAAACAAAAATTATCAAAATATGTCACGAATTAACTTGTAATGTTTAAAATTAATAACAGAGACAAAAATGTTGGGCTATACGCTTTACCAGCCGTCGCAATGTATTATGTACCATGTGTTTGTAAATAAAGGTGGCGTTCGATATGGGTCGACACGTGTGTAACCTCGTTTCCTTGTTTTCCCTGACTCATCACACCTTGCATGACCCCTCAGGTCAGCGCTGACTCGAGGAAGCAACTCGAACGCAACGTTTTGGTGTCTTTAGCGCCCTCGGTAGGCCTATGCTGTTTTTTCTTCGGATATTTATCGCCGCGAACGCGAAGCGAAGACACGAAAATCTGAGAGATTTTCTCGTCCATATCAACACCTTGAAACCCTTATGAAATCTGTTGGCAGATTTGTGTACATATTGGAAAATACGCTATGTACAGTGTTCAATTTCGTAGGACATTATTTTCCAACAAGAAGAGAAACCAACCTCGAATGACAAAAGCAAGTCGCACTTGGCGCTGGTTTCTACGGCTGGAAATACAACTAACTCACAAGACCACCTGACTTTTCGGAACCAGAATCTGGTTCCAAAAGGTCACGTGACCTTGAATTTTTGAAAAATGCTCAAAAACTGCCAAATTTGACGGCGTCTTTTTAGGATATATCGAATTTACTCTGGAAAGCGCTTCAGAATAATGTATGGGTCTATTTCGAGCCCAAAGTAGCCCAACAAAGCCGCTGTGTCCCTTTAAGTCTGATCATAATAGACCTTTATCACGGTGCGTCAATCTTTGTCTTGTTCCCCATAGTACGTTTTGGGCACGATCAGTGCGTATGCGCGATAGCGCGCTCGTGCAATATTCCGTTGTTGTTTTGGGAGAATCGCGTTTTCTTGATCGCGCTGCGCGCAAGTCATTGTGATGCAACGTTGAATATTTTCAACATGGGGCCAAACTATTTTTTTCTGCAAGCCTCGCTTTGGCCACGTTCATTTTAATAGGAGAAAATGGAAGATGGCCGCACCGTGATCAAGGTCTATTGTCCTCAGTGAATTTAGGTGTTTTAAATTAATATGTCTCAAGATATACAACTTATGGCATACAATATTTTATTACGAGACAAAATTGACCTGTGATGTCTTAGTTAAGACGTCTTTAGAGTTAAGACATCTTCACGTTCTTTATTGCAATCCACCCCTGCGTTTGGATTTAAATTGTAGATAATGAGAACCTTTTGAGACGCTTGGTGGCAGCAAACAAACCTATCCTTTTCCATAAGCCTTTTCGATATTTCGCTCGTTCCCAGTCACCCATACTGGGGGCAGGGACAGTATGGGCTCGAGTTATTACTCGAGGGTCATGTAAAATGACCACCAAAATGGTGGATGGAAGGGGCGACGTCACCGGAAAGCAATCAATACGTGCCTTTTTTGTCACGTGTTTCCGTCACAGAAATCAGCCCGTACCAGCGCTTAGTGTGGGCGGCTGGGAACGAGCGAATTTCAATATCTCGCGTGCGCAAGGCATTGTGGTCTAGAATGTGGATAAACAAGCTCACGGCGTGGCGCGCCAGCCGTGTTGTGTATACGCGTGTGTACAGGACACGCTTTGCTTATTCCAAGAAAACTGTTTTCATATGCATTGCACAGGTTTCTGTATTCGATAGGGAACTTATCTTTATACATCTTTTCACTTAATTTTAAGCGACCAAAAGTGCTCTAGGCCTGTCCAGCGGGCGGTCTACCCGCCCCGCCGATTCGAAGGCATGCCGTCGCATGTTTGACAAAGGTTCCGCAGTTTCCAGTTAAATTCTTTAATATTTTATCTGACATCCATTACGTTGCATGGATTACTATGACCTAAAGACAATAACAAAAACCACACAGAATGGAAAGAGTAAAGTTGACCATGGCTTCAGACCTTGTGTCAGTATACAAAACATATTTGACTGGCAAAACATTATTTGCCAAAATCTATGCGGTCCCACTCCAAAATTTTGGCTTTTCCATCAAATCTTTTGGCTTTTCCATCTTTTCCACCCACTGATGCTTGATAAATCATTTCAAGATAAATCAACTTCTCAATTTAATCAGGAGTTCTTTGTTACAGTTCTGCTGTCCAAAATGTTGTCGTGTAAACTGTCATAATGTGTTTGATGTGACAATGTAACTGCACAGTCTTGGAGGAAAATTAAAATGTTTTCACAAGAACCACTTTGGCTCTTTTTGTGTGTTTTGTACACAGAGTTTTAGGTGATCGAGTACTAAATTATTTTGATCTTGATGGGGATTTTTTAATGCTTTTTTGCAGGTACAAGGAAAAGAATAATGACTTAAAAAAGTACTTGACCATCCGTATACAACAAATTCAATGTTTTTCCTGTGAAAATGAAATTTTCCTCAAAAAACGTTGTTTGGCCAGCAGAACTGTGAAGACTAGGGACTCCTGATTAAAATTGAAAAGTTGATCATAGTATTTTCCTTGAAATGATTTATCAAGCATATATGCCTACGGTTGTCTGCAGATTTGATGGGAAAAGCCTACATTTTAGCAAACACAAGTTTTTAGACAGTCTCATATGTTTTGTACACAAGCCATTGTTATAGTAATCCATGCAACGTAATGGATATTAGAAAAATATTAACAGAATTTAACTGGAAACCGGCACTTCGAGCTGAACATGCGACGGCATGGCTTTAACTCGGCGCGGCGGAAAGACCGCCCGCTAGACAAGCCTAGAGCACTTCTGGTCGCTTAAAACATAGAAGAAACTTCCTCCATGCTTAAAACTACGTGAAAGGATAAGTTCCCTATCGAATACAGATACCTGTGCAATGCATTTGATTTCAATCTTCACTGAAATGTTAACGTTTCCGCGGAATAAGCAAAGCGTGTCCTGTGACACGCATATACACCACACGGCTGGCGAAACACGCCGTGGGCTAGCCTTGTCCAAGGCTATGTATGAAATTGTGTGAATCCGTGAAGAATTTGCCTGTATGCTATGCAGCGAAAGTGCGCCATCGCGCGGTGAATTGCAAAATAGTCTGGTTACCAAAATATCTTGGTCTGAATCCTGACTTCTCGGGCGAGGCTGTATCATAGCCTAGATTGGTTCCCGATCCCTATAGATTGGTTCGCTTATTGCGAAAATATAGGGATCGGTAAAGGGAAGCCATGACGGGCTGAATTCTGCCCGTCACGTCGTTATTATTATTTTTATATTTTTGTAGTAAGTGCGCAGATTTTGCATTGACATTTGTAACTTGGCCGTGCGTGTCGAACATATCCAATTATGTAAATAAAGTACATTGCCTAAAGCAAAGGGCTTGGCCAATTTTTTAATATAAAAAATACAATGCGCACGCGCAAAGACGACCAATTACAGATCAAGATGAAGCGCCCTTTACCTGTCCTTATATTCTCCTGTGTGGAATATGTGGACGGGAACCAGTCTATATCATAGCCTTGTTCTTTCTGTATTCGATTTGTTATGTGTTTCTTTATATCTGCGTTCGAAATCCGACGCAATTACTTATGCGAAACCCGAGTGCTTATAAATATTCATATCTTACATAACATCCAATCAGAGCCCACTACTCGGGTCAAATGGTGCGTGTGACCGGTTTGCAAGCATATTAAAACGTACGTCGTACATGTGTAGTGTTGTTGTTGTTGTAGTACGTTTATGGCACGTATGGCAAACGTAGTGCATGCCCTGTGTGCCATCATGTGTAGTGTACAGTATGTAGGCCTGTCTGATGCAATTATGGCGACATCACACGTAAGTGTTACAATTGAGGAAATCAACGGTAGTTTGAATTATGCAGCCTACAAATTGCAAATTGATGACTTTCACGAAGACCAGAAGATATCCCTCACATATTTTCTGTAAAGGTATGACGTTTTGTGAACTTACCAACTGGGTATAGGCTATACGTACGGAAAATCTGCTATTTTTCAAACGGCACCGTATTGTTCTGTCAAAACAACCGTTAACCAATGAGCTTTCGCGTCTCGGTGCTCTGTTCGAAAAATTTGCATAAAAAGTCCCCGCCCATAAAACACATCGAATACAGAAAGAACAAGGCTATGATACAGCCTCGCCCGAGAAGTCAGGATTCAGACCAAGATATTTTGGTAACCAGACTATTTTGCAGTTGGCTACAATTCACCGCGCGATGGCGCACTTTCGCTGCATAGCATACAGGCAAATTCTTCACGGATTCACACAATTTCATACATAGCCTTGGACAAGGCTAGCCGTGGGCTTGTTTATCAACATTATAGACCGATATATCGAAAAGGCTTATAATTGTCGACGTCATATTCAGCATGCGCATTTTAGCTAAACGTGACGTAAACAATGTAAAAAGGACCGGTTAGCTGCCACCGATCGTCTTAAAAATCTCCCGTTGTCTTACTCAACGTGGTGATAGTGGTGGTGGTGGTGGTGGTGATGGTGATGGTGATGTCCCCACCACGCAGATGTCACGGCGACCATGCATGATAAGACAAGGAGAATAGCGCTGAGTCTGTTCATTATGTAGGATGTGTCTTTAAGGCACTTCTGAAGATTGATACGAAAAACATTGTGTACTAATGACCAGGGGCCAATTTCATAAAGCTGTTTAGCAGAAAACTGTGCTTAAAATTGTATGTCAACTTGTGTTTTTAGCAAAAATAGCAGAACACCAGTCAATGTATAAATGCACATTAGAAAAGATTTTGAATTAAACTTATTTTTTAATAAAGTAAACAAGTTTTTGAGCAAATGTTCTGCTAAACAGGCAAAACAGCTTCATGAAATTGGCACCTGTTCACCAATCACCTATACAAATCCATGTATCCATTCTTGCTGGTGAATAGATCACATTGAAATAAGATAATTTGTGACAAAAATAGTTGGAATTTTTATTAAAGGAACATGCACACCGGTTCACTGTTTACATAATGTAATGCTGTAGCATCATCGAGAATAATTTTTCGATGGTTTTCGTAAAAGAACACACAACAAATTAACCAAAAAGTCACGTAATTAACTCAAAATTTTCAAAATTAACAAAATGAGTGAACAGAATGAGACCGTAAGTCTCGTTTCGGGACACACTTCCGGAGACCAGTCAGGGAATGGCAATGAGGTTTTAACGTTGTGACGATCTTTTTTGAATTATCACGTTATCTCAGGGGCGTAGGCTGGTTTGGTCTTTGAGGGGGAGGGGTTGGGGGCGGGGGGTTGGGGGGCGGGGGGGGGGGGTTGGGAGGGGGGGGGGGGGGGGAGCGGGGGTCCGGGTGCAGAGTGCCGTCTTTCATCCCCAGCTCTCCCAAATTTCTTAAATTTGGCATACGTTTCAATCAAGCCACCGGACATCCATAAATTGCTGGTATTGTACGAATGGCAGGCTCAGACTTGGTGCATCTCAGAAATATTTACGTGGCTTAACGAATATTTGGTTTGAACGTAAACTTGAACGTTCATTTCTGTTGAGAGTAGATAAAACCACCAACAAAAGCCTGGGGAAAAAGGTCTACACTCTCGGGACAACAGCGACATTTACCACGTGTGTTGAGATAATCAGTCAGGGCCCAGATAGCCCGCCCTCTTGTGGTCATCTCATTGTATGACGTCACTAGCAGTACAATGATCTTTTGTTCGTCTGTAACACGGCTGTTGTCCCGAGTGTGCTCGAAAATGTCAAGAAAAATTACGTTGGACTTGTTTTTTTTCTGTTTAGAAGAATCATCGGGTAAAACGGACCACGGTACAACATTCTGAAGATTCCAGGTAATTCCATGATAAGTTTTTTTTTTCCATGATAATGTTTAATTTTGACTTTATGGTGAACTATAGTTTGGGGTACGGCGGCCATCTTCCCGCGTGCAGCAAAATGTAAGGTAGCGAATGGGGTTAAATTGGTATGGGGCTAAAAGTGTTACTAGAAAATGATAACGTCCCAATATAAACGTTAAACAAAACCACTTTTAGCCTTCTAAAAGTACGATGCGTGCGTGTCATGCAAATTCGTAACGGAAGGAACAGTCTCGAAATCGGACAGAAAATTGCACTTTTTCCAAAAAGGTAAGTTAGTTATTACACCTCAGCTTAAATCTCAATATCCATTTGTTCCTCATATGTCGTGTCAAGTGTATTTGTGGTCATTTTGAGAGTAAAAACTGTGCTTAATGGACACCCAGCACCATTCAACCAGTGGCCTATTTGGTTTCATTTAAGATACCAAATCATTTACCAAATGATTTCAGAAACCTATTGGTGCTATATAGCTGCATGCACGACTTCTCAATCTCCTATTCTTGGGTTTCACTTGGCTTGACAACGGTTGCTATCCGCCATTACGGTATCCATACTATGTCACGCCAAAGCGAAACATAATTAAACACTGATAATTTAATGTTGACGCATATTTTCGCAAACGTTGCGCAAGAAAAAAAGTTGGCATGACTTTTAAATGTTGATAGAATGTTTGAAACTGGTATACCGTGCTTTTGTTGGATATAGTTTTTAAAAATGTTGAGACTTGTTTTTCAGGGTTGATGGCAGAATTATCAGTGTTAAATTATTTCCGCTTTGGCGTGCCATAGTATGGACAGAGTAATGACGGATTGATAGTTGTTGACGTCACGCGTATGGCACGCCAAACCGTAAATAATTCAACACTGATAATTCTGCCATCAACCCTGAAATACAAGTCTCAACATTTTTAAAAACTTGCCAACAAAAGCACGGTATGCCAGTTTCAAACATTCTATCAACATTTAAAAGACATGCCAACTTTTTTCTTTCCCAACATTTGCGAAAATATGAGTCAACATTAAATTATCAGTGTTGAATTATTTTTCGCGTTGGCGTGCCATAGTATGGACACAGTAATGGCGGATAGCAACCGTTGTCAAGCCAAGTGAAACCCAAGAAAACGGCATGTATGTATATATGGTGTGGTAAGCCGGTGTCTGCAGGTTCGAATTCGTTTCGCATTAATCAACGGTCAGAAGAATTCACGCGTAACCAAAGTAGGACAAGTGTTGAATTCTACCCGCACATTTACGCTCTCGCTCATTTCAGTGGATCAAAACACGGCAGTTGAATAAGAAAAGGGTACAATTATTGAGAGAAAAAAGTGATAGAAAACTGATTATTCTACACATAAATGAGAATTGTCTATATGAGAGCTACAACACAGGGTTGTAGTCGAGTCCATCACAAGTCCTCACAAGTCCACGACAAGTCCCTGGGTCTTAATTGAAGTCACAAGCTATTCAAATGAACTCTAACAAAGGCATTCTTTTGTGCGTGTCCATCCATTGCTTCTTGTTACTGGACTTGTGACGGACTTGTGTGGGACTTGTCGGTTCTGGACTTGTAATGGACTTGACTACAACCCTGCTACAACATATAAAATATGGATTACCATGATTTCATGTTATACAAGAACTAAAAAAGCCACAACGAATTGCGTTAGGACATAATTTAGAAGAACATTTCTTGCCCATCTTATCCTGCATGTATAGTCGACTCGACCTCATAAAACCAACAATGGAGTTGGGGAGGGGAGAATGGTAAAATGGTAACCAACAATAGACCGATGACATAATGACGTCACGCAATGTTTACCGCGGTGCATTATGGGTGAAAAGTGGGACGAAATCTCTGCATCTCTATATAGTTTGCGTGCGTTGTATGCATAGCGCCTAGCGTATTATAGTCTAGTCAATTTACGATTTAACCTAGAACTAATTGCAGCAATAGAAATCATTCTAACATGAATCTAGGCCGCAACGTTCAAATAAACAACATATTAAAAATCTAATTGTTTCTTTTGAGTGGAAAGGTGTTTTTGAAGCAGTTTTTGAAGACAAACATTAATAATTTAAATTTAGTCTGGTAACGTTCCTCAATCTGTATGTTTCGTAATAGTTGATGCGTAGTAATACGACCACTTGCGAGCAGACGACGACGTCTCAGAAACTAGCCTGGTAACGTACTCCAACCTACATGTTTCGCGATGGTAGGTGCATGGTAATCACGACCACTTGCGAGCAGACGGCAGTGTCCAAGAGCGTTTTTCTTGACTAAACAATCTTACCAAAACCTTGAATAATTGAATTTAACCAACAATTGGCTATGCACATTTACCCAAACGTTGGATAATTAACTTTTAACCAATAATTGGATATGCACATTCACCGAAAGATTGGTTGATTAAATTTAACCAACAATATTGTGCATACAGTATCACCCAAGACTTGGGTAAGGCTGTTACCCAACACTAGTTGGGTATTGTGTGCCCCAAAGATGGGTATGTTGATATTTAAACCAACGTTGGGTAAAATGTTTGTTATCAGTGCAAATATGCCAGCTACATGTATGCATTAACAGGGGGCTTTTCCAAATTTCGGCTTCGTCTCCGTCTCCGTCTCCATGTGGTTTACATGGAGCCGGAGCCTTAGCCTGAACCCAAGTCGAGATTTGGAAAAAGGCCCATGAATGGTGGCCATGTGGAGGGCACAACACATTAAATTTGTCGAGTAGGCTAATGCGCCACTAAACCAGAATTGATTTTTCTTCAATCATTGTCCCTGTCACCACAAATTCATGACAATTGGAAAAAAATAATTAAGTAACGACAAAGACATGCTAAAGCACTTTTCGACTCGCACTCATCAGAGCATTGAGAGCAAAACGCAAGAATGGCGTCATCATAGTGCTGCTTTCAATACGCAACTGTCTTAATTGTTCAGTCATTCAAGGGAATGACATAATAAACCTAATACCATTGGATAGAGGACATTCTAACATTCCACAGACACTATTTTTTTTTAAACAATATTAAAAACAATATGGGTTTTTATGATGAAACAAAACAAATCTGATTCAGACACATAACTATGCTTACCGCAAAATATGATAGCAGATTTGACGTTAGTGTGCAATGGAAGACCGACCTCCAATTTTCGTGCCTCACTCGAATTGTAAGGACAGTTTGTCAGAACACCGTCATATATAGCGTAAACTGACTGCCTTTTTCCCACGTCCCCATGACGTTGTGTGATATATCACGTGTCTACTTCGTGCACGAGTTTGCATGAAATACATTTGATTGGTTACTTCAAGGGTTACTCTCCGGATGAATCAACCAATCGCAACACGTTTTCAAAGGCGCGGGGGTGGGACGCTTTACTTTGATTATCATATTTTAGATTAATGATTGTTAGTTTTTAGAACACTGCTGCTGTTGAATGTAAAGTTTGTTTCCAAATTTCATGCTTACGTTGACCATGCATATCCAAACATTTAGTTTTTACATTTAGATACCTACATTATTAACCCGATATCCATCGGGTTACAAAAGAAAATAAATATATTAATTTAGCAAATGACCAGGGGAACACCCAGGTCACACGTGTCTAGAATACAAAACCCGGGTATCGAAGTTTTAGTTCTGGTCGGGAGGCGGGTTAGCGAGCAGAATACACGCGGGGGAACTTTTACCACTTTCTCATTCTGAATTTCCGGGTTATCTCGGGATTAACAACCATGTTCTTAATCTGGCACTAACTGACACGAACCAGTTTGTTCCCTTGACACTTTTGACCAGGGTAAAGATCGCTGAAGACCTTCGTTAGCCCTGGTTAAGCCAGCCTTGTTGGAAACAACACTGATGTCATAGGAACCAAGGTTAGGTGTACCGGGCGCTGTATACCCGCGTCCGAGAACATTAATTTGCCCCTGAGTCAGGTTGAGTTACTGAAACGAGGTCATGGAAGAGGGAAAAATCATTTAACACGGTGCAGCTTACCCCAGCGAATCTGGATCCCTATCCGATCCATTCCAGATTCCCCGTGTGGGAGAAATTGCCATCTGTAAGTGGTTTTTTTAAAACAAAGTTCCGTCTTGCAAGAAAAACGTTCTCCCAAAATGTAATTCGTTCACAAAAACCTCTACTAGTGTACATCCCCAACCGCAGACCGATCACCCAACTTGGCGACCTCAGCTTTAGGGGTGTTTCAAGCAGTAGTTTCAAAATCACGCACAGACATAGGTATCTAGTTAGCCTTGTCCAAGGCCGTCTCCAGGTTTTTTGCTGTACGAGAGAATATTGGGTCTAGCGCGCGCATGCAAACTATACTGCACACGGCATCAAAACGAGCCACTGTGCGATAACGACTTCCATAGTAAACCCGTACGGCAACACACTGGCTGCGTAGTGCGTACATAACTGCGTACGGCCTGGCCTGGCTCGAAAGACAGCCTTGTCGAGTCTGTCACTTCCGGGTTTAATGTGTTTCTTTATATTTCGGCCAGTTTTGGCCGAAAATGGGCGGGCTTTGGATATGCGGATATGCAGGGTATGAATATTTAAAAATTTTCTTGAGCCAATCAGGAGCTTCATGAGTAGCACGTAATGACGCGAGCATGCATTATGCATGTCATGGCGTCCTCCATGTTATGAGAACCGTGGCATGATCGATGGACGAAAACAACAAATATTCTCGGGTTCGTAGCATTTATTGTGCTTGTGTGTTTACGTATTTGATTACACTTCTGGGGGACAACGGTCGTAATATGACAGCTTTCCTAAATGATTTGTGTGAGCTCTTAATACTGCCTCGGATGAACAAACTGGTGATCGTACATCATAGCGTTTTACAAACATACAGCCTGGCGTGCGTCGACCAATGAAATTTCAGCTCACGCTGGGGTGGTTTCCCTATTACTGTAATGAGTTTCGCTGGCTGAATGCAGAACCATCAAGGCGTTGGGTTTAGGACCGTACCGATACATGTACGTACGTGTGTGCATAGTCGTAGCGCGGCGCGTTGTGAGCCAATACGTGCAACAGATTCCGTAGCTTGTAAGTGCTTTGTTCAGTTTTATCTTCAGCGGGCCGTCTATAACTTAAACACAAGCCCAACGCCTTGATCAAGGCTAGTATCTAGTAGACATAGGTATACCCTCGCTCAAATGCCAGGAGTTAGAGTTCTACTTTCATGAAAATTGCACCCCGGGCGGCGGCCCAAGCCAACCTCCGCCCTGGTTGTTGGGACAGTTCTAACTTATTGTTCGGAAAGCTTTAACAATAAGTTGGGCTCGTTGACATTTATACTTAGACTTAGAGAAGTTTAACCGAGTGAATACTGCCACTAAATGTTACTCGCATCCAGCCACTGAAATATTTAGCCTCTCTGAAGACAACCCATTCAAACTTCCCCAGTTACCTCTGAGAATTCCTTTAACCGTCATTTTTAATGCATACTTTTTTCGTACGTATGTGTACCATTGGCGGTTAATTGGGTTGAATTATGATTGGCTTCCTTCAAAAGCTACCAGTGCATTTCTTGTTCAATTTAATTGTGCAAGTAACTTGCTTGTATATCTGCATAATCGATTCTAATGCAGATCCGGATGGAGGAGGTATACTGTCAAAAATGCTGGTTAAAATAAAGTTGGAGAATTTCATTTTGACGTTTGTTGGGTCATATTTCCTGAACATATGCAGAAAATTTTCTGTTGGGTAAAACATCCAGAACACCAACGTTGGTTACATTTCATAATCATCATCATGATCATCATCATCATCATCATCATCATCACTTTATTTCCATACTCAATACACAGAATATATATACTAATTTTAGGGAACAAAAGTATGAGTACAGAGGAAATCCACAAAAAAGAAAGCTCGTCGAGTGTGGATTCCCTAGAAGTAAACACATATTACAGTTAAAAGAGGAAATAATATAGTGAATAGCTACGACATTGGTGTGAAAGTACAGATAAATCAAAGAAAGTAAAAGTACATGTATAAAGAACATTTAACATAACGGGCTGTTATGACGGAAACATGATCGTTAAAACAAAATCATGCCGAAATGGATTAATTCGGTCGAAATCAAAAAAGTAACAAATTAATTGATAAGCAATAAATTAAACGCAAGCTACATGAATCAAGGTTATATAGTAAGAAGACAATGATTATTAGTCAATACATGGAATGTGTGTGCAAAAGAAACAAAACAACAAACGCAAAAGAAGCTAATATATAAAGTGATGCCCGAGATTAACGATTTGAAGTTCTATATACGGCCCTTACGATTTTTCTCTCATCCCAAGTTACGTTGGTCAAAGGGTGTCCATTTATTGGGCACCTATTATACAGTGTGCTGAAAGTATTAAAATGCTGAGCAATTTATACACTCATGACATTTATCTCCAGTTATTGAGGATTTTTCAACACAAAGCACGACGCATTCTAGCAACCGTAAATAATAATGGGTAAATTTTGCCCAACTTTTTAGTTTTTACCCAACTTGGTTCAAATATCAACATGCCCATCTTTGGGGCGCAAAATACCCTTGGGTGCATGGTATTGTATGTACAATTGTTGGTTAAATTCTATAGACCAATGTTTGGGTAGATATGCATATATAATCGTTGGTTAAAAGTTAGTTATCCAACGTTTGGGTAAAATGTGCTTGGCCAATTGTTGGTTAAATTCAACATAAAGCAGAAATCGTTTCCAGTAGGCCGGTATGACCTTCAACCCGGAGATTTTCTAACTCCGAGAAGTGTAGTGTGAACGTTCCGAATTATCCGGGTAATCTCGGGGTTAAATTTTCTGTTAACCCTCAGATAACCCGGGTAACAGCATAGTCTGAAACCCAAAATGTACCCCTTGCACTGGCGTCAATGGGAGGGGAAGGCGATATGGGGTGCTGGTTGGGGATATGGGGTGCCAAATTGTCAGTGGGGGCGACTTGGGGCGACGATTTTTCATAGGGGCGACCACACCCCACGCTGCTGTTTCTGACCCAATTTCCTGAACTGGGTGGGGTCTGGAGACAGTGTTTTTTTCTTGGCGGTCATGAAACACGAACTAAAAACCACAGAACCCCATGTACTATATGGCTGTGCAATTTTGTTACGTGGTTTGTAGTCATGTTCTCATCATAAATGTGAAAGCAGGTCACAGTGGGATGTTGTTTGTGGTCGCAGCAGTCAAAATCATGATTTTGGACGACCTTTGTGATTTTGCACCAAAATTGCCGTTTCTTACTCCTGAACGGCACATGCACCGGGTGTGACACTTAAGAATACTGTTTTGGGATGTCCCAAGATATACTACAACTGAAAATAAGCTCCAAAAATCTGATGATTTTTGTTGCAATTAAATGGCCCTAGCCCAGGGACTAAAAGGACCGTGACGGCCCGGAAGGAGTGCTCATAGTCTAAATAAGATGCGCTGCTCGACCGTCGAGAGAGAGGAAACCTGTATGGTGCGCCCACTTGGCCCTGAAGGTACATAACTTTAGGCCATCCATCTTCCTCCATGGGCCATCTACACTGTAAAAAGTGACTGTACATCATGCACGTGATTCTACCAAGCTCATGCACCTGAAGTGTTGCGCTGAGCAATGCATACGCCTCGTGGTGAGGCGAGTTTCACCTCATGTTGAGGTGACTGTCACTTCATGTTGAGGCGAGTGTCACCTTAAGTGTTTCATGTGCCTGGTGTGATAGTCAAAGCTTAAATGGAAACACTTCATGTGCGAGAGATGAAAATATTTTCAGTAAAAACATTTTGATTGTCATTCATCTTACACCTCAGGTGCAACACATGCTGCTCAGCACGCTCTGACCACCACTTCACACACCTGAAGTGACTATTCAATTTTACTTTTTAAATTTTCCGGCCCCACACGTGCATGAGACGCGAGTTAACAAATTAAACCATCACTTGATGCACATGAGGAACAGTGGTTTGATCTACTTGAGCTACTTGGGGTGCTAGTCACTAACACATCATGTACCTCATCCATAAGCAGTTACCTGCCTCATGTGTTCATGATTGTGGGACAAAAATGTGCTAGTGAAAATTTTACAGTGTAAGTGCTAATGTGTTCTAGTATCTGTTTCTAAAACTGCCCGCATCTTTACATCGTTGTACTCGTATCAAATGAGATTCCAGCAGGGAGGCGAATGCGAGGGACTGACTGACGATGAAGTATGTTTAAAACGAGCCTCTAGAGAAAAATCAATTTACGAAAAAAATGGAAACTGCTAACAACACAGCTCTATAAGCATCTATACAGTGTATTTCATTGGTACTTGTAATGAGCTGCGTTAGACTCGGGCGTATATGGACTACGCATTGAAACAAATTGTCCAACAAAGATACAGGTAGGCTTATTGCATGACAGAGAAAAACTTTACCTTCAAAAGTAGAAAAAAACTAATAATTGGCGATATAGCTTTTAGTTTCAGATCAGACCAGACAATGAGACAGTGATGCATTGCATCCTCCGATAAACATTATACTCAGTCATAGTGTTCCCCCTTGCAGTGCCGTACCGAGAAAATTAGCAAGGGGTTGCCGTACCAGTGCCGAAGTCGCTCAGCGCCGCGGGGGGTGGGGGCGGGGGGTTCTGGTAGCCCTTCCCCCACCGAATTTATTTACTTCAAATTTGGCGTATATTTGAATCAGACCATCGTTTTTTTACAACAGCATGGAATCCGTGACTTGCAGGTATCGTAAAAAGTGCAATTAGGCGGTACTGTGCATCATAACAATGATAATAACAAAAACCGAATCAGACCATGAATTCTCCACAGGAAATCAGTAATAGCCACTTCCGGTCAATTTAAAAGTGTCATAAATGGACTTGGCGTCCTCGAAATCATCCAAAACGACCCTAATATTGAGTAAAGCAAGGCACTTTATCACACTTGCTCCATACCAAAAAAAGGAACGTTTGCCAAATTGTCAGTGGGGGCGACTTTGGGCGACGATTTTTCATAGGGGCGACCACACCCCACGCTGCTGTTTCTGACCCAATTTCCTGAACTGGGTGGGGTCTGGAGACAGTGTTTTTTTCTTGGCGGTCATGAAACACGAACTAAAAACCACAAAACCCCATGTACTATATGGCTGTGCAATTTTGTTACGTGGTTTGTAGTCATGTTCTCATCATAAATGTGAAAGCAGGTCACAGTAGGATGTTGTTTGTGGTCGCAGCAGTCAAAATCATGATTTTGGACGACTTTTGTGATTTTGCACCAAAATCTCCGTTTCTTACTCCTGAACGGCACATGCACCGGGTGTGACACTTAAGAATACTGTTTTGGGATGTCCCAAGATATACTACAACTGAAAATAAGCTCCAGAAATCTGATGATTTTTGTTGCAATTAAATGGCCCTAGCCCAGGGACTAAAAGGACCGTGACGGCCCGGAAGGAGTGCTCATAGTCTAAATAAGATGCGCTGCTCGACCGTCGAGAGAGAGGAAACCTGTATGGTGCGCACACCTGGCTCTAGCCTTTAGTCAAGGCGTCCGTGGCGAGGTTTGTTTTGTGCACTGTTTTGCTAGCGCTTGAGGAAAGACTAACATTCATACTGCAGACATATAGATTTATTTGTTTGAGCCCCGGTGAATTAGAATAAATCTGCTTTATCCTTGTTACGTAAGAGCAACGGTTCAGTGCTCTAGGGGGTTGATAAATAAGGGGTGTTCACGGGTGTTGGGCATTCTCACGTTGCTTGCATACTGCAGCGCACATCGCTAACATTTTGTGGTTTTCGGAATTTTATCAGTTGCATTGCTGGCCTGAAAGCCGTTGGTTTGCATAGGTCAGGCGTACGTTTCCACTTTTCCCAATGGGTTTTTGTGGTTTTTCGTATCTGGCAACCAACACAGCAACTGTTAAAATGTGCACATTTTTAGCAGTCTGATCACACTCGGCGATGATCTTCGGTTTGTTAAGGGGTTTTGCTTAACAGACAAGTTCACTTTTGTCGTAATTGACGATTGTCGCTTTTAGACAACTTTTTGATCAAAGTGACTGGATTGTACATGATAAGACATGTGAGGTATAGCTGAATAAACCAGGTCACAGCTGCAAGCCGTGATCTTCCCAATAATTATATTGGTGTGATCGTTGATTGTGTTAAAAGGATAATGTTTGCCACGAACGCCTTTACCATATCGTTGTTATGACCTCCGTGCTGAATAATTCAACAGCAACGGAGGTGATGAATTATTCATAAATTGTAACCAAGCAGCGGCGGCGGCGAGCTTCTGGAATCGTCCATATAAATATAGGTAGCATTCACGAAAAAAGCGAAAGTTATTATTCGTACCAGGAAAACAAAATACAAGAAACATTATTAGTCAAAGTTCTATAGAGTAACTCCACATACATTTATTGATTAACCATTTTTCAAGTTATAAACTCGCTAACAATGCTTTTCGTGTGAAAAAAAACCCGCACGTTACGTAGTACCTACCTCCATGGTATTACGTACATGTACGCGAAACGGGACAACTCGTCCCCGAATCAACTCGGGGACGAGTCAACTCGGCCCCTTCAATTAACACCTAGGTCAGGGCGGTCGGGTTGGCGTACGGGTTCTTTCCTCGCCTTTCACCTCTGGCGTCCCGGGTTCGAATCCGGGGCGTGTATGTGGATTGGGTTTGCAGTCCCTACTTGACCGCGTGGGTTTTCCCCTGGGGCATTTCTCTGGGGGTTTTCCTCCCACTTCTAAAACTGCAACTCCTTCTTCGTCATCTCAAGATAATATAGTATAGTTAAAGCTAAAACCGTATAGTTGATGGCATAAAGGGTCTTAGTTGCCGAAGATGCCATAAAATATACAACAACAACCACAACACACCTAGGTCGAAGTCGTCCCCTGGTCAAGTCGTCCTTGCACCCCGTGTACAAAACATATAGCCAATATGACAATTTAAACAAAATCTGAGTTTTCTCCTAGGTTTTTTTTCAAGTTGCAAGAATAATCGGTTTGGGACTGTCGACTACATAATCCTGTATTTCAATTTGGAAGTAAAAATTTCAAGATGTACAAGCGCAAAAAATTACACCAATTTTGCTGAGATTAATAGTAAACACAGCTTTTCGAAGGTTTACACGGAGTATCATGAGTGGTCGTGGCTTGTCGCAGATGTTGTTACCGATTCTTTATCGGGAAGAATCGTAACTAAAGTATAACGAATCGTAATGAATCGCATAGTCATGATCGCAGACATTCGTATGTTTCTGAACAAGTCGCAGATGTCGTAGATTCATAATGTCATCGTAAGGAATCGTAATGAATCGCAGACATTCGTATACTGAAAATACATATCGTAACAATACAATAAGCACGTAAGCGTTACAATTTTCTAAGATTTGTAACAAAGTGACTATCGATCTAAACAATCCGCAGATGTCGTCACAGTAGATGTGTACTGTGTCATCGTAAGAAATAGTAAGGTATCGTAATGAATCGCCCAATGTGCGATCATGACCGAAGACATGTGTCTGAACAAGTCGCAGATGTCGTAGATTTGTACTGTGTCATCGTAAGGAATCGTAACAAATCGTAAGGAATCACACAATGCATGATCATGATCACAGATATTCATATGTGTTTAAACAAGTCGCAGATGTCGTAGATTCGTGCTGTTGTCGTAAGGAATCGTAACGAATCGCAGACATTGGTATACTGAAAATGCATATCGTAACAAGACTATTAGCACTATAAGCGTTACAATTTATAAGAATTGTAACAACGGCCTGCAGATGTCGTCACAGTAGATTTGTACTGTGTCATCGTAATAAATAGTAAGGTATCGTAATGAATCGCACAAAGTGTGATCATGATCGCAGACATTTGTATGTGTCTGAACAAGTCGCAGATGTCGTATATTAGTACTGTGTTATCGTAAGGAATCGTAGGGAATCACACAATGCGTGATCATGATCACATACATTCGTGCGTGTCTGAACAAGTCGCAGATGTCGTAGATTTGTACTGTCATCGTTAGGGAATCATAAAGAATCGCAAACATTCGTATGTATTTATAAGTAAATCCAAATAGCAACAATACAATAAACGCTTAGCATTACGATTTTCAAAGATTTGTTGAACTGCAATCGTATCATTCTAGTTGTAGAGTTTCGTAAGTTGTGGCTTGTCATGGACATTTGAACAGGATCAAACAATTTCCTGATTGTACCATGTCATATCTTAAGGAACTGTTAATTGGAAGATCACTATAAGAAAATAAATGCAAACATTTGTATGTTTTCGGAATAAATTGCACATTGTAACCATGCATATCGTAAGGGTTAGAATTTGCAAATTATAAAATATGTCGTTAAGTGGCTGAGAATCCTTACGAAACCATACAATACTTCCTACTATTGCACATGTCGCAGTCGCAACAAATTGTGACAAATCATGCAGTGGGTGACGAAAAACTGTACAAAAGTTTTGTGACAACCTGCGAGACGCTACGAAATTGTACCTGTATCATATCTTAAGATAATTGCGACGTACTAGTCGTAAGAAAATATTGCACAGCGGAAAACCGGCTTAGCTCCCACTGTGCGATTTATCTTTGAAATCCCCAAAATTTATGATTTATTAAGATCACCAGATAGAGCCATGGTAGTACAATTATCACTAATAAAGTCTTCTAAATATGACATGATAAATGCCCCAGAAGCAAAAGACTTCCTTCCTCCGTGGTAAGATTTTGTTGAAAACAATTTTATGCCATGCTTCATTGACTTAGTACATCATACGAGTCTTAACTGGCGAATGTGTTTTGTGGATTTTTTGTCCTTTTGACATAGCCTTTGTCTGTGCATAAATTCACCACGTGCAAAACAACAGTCGTTCACCGTGCGGCATGGCCGGCCATGCTCTAGGCCTAGCGGCAGACGGCCGGCGGCATGTACCGGCACGATGTACAGTGCGGCCGGTCGGTTCGGGAGTAGGCCTTGGTGGATTGAATATCCCCTGTTCACGAATAAATCGCGATCATCTGGAGCATTTTCTTGGCCTGAATATGTTGTGATCCGAAATATTTAGCTTTTTTTTTCTTAGGAGATTGTCGTACAACTGGCATGCCTAATTTTCTATGCGTATGACGTCATGCATGCGGTTTAACAGTTCAACTTCACATTGGTCAATGGGGAATCCTGACCTCATGCATTATGCACGTAACCCCTCTACCAAAACGGTAGACAGAAATAAAGTAAAACATAAGCCCTAAAAAACGAGATGATAAAGGCTGTCTGGGCGGACAGTTTGTGCGTGCTAGTCTTTCCTCAAGCGTTGGTAAAACTGACTGCGCGCGAATATATAACCCGCCAAGGCAGCCTTGACTAAAGGCTAACCTGGCCCTGAAAGTACATAACTTTAGGCCATCGAAGTGCTAATGTGTTCTAGTATCTGTTTCTAAAACTGCCCGCATCTTTACATCGTTGTACTCGTATCAAATGAGATTCCAGCAGGGAGGCGAATGCGAGGGACTGACTAACGATGAAGTATGTTTTCTTAGAGAAAAATCAATTTACGAAAAAATGGAAACCGCTAACAACACAGCTCTAGTATAAGCATCTATACAGTGTATTTCATTGGTACTTGTAATGAGCTGCCTTAGACTCGGGCGTATATGGACTACCCAATCAAACAAATTGGCCAACAAAGATACAGGTAGGCTTATTTCCTGACAGAGATAAACTTTACCTTCAAAAGTAGAAAAAAAACCTAATAATTGGCGATATAGCTTTTTAGTTTTAGCATGGAGGAAGAATCTTTTTTTAGATCAGACCGGACAATGAGACAGTGATGCATTGCATCCTCCGTTAAACATTATACTCAAAGTGTTCCCCCTTGCATGCAGTGCCGTACCGAGAAAATTAGCAAGGGGTTGCCGTACCAGTGCCAAAGTCGCTTAGCGCCGCGGGTGTGGGGGGGGGGGGGGGTGTGGGGGGGGGGCGGGGTGTGGGGGGGGGGGGGGGGAGTGGGGTTTGGGGTTTTGGTAGCCCTTCCCCACCGAATTTATTTACTTCCAATTTGGCGTATATTTGAATCAGACCATCGTTTTTTACAACAGCATGAAATCCGTGACTTGCAGGTATCGTAAAAAGTGCAATTAGGCTTGGCGTCCTCGAAAACATCCAAAACGATCCTAATATTGAGTAAAGCAAGGCACTTTATCACACTTGCTCCATACAAAAAAAGGGAACGTTTGCCAAAATTTCAGTGGGGGCGACTTGGGGCGACGACCACCCACGCTGCTGTTTCTGACCCAATTTCCTGAAATGGGTGGGGTCCGAAGACAGTGTTTTTTTCTTGGCGGTCATGAAACACGAACAAAAACCACAGAACCCCATGTACTATGGCTATGCAATTTTGTTACGTGGTTTGTAGTCATGTTCTCATCATTCATAAATGTGAAAGCAGGTCGCAGTGGGTCGGGATGTTGTAAGTTTGTGGTCGCAGCAGTCAAAATCATGATTTTGGACGACTTTTGTGATTTTGCACCAAAATTGCCCTTTCTTACTCCTGAACATCCTGAGATATCAGGGAATTTCCACTCTGCAAAGCGACGTAACAATAGGCCTACCCTGACGAAATCCACGCAAATATGTGGAGTGAGCCAGCTGTTGTCTTAATCCAACTCACGCCCGAATCATTTTGATGTAATTTAATCAATTCGGTCATGTTATGCCGAAAAGAAACGATTTCTATACTTTCCAGAAATTGTATTGGGTTCCATTCCTTATGACTGTCCCATTTCTACCAAACTTTCAAACGACGATCTTAATTTACTCCGCAGTTTTTCAAATTAATAACAGGGCCGGGATGCATGCTGACGAATATAATGGAACGGATTCCCCAGTATGCTTTAAATAGCAGCCAATCGCCGACGCGGACAACGGCCAGCATTACCGAGTACATGTATTACATGCATGCACGGTGTTTACAATCTGCGCGCGTTTCAATTATTGAATGCATGCAATCATGCTGCAATGCACTGCCTAGCCTTGATCAAGGCGTTGGGCTTGTCTTTAAGTTATAGACGGCCCGCTGAAGATAAAACTGAACAAAGCGCTTACAAGCTTAGTACGCGGGATCTGTTGGCTCACACGTATTGGCTCACAACGCGCCGCGCTACGACTATGCACACACGCACGTACATGTATCGGTACGGTCCTAAACCCAACGCCTTGATGGTTCTGCATTCAGCCAGCGAAACTCATTACAGTAATAGGGAAACCACCCCAGCGTGAGCTGAAATATCATTGGTCGTCTCACGCCAGGCTATGTTTGAAAAACGCTATGATGTGCGATCCCCAGTTTGTTCATCCAAGGCAGTATTAAGAGCTCACACAAATCATTTAGGAAAGCTGTTTATTAAAACATTAAAAATTGTTTCCCCCATTCGCTCCAACTGGAAATTTGGTAAACGTTCCTTTTTTTTGTATGGAGCAAGTGTGATAAAGTGCCTTGCTTTACTCAATATTAGGGTAGTTTTGGATGTTTTCCATTTATGACACTTTTAAATCGACCGGAAGTGGCTATTACTGTTTTTTTGTAGAGACCTCATGGTCTGATTCAAATATACGCCAAATTGAAGTGGGACTAATGGGGTGGGGGGAACTAGCACACCATACCCCCTCCCTCTCGATCCACCCCCTCGCTGAGCGACTTCGGCACTGACATGCCCCCCCCCCCCCCCCCTCCCACCCCCCCCCCCCCCCCCCCCCCCCCCCCACCCCACCCCACCCCACCCCACCCCCCACCCCACCCTACCCCCCACCCCACCCCACCCCACCCCCCACCCCACCCCACCCCACCCCACCCCATCCCCACCCCACCCCACCCCCCACCCCACCCCCACCCCACCCCACCCCCACCCCACTCCACCCCACCCCACCCCACCCCCCACCCCACCCCCCACCCCACCCCACCCCACCCCCCACCCCACCAAACCCCACCCCCACCCCACCCCCCACCCCACCCCCCACCCAACCCCACCCCACCCCCCACCCCACCCCACCCCACCCCACCCCACCCCACCCCACCCCACCCCACCCCACCCTCCCTCCCTCCCCTCCCCTCTCCTCTCCTCTCCCCTCCCCTCCCCTCCCCCCTCCCCTCCCCTCTCCCCTCCCCTCTCCCCTCCCCTCTCCCCTCCCCTCTCCCCTCCCCCTGCTAATTATCTCGGTACGCCAGTGCAAGGGGCACACTTTGGTTCCTATGACATCAGTGTTGTCTCCAGCAGGGCTGGCTTAACCGGGGCTAACGAAGGTCTTCAGCGATCTTTACCCTGGTCAAAAGTGTCAAGGGAACAAACTCGTTCGTTTCAGTTAGTGCCAGATTAAGAGCATGGTTGTTAATCTCAAGATAACCCGGAAATTCAGAATGAGAAAGGGGTAAAAGTTCCCCCGCGTGTATTCTGCTCGCTAACAAGCCTCCTGACCAGGACTAACACTTTAATACCCGGGTTTTGGCCAGTTGACTCAGATAATTTGTATTCTAGACACGTGTGGCATGGGTGTTCCCCTGGTCATTTTTTAAATGAATATATTAATTTTCTTTTGTAATCCGATTGATATCGGGTTAATAATGTAGGTATCTCAATGTAAAAACTAATGTTTGGATATGCATGGTCAACGTAAGCATGAAATTTGGAAACAAACTTTACATTCAACAGCAGCAGTGTTCTAAAAACTAACAATCATTAATCTAAAATATGATAATCAAAGTAAAGCGTCCCACCCCCGCGCCTTTGTGAAAACGTGTTGCGATTGGTTGATTCATCCGGCGAGTAACCCTTGAAGTAACCAATCAAATGTATTTCATGCAAACTCGTGCACGAAGTAGACACGTGATATATCACACAACGTCATGGGGACGTGGGCAAAAGGCAGTCAGTTTACGTTATATATGACGGTGTTCTGACAAACTGTCTTTACAATTCGAGTGAGGCACGAAAATTGGAGGTCGGTCTTCCATTGCACACTAACGTAAAATCTTCTATCATATTTTGCGGTAAGCATAGTTATGTGTCTGAATCAGATTTGTTTTGTTTCATCATAAAAACTCATATTGTTTTTAATATTGTTTAAAAAAAATAATATATGTGGAATGTTAGAATGTCCTCTATCCAATGGTATTATGTTTATTATGTCATTCCCTTGGATGACTGAACAATTAAGACAGTTGCGTATTGAAAACAGCACTGTAATGACGCCATTCTTGCGTTTTGCTCTCAATGCTCTGATGAGTGCAAGTCGAAAAGTGCTTTAGCAGTTAGATTGTGGCATTCCCCTAACAGCTTCCCATATATCGCTTGGGGTGACGAGGAAACTGGGATTAAGTACCTTGCCCAGGGACACAAACACGTTGGTTGGGAGTCCCGCTTCATACCCACTAGACCACACGCGCTCCCTATGCAGAAAATGTTCCGTTTGGTAAAACATCCAGAACACCAACGTTGGTTACATACAAAGTTCTGTAAATTGGGGAAACAGCGGCTATTTATTGGGTATTTGTTTACCTCTTGCTGAAAGTATTAAAAGGTTGAGCATATTATACAGACAAACAAATTGTCTTCATCTGTTGAAGATTGTGAAGACAAGAGAGGGCGCTTCAAAGTATACTGTACCAAATACTGGGTAAAACAAAGTTGGAGAATTTCAAGTTTGTTGGGTCATATTTCGTCAACATATGCAGAAAATGTTATGTTGGGTAAACCATCCAAGCGACCAACGTTGGTAACATTTAAAGTTCTATACGGCCCTTGATGCACTCACACCATAGCGTTTGCTGAAACCTATGAGTTGCGTGTAAACAAATATTTTTATACGCACCAAACGCAACCCAAATAAACAATGTTGTCAATTTCTAACCTATTCAACCTATGGGTTGCGTGTGAGTTGCGTGTGCATGCGTTGCTTGTGGGTTGCGAACTGAACTTATGATCCCCCAATACCTGCGATCACCTGCGTGCGAGTTGCGTGTGAGTTGCCTGCAGAACTTACGAGTTGCGTTTGAGTTGCGTTCAAAACTTACAAGTTGCGTTGGACCTGCGTGCTAGTTGCGTGGTAGTTGCAAATATCGGTCACGTGATTAACAGCTATAAAAGCGGAGCCGATTCAGTATTTTCTTCAGTACTCATCTGGTCATCGAAGAGTCAACATAGGGAAAGCTACCTCGGAGGTCCACCAACAACTGACACCGATCTAGAAAAGGCCCACTATTCATACCATTTCTCAACACGCATGTAGTACGCAACTTACGCGCAACTCACACGCAACTAATAGGTTGGATACGCTGGGAATACGCACAATAGGTTGGGGGTACGCTACACACGCAACATGATCGCAACAGGTACGCAACACATTCGCAACATGTACGCTACCAAAACCTGGCCAGATACCTCAAATTTGGACCTGCGATCACCTGCATTCATAACTTATGAGTTGCGTACCTGTTGCGATCGTGTTGCGTGCGTAGCGTACCTGTTGCGTCCCTGTTGCGTATAAATTGATCGCAGGCATTCGCAGAGAATTATTGAACATGTTCAACATTTGTGAACTTACTCTGCATGTGTCTGCTATCACCTGCGTGGTTGTTGCGTACTTCAAACCTATAGTTGCGTGTGAGTTGCGTTCGGAACTTATGACCAGGAATGAAATCAGTGTACATGTAACTGGCATCTTTGCACTGATAAAAAAAAATGGGCAAATTTTGCCCAACATTTTACCCAACGTTGGTTCAAATATCAACATACCCATCTTTGGGGCACACAATACCCAACTGGTGTTGGGTAACAGCCTTACCCAAGTCTTGGGTGATACTGTATGCACAATTATTGGTTAAATTTAATCTTTCGGTGAATGTGCATATCCAATTATTGTTTAAAAGTTAATTTATCCAAGGTTTAGGTGAATGTTTATGGCCAATTGTTGGTTATCCGGTCACACATACACGACGCACGACCCGCGCACTAAAAAATTAGCAATTTTGACCAGTGCGTTGTCGTTCGCTAGCATTCGTTTCTCGTTCGTCGAGCGCGCTGGACCAACGCGCTATGCATTCGTTGTCATACGCTGTGTGCGTCGGGATTTTTTGTGCATGCACAAAAAAATGTGCGCGGAGCTCGACGCATGAATGTACACGCCAGAGGTACGCCAGACACCAGACCAACGCCAAACACACGCGGGGACACGCTGGGTATTCGTTGTATGTTCGTCGGCTGAGGTCTAGCGCACACCTAGCGCACACCTAGCGTGCTTCTAACGCATGTCCAGCGAACATACAGCGAATATCATGGGCGTGCTGAACGAGTGCTGAACGAGTCTCTAGCGCGCCCAGCGTTCTTCTAGCGTGTTCCTAGCGTGTACGCAGCGTGTAGCCATGGGGTATATAAACGGGTTTTAGTCAAAATGGGTTTTAGTCAAAATCTTGTCTAATGTGCATTACAGTTGACTGGTGTTCTGCTATTCTTGCTAAAAACACAAGTTGATATATATACAATTTTGTTTATTAACCAATTTTTATAAAGCAAACAAATGTTGGATTAAGCACAGTTTTCTGCTAAACAGCTTTATGAAATTGGCCCCTGGTCATTAGTACGCAATGTTTTTCGTATCAATCTTCAGAAGTGCTTCAAAGACACATCCTACATAATGAACAGACTCAGCGCTCTTGTCCTTGTCTTATCATGCATGGTGGCCGTGACATCTGCGTGGTGGGGACATCACCACCACCATGGACACCACCACCATGGACACCACCACCATGGACACCACTACCATGGACATCACCACCATGGACACCACTACCATGGACATCACCACCATCATGGACATCACGTTGAGTAAGACAACGGGAGATTTTTAAGACGATTGGTGGCAGCTAACCGGTCCTTTTTACATTGTTTAATACGTCACGTTTAAATGCGCATGCTGAATATGACGTCGACAATAAGCCTTTTGGTTCGCCAGCCGTGTTGTGTATATGCGTGTCATAGGACACGCTTTGCTTATTCCGCTGAAACGTTAACATTTCAGTGAAGATTGAAATCAAATGCATTGCACAAGTATATGTATTCGATAGGGAACTTATCTTACATCTTTTCACGTAGTTTTAAGCATGGAGGAAGTTTCTTCCTGCATGTTTTAAGAGACCAGAAGTGCTCTAGGCTTGTCTAGCGGTCGGTCTTTCCGCCGCGCCGAGTTGAAAGCATGCCATCGCATGTTCGGCTCGAAGTGCCGGTTTCTAGTTAAATTCTGTTAATATTTGTCTAATATCCATTACGTTGCATGGATTACTATAACAATGGCTTAAGACCTTGTGTACAAAACATATGAGACTGTCTAAAAACTTGTGTTTGCTAAAATGTTGGCTTTTCCATTAAATATGCAGCCAACCGTAGGCCTTCCTATGCTTGATAGATCATTTCAAGAAAAATACTATGATCAACTTTTCAATTTTAATCAGGAGTCCCTATAGTCTTCACAGTTCTCCTGGCCAAACAACGTTTTTTGATGAAAATTTCATTTTCACAGGAAAAACATTGAATTTGATGTATACGGATGGTCAAGTACTTTTTTAAGTCATTATTCTTTTCCTTGTACCTGCAAAAAAGCATTAAGAAATCCCCATCAAGATCAAAATATTTTAGTACTCGATCACTTAAACTCTGTGTACAAAACACAGAAGAGTAGCTAAAGTGGTTCTTGTGAAAACATTTTAATTTTCCTCCAAGACTGTGCCGTTATATTGTCACATCAAACACATTATGACAGTTTACACGACAAAATTTTGGACAGCAGAACTGTAACAAAGAACTCCTGATTAAATTGAGAACCTGATTTATCTTGAAATGATTTATCAAGCATCAGTGGGTGGAAAAGATGGAAAAGCCAAAAGATTTGATGGAAAAGCCAAAATTTTGGAGTGGGACCGCATAGATTTTGGCAAACAATTGTTTGCCAGTCGAATATGTTTTGTACTGAAACAAGGTCTGAAGCATGGTCAACTTTACTCTTTCCATTCTGTGTGGTTTTTGTTATTGTCTTTAGGTTATAGTAATCCATGCAACGTAATGGATGTCAGATAAAATATTAAAGAATTTAACTGGAAACTGCGGCACCTTTGCGGCAACGGCGCGGCGGACAGAAGATAAGTTCCCTGTCGAATACAGAAACCTGTGGAATAAGCAAAGCGTGTCCTGTACACACGCGTATGGCAAGCCAAAAGAGTCATAACGTATTGCAGCAACGCGTTGCGAAAATACCACAACGCGTTGTGCTATCATCCAATCAGAACACTGTATTTCTGCAACATGTTGCTAAAAATAGACTCGCGACGTGTTGTGAGGTGGCAAACAACGCGATGCAAACATCTCGCAACGCGTTGCCAGATATCCACAACGCGTTGTAAGATGTTCGCAACGCGTTGTTGGACACCTCACAACACGTTGCGAGTCTATTTTTAGCGACACGTTGCAAAAATACAGTGTTCTGATTGGATGATAGCACAACCCGTTGTGATATTTTCGCAACGCGTTGCCGCAATACGTTATGACCCTTTTGGCTTGCCATACTCGTATACACAACACGGCTTGTTTATCCACATTCTAGACCACAATTCCTTGCACGCGCGAGATATTGAAATTCGCTCGTTCCCAGCCGCCTATACTGGGCGCTGGTACGGGCTGATCATGATGTGGCTTCACAGATTTCTGTGACGGAAACACGTGACAAAAAAAGGTCACATATTAGGGGCGTTCGAGACGCTTGTAACACCGGGTAACAGGGGGTTTACACCGGGGAAGCCCTAGAATATGCAAAACGAACGACACAGGGTCTCGCTTTGAATTCTGGAAACACGTGGTCAAAGGTTGTTGCCGGGTGGGGCTATGGGCGTATTTGTTTCGGACGGATCCAGATTCAGATCTGCGCATATCCAAGGTAAACTCGTTCACTTCGCGCACATCCTGATCGAGATCTGTGATCTGTGGAATCCTTCTTGAGAGATGGTTCAGCGCTAGATCCAAAATGGCGACGTAAATATCGCAGAGATTTTGTGTGAGTAAAACCGTGTCGTTTCAGTTTTCAGAGGCAACACACGATACAAACAAATTTAGAAAGCTTGTTTATTTACGACGATTGTCGTGGGAGAAATTTGGAACAAAAATTTGACAAATTTGGTAAATAAATTGCAATTCACGTGATTTGAGATCCGAGTTGAGAGCGGTTTCGTTTGTTTCTGCGCGGTAAAACAGATCGGGATATGGATTCGGATCTGTCATGAAACAAACATCGCCTAAATAAACGCCGTTATCGTTTGACTCGGGATGAAAAATGAAGCCGACGCCACGCAAAAATAGTTGCCCTAAAATGCGGCAATAAACTTTGTCAATGCCCACAGACATCTACTGATTTAGCAAAATGTATTTACGGCCCTATTCCCTCCTGTTTTGTGTCATAAATCTGTGTTTTTCTTCGTAATCACGTCACGATTCCAAACTGTCCGCCATGTTTTACTACTCGCGGTTACTAGGTGACGTCATTACCCGCCCGCGAGCTCGGGTAGTGGTGGCTGCCACCGGGCCAGACTTGTGTAACACGTGATGGCTAAAAGAACGCTCCGGTGTTAGTTGGTGTTACCTGGGGCCAATTTCATGGCGCTGCTAAGCACAACAATTTGCTTAGCACAGGATTTGTTTGCTTTATTTTGTAAAAATGGATTGCCAGCCAAAATCGTAAGTGATGTGTATTGAAAGGTATTCTCCTACTCTTGCGAAGAACACAAGTTGGCGAATATTTTTGGCATGTAATTCAATTTATAAGGCAAATAAATTCTGTGCTAAGCAAATTGTTGTGCTTAGCAGCGCCATGAAATTGGCCCCTGGTGTCAGCATCTCGAACGCCCCCATCGATTGCTTTCCGGTGACGTCACCCCTTCCGTCCACCATTTTGGTGGTCATTTTTCATGACCCACGTGGCTCGAGTAATAACCACCAAGAGAGGCAAGAAAAGCGCATTGGTTACACTAGTCTTTCGGAAAGACTGCCTTTTTGCGCGCAATACACGATGTACATAGACTATTCACCATTGGCCGCCAGAGGGCGCACCTGAAATACAGTCGAAAAGACAGTCTTTCATATTCCGTATAAATCGCTCGCAAAATACCGAGCGAATTCCTGGCATACCTTTGTGTGACACGTTGAAATGCGTGACGTCATCTAATTTCCATAATTCACAACAGCTCTGGTCTGTCTGGTACCCAGAGTACACACTGGACAGGACAGTGCATACAAATGTCGCTGCTTTTCCAGTCGCTGATCGATCGATCGATCGATCAGCAGTCAGCAGGCAAACATGATATGAGGCAAACACATTGTCCACGGACAAAGCTATCTTGCGCGTTGCACTCAGTGGCTCGCCTGTACCGTCGACGCGTCCGGGCCTTGCCGCTTGCCGGCCTGCGTTGCTCGTACGGTCGGGTTAGACCCGTGAACGGGTCTACGGTCGGGTGTGATGATTGGGCGGCCAGTGAAGACGAAGCATTTCGTTCCAAGTTGGGAATCGAAAAGTTCAAAGGCTATCAAAGACTGGCATTTAGAGATTTTCTTAGGGCATTTTCTGCTTGGTCACGATTTTTTTTCATCGCTTACGCATGGAGGAAGAAAACGACTGGGATTGTTTTCTTCTCCTCTATGGCATGCTTTTCATATTATTGGCTTCGGTAAAAAAAAAAGTGCTAAACGATTTCAGAGAAGTTATCCACTACTATTTTTCCCTAAAATGACTTGCAAGCATCAGTTAGTTCAGATATGATAGAAAAAAACCGAAATTTAGGAGTGAATTAATCTGAGTGAAGAACCACCCACTTTCTTAAAAACTACTAATTTCACTCACTATCACATGCTTTGTACACAATGTTTAAAGTATTATAAATTGTTGGGCAGATTTTAAAAAATTTCAAAATGCCCTTATTAAATTTGTGTAAGTTTAATGTTGAAAGGAGTCTCTCAAAGCCACATGGTTTTACAAAAGTAATTGTACATTTTCTAAAGTCAAATATGACCCATTTGATTTTCATTTAGGCCAACAAAAAATAAGGCAAATTGTTGTGACCCAAGGATCGACCTTTTACGGCCTATTTAAAACAATACTTTTTTCTGATTCTTCGTGCATGTTTTTGTTTTTACAGCAAGCAGAATTGCAGAAAATTAATTAGAGCAACTTGCTTGCATAAGCCTCCGAAAATATACTGGAATAACGTTTAATGGAACAAATTTAAATTTGATGTTTATTAGTTTACTAAATGTTTAAAATTTCACCCTTTTCAGTCCTTTGAGGAGAATGCTTTGAGAAGGCCCATTAATTTTGTGGATATGAAGCTGTTTTTACGAATTCCAGGGAACAACAGCAAACTACTTTGTAGATAGGACAGAAGCCCTTGAAGGAAATTTGCACAGTTTGGTTAACTAAAAAAAAAATGGAAATGTTCGTCAACATTGTCTGATTCATTAGTTCAATATTTGACTTCAAGTGCAGAAATAATTTGAATTTTTAGGTTGAATTCCATATCCGACCACTATAAACGTCTTTATTCTGTAAATGAAAAATAAACAATGCATGTTAGAACAAGTTTGATGATAAAAATGAGAAATAAAATTATGACATGTCTGATTTTAGGCCCCCAGCCTGGATTTCCATTGTTATAAAACCATGTAAAATTTTAGTTTAGTTGTAAAAACCATGGTGTAAAAACTAAGAGAGAGAAATTTTCATGATTTTTAAAAAATTTTCCCACTGCTGTCCAACATTGTCCAAGGAAATGTTCGTCAACATTGTCTGATTCATTAGTTCAATATTTGACTTCAAGTGCAGAAATAATTTTTAGGTTGAATTCCATATCCGACCACTATAAACGTCTTTATTTTATATTAAATGAAAAATAAACAATGCATGTTAGAACAAGTTTGATGATAAAAATGAGAAATATAATTATGACATGTCTGATTTTAGGCCCCCAGCCTGGATTTCCATTGTTATAAAACCATGTAAAATTTTAGTTTAGTTGTAAAAACCATGGTGTAAAAACTAAGAAAGAGAAATGTTCATGATTTTTAAATTTTTTTCCACTGCTGTCCAACATTGTCCAAGGAAATGTTCGTCAACATTGTCTGATTCAATAGTTCAATATTTGACTTCAAGTGCAGAAATAATTTGAATTTGTAGGTTGAATTCCATATCCGACCACTATAAACGTCTTTATTTTGTATTAAATAAAAAATAAACAATGCATGTTAGAACAAGTTTGATGATAAACATGAGAAATACAATTCTGTTATGTCTGATTTTGGGCCTGGATTTCCATTGCTATAAAACCATGTAAAATATGTTAGTTTGGTTGTAAAAACCATGGTGTAAAAACTAAGAGAGAGAAATTTTCATGATTTTTAGATTTTTTCCCACTGTTGTCCAACATTGTTCAATGTTTTGGCCATGGCATTGGGTCTTAATCTACACGGACAGGCACCCCCGGCCGGGGACAGGAAGTCACCGGGCTGGGCTGGGCGCGCACTCGTACCGAGAAATGCCGCTTCTCGGCAGGCCATGCACCACGGTCACTGCACGAAAACGGCCCGATATCATTTTCGCGCGGCACGGTGAATCACTGCACACGTACAAATGTACACGGCAAGTTACCATCCCACATGACCTATTTATGGAGGCATCGCTTTCTCTTCTACGCAGGCGATTACGGAGTAATCAAGACCGAGTTTTCGAGTTCACGTTGTAAGTGTAGGTACGCCCTCTGGCGGCTAAAATGAACAATGTGGGGATCGCGAACTCTAACAGTAAATTCGGTCTTGCATCAAGACTATGGTTACACCTGACCTTGCTTTATGTTGTTGCGCCATGACTGTTGTATCGATAAAGATAAACACGTATTTCTTCAGGCTAAAAATCGCGATCACGTAGAAGCACTTTCGTTGTTACAAGCCGAGTGCATGCTCATAATGAAAATACGCTGGTGGGTATTTTTTACGCGTGTTCGTGTGCGTCTATTGGCGTGCGCGTGTACGCGCGTGATTGTTGACCACCGAACATTCCCGGATGTTCTACGTCACGGAAAGCAATCAATCAAAATGAACGTGACCAAAGCGAGGCTTGCAGAAAAAAATAGTTTGGCCCCGTGTTGAAAATATTCGTTGATGCATCATAATAACATGCGCGCATGCAGCGCGATCAAGAAAACGCGAGTCTCCCAAAACAGCAACAGAAGATTGCACGCGCGCGCTATCGCGCATACGCACTGATCGTGCTCGACACGATGGACGCACCGTGATAAAGGTATATTATGATCATAGTTAAGACAGTTGTATTGCAATCCACCGCAGGCATCGAGAGTATGTTACAACGGTACACTGTGTAGATAACAACAATCTTAAAGCTTCAGAAGGTACATTTCACAGGAGTAAAGATGAGTTTATGGGTGTCTCCAGGAGTCGCTATAAGTAAATTTACTAAAATGTGCTAAATATTGAGGATAAACTTGCAAACTTTGCTAAATATTGAGGAAGGCTTGCAATTACAGTACTATAGTAAGTTAAGGTCCTTAATAAGGCTTGCGATGGATCCTAGAGCTGCGATGGATCGTGGCTACGATGGGTGCTGCGGTGGATTTCACCAAACCTATCGTAAGCGTGATGCGTTCGATTATCGATTAAGGATATTTGCATATTTACTCTGAGGCTGTTTGCTGTGCTGAATTATGTTTTTAATAAAACGGTCGTCGGGTACACGAGTTCAAAAGGTCCCCGTGTCCGTTCTGCGTAGTGCAAGCGCGCGCGTTAAATTTGGCGCGCAGCTTGCGGGACGCGTACCAATACATTTTGTGCAGTCACCAAGCGCGTGGGCGGTTTTTGTTTTTCGCGTTTTTAAGTCGCGTGTAGGACGCGTGTAGAACACGGTAGCATCTTTCAAATTTGTATTCCATGTACACGTACACGACGTTGTGGCCGCGCCGACGTAGACAATGCATGGATGGCCAACAGCTAGCTGCAGCGGCAGCAGCCGTAGTCTTTCGGAAAGACTGCCTTTTTGCGCGCAATACACGATGTACATAGACTATTCACCATTGGCCGCCAGAGGGCGCACCTGAAATACAGTCGAAAAGACAGTCTTTCATATTCCGTATAAATCGCTCGCAAAATACCGAGCGAATTCCTGGCATACCTTTGTGTGACACGTTGAAATGCGTGACGTCATCTAATTTCCATAATTCACAACAGCTCTGGTCTGTCTGGTACCCAGAGTACACACTGGACAGGACAGTGCATACAAATGTCGCTGCTTTTCCAGTCGCTGATCGATCGATCGATCAGCAGTCAGCGGGCAAACATGATATGAGGCAAACACGTTGTCCACGGACAAAGCTATCTCGCGCGTTGCACTCAGTGGCTCGCCTGTACCGTACGTCCGGTGTCACGGTCTCAGATGTTCCGCGTGCTCAGATGTTCCGATGACGTCACGGAACAGTTCAGCACGTTGCGTGCACGATCTCAGATGTTCCGCGTGCTCACATGTCCCGGTGTCAAAGGTAAAACTGTCCCCTTGCGAATGTGTACCCGGCTTTCCATAGACGAGTGCATACAAGCATTGTAACCAGTGGCGAACGTTGGCAACGTTTGCGTATGTACAGCCCTGTACATCTGCGCGCCTACGTACATGGCGCGAATTCTGCTGATCAACTCAGCACTTCACCTAAACTGGTATAATCACGTATGCTGTGCGCATGACGTTCCGTGACGTAAGCTACCATATTTGGTCATCGGAACATCTGAGCACGCGGAACATCTGAGATCGGGACACCGGGCCTTGCCGCTTGCCGGGCTGCGTTGCTCGTACGGTGGGGTTAGACCCGTGAACGGGTCTACGGTCGGGTGTGATGATTTGGCGGCCAGTGAAGACGAAGCATTTTCGTTCCAAGTTGGGAATCGAAAAGTTCAAAGGCTATCAAAGACTGGCATTTAGAGATTTTCTTAGGGCATTTTCTGCTTGGTCACGATTTGTTTTCATCGCTTACGCATGGAGGAAGAAAACGACTGGGATTGTTTTCTTCTCCTCTATACTATGGCATGCTTGTCATATTATTGGCTTCGGTAAAAAAAAAAAAGTGCTAAACGATTTCAGAGAAGTTATCCACTACTATTTTTCACTAAAATGACTTGCAAGCATCAGTTAGTTCAGATATGATAGAAAAAAACCAAAATTTAGGAGTGAATTAATCTGAGTGAAGAACCACCCACTTTCTTAAAAACTACTAATTTCACTCACTATCACATGCTTTGTACACAATGTTTGAAGTAATTGTACATTACAAAAGTAATTGTACATTTTCTAAAGTCAAATATGACCCATTTGATTTTCATTTAGGCCAACAAAAAATAAGGCAAATTGTTGTGACCCAAGGATCGACCTTTTACGGCCTATTTAAAACAATACTTTTTTTTCTGATTCTTCGTGCATGTTTTTGTTTTTACAGCAAGCAGAATTGCAGAAAATTAATTAGAGCAACTTGCTGGAAAAGGCTCCGAAAATATACTGGAATAACGTTTAATGGAACAAATTTAAATTTGATGTTTATTAGTTTACTAAATGTTTAAAATTTCACCATTTTCAGTGCTTTGAGGAGAATGCTTTGAGAAGGCCCATTAATTTTGTGGATATGAAGCTGTTTTTACGAATTCCAGGGAACAACAGCAAACTACTTTGTAGATAGGACAGAAGCCCTTGAAGGAAATTTGCACAGTTTGGTTAACTAAAAACAAAATGGAAATGTTCGTCAACATTGTCTGATTCATTAGTTTAATATTTGCAGAAATAATTTGAATTTTTAGGTTGAATTCCAAATCCGACCACTATAAACGTCTTTATTTTGTATTAAATGAAAAATAAACAATGTATGTTAGAACAAGTTTGATGATAAAAATGAGAAATAAAATTATGACATGTCTGATTTTAGGCCCCCAGCCTGGATTTCCATTGTTATAAAACCATGTAAAATTTTAGTTTAGTTGTAAAAACCATGGTGTAAAAACTAAGAGAGAGAAATTTTCATGATTTTTAGATTTTTTCCCACTGCTGTCCAACATTGTCCAAGGAAATGTTCGTCAACATTGTCTGATTCATTAGTTCAATATTTGACTTCAAGTGCAGAAATAATTTGAATTTGTAGGTTGAATTCCATATCCGACCACTATAAACGTCTTTATTTTGTATTAAATGAAAAATAAACAATGTATGTTAGAACAAGTTTGATGATAAAAATGAGAAATAAAATTATGACATGTCTGATTTTAGGCCCCCAGCCTGGATTTCCATTGTTATAAAACCATGTAAAATTTTAGTTTAGTTGTAAAAACCATGGTGTAAAAACTAAGAGAGAGAAATTTTCATGATTTTTAGATTTTTTCCCACTGCTGTCCAACATTGTCCAAGGAAATGTTCGTCAACATTGTCTGATTCATTAGTTCAATATTTGACTTCAAGTGCAGAAATAATTTGAATTTGTAGGTTGAATTCCATATCCGACCACTATAAACGTCTTTATTTTGTATTAAATGAAAAATAAACAATGTATGTTAGAACAAGTTTGATGATAAAAATGAGAAATAAAATTATGACATGTCTGATTTTAGGCCCCCAGCCTGGATTTCCATTGTTATAAAACCATGTAAAATTTTTGTTTAGTTGTAAAAACCATGGTGTAAAAACTAAGAGAGAAATTTTCATGATTTTTAGATTTTTTCCCACTGCTGTCCAACATTGTCCAAGGAAATGTTCGTCAACATTGTCTGATTCATTAGTTTAATATTTGCAGAAATAATTTGAATTTTTAGGTTGAATTCCAAATCCGACCACTATAAACGTCTTTATTTTGTATTAAATGAAAAATAAACAATGTATGTTAGAACAAGTTTGATGATAAAAATGAGAAATAAAATTATGACATGTCTGATTTTAGGCCCCCAGCCTGGATTTCCATTGTTATAAAACCATGTAAAATTTTAGTTTAGTTGTAAAAACCATGGTGTAAAAACTAAGAGAGAGAAATTTTCATGATTTTTAGATTTTTTCCCACTGCTGTCCAACATTGTCCAAGGAAATGTTCGTCAACATTGTCTGATTCATTAGTTCAATATTTGACTTCAAGTGCAGAAATAATTTGAATTTGTAGGTTGAATTCCATATCCGACCACTATAAACGTCTTTATTTTGTATTAAATGAAAAATAAACAATGTATGTTAGAACAAGTTTGATGATAAAAATGAGAAATAAAATTATGACATGTCTGATTTTAGGCCCCCAGCCTGGATTTCCATTGTTATAAAACCATGTAAAATTTTAGTTTAGTTGTAAAAACCATGGTGTAAAAACTAAGAGAGAGAAATTTTCATGATTTTTAGATTTTTTCCCACTGCTGTCCAACATTGTCCAAGGAAATGTTCGTCAACATTGTCTGATTCATTAGTTCAATATTTGACTTCAAGTGCAGAAATAATTTGAATTTGTAGGTTGAATTCCATATCCGACCACTATAAACGTCTTTATTTTGTATTAAATGAAAAATAAACAATGTATGTTAGAACAAGTTTGATGATAAAAATGAGAAATAAAATTATGACATGTCTGATTTTAGGCCCCCAGCCTGGATTTCCATTGTTATAAAACCATGTAAAATTTTAGTTTAGTTGTAAAAACCATGGTGTAAAAACTAAGAGAGAAATTTTCATGATTTTTAGATTTTTTCCCACTGCTGTCCAACATTGTCCAAGGAAATGTTCGTCAACATTGTCTGATTCATTAGTTCAATATTTGACTTCAAGTGCAGAAATAATTTGAATTTGTAGGTTGAATTCCATATCCGACCACTATAAACGTCTTTATTTTGTATTAAATGAAAAATAAACAATGTATGTTAGAACAAGTTTGATGATAAAAATGAGAAATAAAATTATGACATGTCTGATTTTAGGCCCCCAGCCTGGATTTCCATTGTTATAAAACCATGTAAAATTTTAGTTTAGTTGTAAAAACCATTGTGTAAAAACTAAGAGAGAGAAATTTTCATGATTTTTAGATTTTTTCCCACTGCTGTCCAACATTGTCCAAGGAAATGTTCGTCAACATTGTCTGATTCATTAGTTCAATATTTGACTTCAAGTGCAGAAATAATTTGAATTTGTAGGTTGAATTCCATATCCGACCACTATAAACGTCTTTATTTTGTATTAAATGAAAAATAAACAATGTATGTTAGAACAAGTTTGATGATAAAAATGAGAAATAAAATTATGACATGTCTGATTTTAGGCCCCCAGCCTGGATTTCCATTGTTATAAAACCATGTAAAATTTTAGTTTAGTTGTAAAAACCATGGTGTAAAAACTAAGAGAGAGAAATTTTCATGATTTTTAGATTTTTTCCCACTGTTGTCCAACATTGTTCAATGTTTTGGCCATGGCATTAGGTCTTAATCTACACGGACAGGCACCCCCGGCCGGGGACAGGAAGTCACCGGGCTGGGCTGGGCGCGCACTCGTACCGAGAAATGCCGCTTCTCGGCAGGCAATGCACCACGGTCACTGCACGAAAACGGCCCGATATCATTTTCGCGCGGCACGGTGAATCACTAGCACTGCACACGTACACAATGTACACGGCAAGTTACCATCCCACATGACCTAATTATGGAGGCATCGCTTTCTCTTCTACGCAGGCGCCCATAATTTTTGACCTTGCTGTTTAATTATTCATGTGCTCCCATTAAGGTTATCGAACTTTTTTCTTACGGAGTAATCAAGACCGAGTTTTCGAGTTCACGTTGTAAGTGTAGGTACGCCCTCTGGCGGCTAAAATGAACAATGTGGGGATCGCGAACTCGGTCTTGCATCAAGACTACAGCAGCCGCAGCATAGCTTCCGTGTTTTTGCATGCAGTAAAAACATCGACACTGAACAGTTTTAAAGTGACACTTTGTCACCTGCTAAAATAGTATGTGTAGAATTTAAAAATGTTATCTCGTTTATTATCGCTTAGCATATAATCTATCAAGGGTGACAATCAGTTTTTTGGGGAGCCAGAGTTCGTTTCGTCTAACAAAAACGGCAAAAACTACGACCATCGTTGGTCAAAAAGTACGCTGCGATGACCCATTGCCTCATCGTAGCTTACGGTGCGTTGCCATGGCAGATATGCATCAGTACACTCATCGCAAGTTTCTTGAAATTGATCTTAGGACGCAACACGAGTTACGGAGCGGTAATCCATCGCATCTCGGGTTACGAAGGATCGTAAACGTTAGTGAAATCGACCCCAGGAGTCGCTATAAGTAAATTTACTAAAATGTACTAAATATTGAGGATCAACTTGAAGGCTAGTCTTGGCCCAAGACTACTCTAGTCGATATTGGTTTGTGTACGCGTTGGCCATTCCCAGTAGTGGGCCCTCTTGCAGCACTAACTGGCCAGCCCTTTGCTCACTGGAGTAGTCTTGGGAATCTCTCCCGGAAGTTCAGCATTGGGGGCGGTACCGTTTTATGTAAATAGCTGCAGAGGGTTTTATGATGGCACACAAGGGACATGGCATACCACAGATATCTTTGCAAATATTTGCAATGTCGCAATTATCTTCATCAACAAATGTATTTTGCGATGTCATACGCCTTTGCAAACATGTTTGTAAATATATTCGCAAACATTTGCCAAGAAACTTATGCCACCGAAAATATTAGCAACGATAAAACGATCATGTTCGATGATTCTTGTAAGCCGCCTTATATTTTTCAAACCATTCGAAGCGCGTGCACGCGGTGTATTTGGGTCACGCTCTGCGGTACTCGACGCGCTGTATTTGGGTCGCTCGCTGCATTCCGACGCGCTGCTCTATTTGGGTCACTCGCTGATTGGTTCCCTAGGAAAGCCTTAGACTGGTTCCCGTCCACATATTCCACACTGGATAATATAAGGACAGGTAAAGGCGCTTCATCTTAATCTGTAATTGGTCGTCTTTGCGCGTGCGCATTGTGTTTTTTATATTTAAAAATTGGCCAAGCCCTTTGCTTTAGGCAATGTACTTTATTTACATAATTGGATATGTTGGACACGCACGGCCAAGTTACAAATGTCAATGCAAAATCTGCGCACTTACTAAACAAAATAAAATAATAATAACCACGTGACGGGCAGAATTCTGCCCGTCATGGCTGCCCTTTACCGATCCCTATATTTTCGCAATAAGCGAACCAATCTATAGGGATCGGGAACCAATCTAGGAAAGCCTAGGCAAAAACAAAGAAAAAGTTAAACCTTCCGGGAGAGATTCCCAAGACTACTCTAGTGAGCAAAGGGCTGGCCAATTAGTGCTGCAAGAGGGCCCACTACTGGGAATGGCCAACGCGTACACAAACCAATATCGACTAGAGTAGTCTTGGGCCAAGACTACTTGAAGGCTTGCAATTACAGTACTATAGTCGGACTTTCTACTTTGCTTTCGAAAATAGAAAATCTGCTTTCGCAATTCGCGTGAGGTATGAATATGTTTTTCAGTCAAAATGACTTGTGGAAGTTCAACAAACGCATCTAGGCCTATACTTTCCCAAAGGAAGCGCAATTTTCTTAAAATATCAATTCCTAATTAGAACAGAAGTTTGTTGAACTTGTGGTTAAGAGGCTGTTCGACCAATCGCTTTTAAATCTCCTTCAAGACTGCTCCGCTTCAATGATTTCCTTCAGGTCCAAGTGGACCTATTTCAACAGAATGATTCCCACAGCAATGAAATGAGACATTTCCTATTTCAGGGGTAACCATGTACTTATTATAGTTTCTGATATTGGTTGGGTTTTCAACCTGATTAAACCTGCGTGGGATGAGCTGGCCTCGGGAGCCGCGCATGTCATAAAACAACCCCATAGCCCTAGAAGTGCAGGAGCTCAGAGAGCACTTCAGGCAGAGTGGCCCACCCTGCCTCAGCGGCTCGTGCAAAGGCCTTTTTACGGTATATATTATCGTAATCTTCCTCTTCAGTGAGTATGATCCATTGATCTCGACGATGACCGTTGAGGAAGCTTTCCACATTGCGGATGCGGACAACGATGGCCTTCTGACCCACAAAGAGTGGCAGGCTCGTGACCTCCTGGAGGATTACGACAAAGACAGTAACTATTACTCACCTATCAGTTGTTTCCCCATCCCTTTCCTCTGGGGATTTTCGAGTGACAACATTCTCTGGGGCAAGATTTATGTTTGCTCCCATGTGCGCTGACAATCTGATTTGTACGTGTCAAAGTCCCCCATCCTGCCCAAGTCCCCACTTAAGGGGTGAGAAAGTGAAGAAGAGAGGTGGGTGAAACAGTTGATAGGTGCATTATTTCACAGTGATTCGCCATGAACTCTCCTTTCCTAAACGAGTACGTTCTCCTGTCATACGTCACCAATAATGCGGTAATTTAATATTCATGACATGTAAATGACAGAGAAATGAGTAACGATGGGCCAACGCGCTCTTCTGCTAAATTGGGAATGTATCGAAAAATGCTTCAAATGTAGGGTAAAGTGAGATGTATATAGTTTCATCAATATGTTCTTTAAAGTTATATTGTCCGTGGTTCCCAGTAAATTTGATTATTTTTTTCTCTGAACGGATTTTTAAAGCATTTGTATTTTAGACATCGGCGTGTTTATACGCCGTTTTTGCGCCTTTCCTAGACCTGCCCAGGTCTGGCTTCCCGTATTTGGTCTGTGGTGCGCGACGTGCGGCGCGCCCTCTGGGCTGGTGGCCTGTTAAATCTCCCCTCTTTTGTCTCGGAAGATTATCTGAAACAGAAGAAAAATTGAATGGACGGGCCGCCGGTCCGGGGGCGCTGACGGGATGTCTGACTTCGGCAAGTCTACTCCTTGAATAATTGGCGGACCACCAATAATTCGAAATATTGACAGCAATTGTTCGATAACTATTTTTTCGTTGATGTCTCATTTGAAGGCGAATAACTTTGTTTCTAGAGAAATATCAATTCAAAAAAACCTTTCGAGGTGCCACACCCAAAACGCACGGACAATACCTCTTTAAAGAAGTTAAGTAAAAAATAATATTACCAATTTCTGTTTTTTGTCATCTTTAAGCCCAGAGCCCTGTTGCAACAACACTATATTTTGACTTATAGTATTCCACTAGTTTTAACGGACTATGTTATTTTTTTCAGACAACCAAAAGATATCTCTGGACGAATTCAGAAACATTGAAGACGACAACTAAACATAAGCAAGAGATCCTGACGGGAATTTTACACTATATGACAGTGATATATTACCTTCTAAGTTCAGTGCAATTTGTTGTTTTTGATCGTTTTCTTGGCATCTAATTTTATTGCAGTAGTTAAAGGTAATAATAAATAAAATGTGGCAATCTCGGAAATGTTTTCGCTCTAAATTTACTTATTGTATTTGAAATTAAGAACCATTTCGTATGCTCTTCTTAAAATGATTTTTTAATGAAGGACTTCAGAGTTCCTTTTTTTAAACCGGTTATGGAGAAGCTAATTTATACTACAAAGTATCCGACTACTACAAATTGAATGGCAAACCGGAATTTGTTTAAATTTTGCAAAGATATGACCTTTTTAATCGACTAAACGGTTTCTTGACATGACATTTAAGGGCGCTGTTCATTATAGTCAGTGAAGGAACGCACAGAATATCGCAGTCTCCTCGGGTCCGTTTTGACCCCAACAAATTTATTGAGGCATTGCAAAACTCACCAATCCAAGTAAACTAGTGCAGTTTATGACAGAAACTTCTTTAAATCTATCTAAAAATTCCTGCACAATTTTGTGCACATGTCTTTGGAGATTTCTTCGTTGTTGGCAAAAGTACAGAACAACCTTAGCCATAGATGTGGAAATTGCATTAAGTTATACAAGAGGAAAATACAGCGTTTAAAGCAACAAGATTGCACTGCCAGTGAAATGGACTAAATGCACAAAGGCACCAAAAGACCACATGGATCACCATTTTCCGTGGTGAAATCTAAGGGGGCGGCGCATGTGCAATTTTTGATCGGTTATTCGTTTATAGGAATGCCTTCATGAAATTAAAATCTTATTTTATGCACAATGTTGGGCAAAACTACAAATACGGATAGACCCCAACCCTATACCTCATGTATGTTTAGAGACAATCTTGCTTGTCTTCATGTATTCAAGTTGGCTTACTAATTTCGTGCATTCCTTTCTGCACGTCAGAAGGTAATTGAGAGTCTGTTCCTTACATTTTTCTTTACCGTAACTTGTAACTATGAACCAATTAGCTTAAACAAAAAATTGCAAGTGTCTTTGTTAGAATTGTTCTTGGTAATACTATTTGGATTTAAGTTTTCGGGCTATTTTTGTCAAACTTGGTGCCCCATAGACCTCAAATGGAACATGAAATTAAATTTTCTCTGCATTTTACTGAAATAAATCAATAAATCGTACAATTTCAAACGCAGAATATAGATTTTAGTTCAATTATTGTGGTCTGGCTACATACAAGGGTTAATACAATACAGCATTTTGCAGTTACCCAAAAAATTTCGTCACGAGTTGACAAGAACAATCCGATTCAAAGTGTTAATAGCAATGGTATAACCATCCTTTAACGCACTCCCCAACTCCTGCGTCACGAGGCCCTGTTGAAACCGGCCCCATTTTGCTGGAAACAAGCGACAGAAATCTTGTCGCCTCCTCTGGACCAATCAGGAAACTTGGCAGTGCATTGCAGCTGGCATTCAAATGTAACGCGTGCAGATTGTAAGTACCGTGCATACAGTGTGCTACATGTACTCGGTAATGCTGTCCGTTGTCCGCGTCGGCGATTGGCCACTATTTAAAGCATACTAGGGAATCCGCGGTCTAATCAAATTGTCAGCATGCATCCCTGTTATTAATTTGAAAAGCTGCGGAGTAAATAAGATCGTCGCCGGGAATTTTGATAGGAATGGGACAGTCGTAAGGAAAGAACCCAATACAATTTCTGAAAAGTATAGCAATTGTTTGTTTTCGGCATAACATGACCAAATTGATTAAATTACATCAAAATGCCTCGGGCGTGTGTTTGCTAGACGCAACAGCCTTGTCCTTCGCAGATTTGCGTGGATTTTCTCAGAGTATTGTAACGTCGCTTCGCAGAGTGGACATTCCCTGAGTAAAATGGTACCTTTGAGGGAAAGACTGCCAACTAAAGGTACTTAACAAAAGTCTGCAGATAACCTTCTACCACACATTCAACACACAAAAAGACATGCACGGAATGTTCAGGTTTTCTGAATATTACTGCATCTAGGCCTATGTGGCTGAAATTTCGACAGTATTATTCTTCAGTTATGTAATATTGGGGTTTTTTAAAAATCCAATTATGTAATATATCTTTAAACATCTAGAACCTCACTGGTTGTGTACACATAAACCTCGAAGAGAAGGATACAATGAACCTGGCAGGACGTAATATGGTATTCTCTGTGCACAAATTATACCCCAGATACTGGGAATGGCCTCTGTTACAACCATTTATCACTTTGTAAAAAGGTCAGCACGAGTTTTGTGAAAAACGCCTCACTGGTTTTGTCAAATATCGACCACTTTTATTAAATTTCACAAAGTTGGTCGAAAATTCACAAAACTTGTGACCTATTCACAAAAGTGGTAAATTCACAAAATGGTTGTAACAGGGCTGACACCTCAAAAAGGTCCTTCGGGTTGTTTGCGCTGCAGTTATTTTGCCTTGCAGTTATTTTGCCTTTTTCCTTTTAAAACAGATTAGCACTAATGTATGGGTAATATGTCATTGGAGAAAGGTTAAATTGCCGAAACAGCTTGGAAATGTTTTTAAAAAATAAATGTGTAGACATGAAAACAAAAAGCTCATAACATCCGTGTACACAGCGGCATCGCCAGACTTTTCAAAGTGGGGGCGCCAGGGGTGGCACACAATAGAAGGGGAACATAAAACTGTTTACAAAATACATTGTTTTGAAACCTCAATTTTTATTGGAGGACCAAAGTAGGAGCGTACGAGACTTTTTTGGGAGGGGGTTGGGGGCGCGGGGTTGAGGGGGCGGGGCGCGGGGTTGAGGGGGCGGGGCGCGGGGTTGAGGGGGCGGGGCACGGTAGTACATTCGGACTTGAAGTGCCATGTCAACATGTGGTGGGGGCATGAAAGAGAAAACATTGGAGGATTAAGAATAATTATCATGAATCAAATCAAGAAAGGTTTCTTATTGCTGTGAAACATTTCGAAGCAGAGAAACACCTTAAATAACCTAGGTATTTAGGCGGTTACATGCAGAGGCCTACAAAAATAGCTGTGTCAGTACAACCAAAGCTGGTTTCTCAACATCCTGATTTGGACTCGAGTCGGTGGTTTTCGTCGGTACCGTGGGTGGAGCATATCAAACAAGATGTTTTTTTTATTGGCTACGACGTTGATAACCGTTGTAAGTACGTTTGTATAGATGACAATATAGAAAGCCGAAGTGTGACGTTTGCTATGGTACAATGTAATTAGCTCTAAATATCATAGCCGTCGGAAAAAGTACCATTGCAAAAGCACAGGGACACGGTTTAGTGGTTTTTAGTGTAGAGCCATTGCCTAGGCAACTATAACAAAAGATGGCGTATTCACTTCGGCAGTCTATTGTGTCCGTTTGTATAATATACAATTAGCTTTTTTGCATAATGGCTGATGCCGCTCCGATTTCTTCCCTTTTGGGGTGGGGGTTTTGTTGCTACGTGGTGCACACCATTAAATAGAAACCAACAGAATTGTTGCTTTATATCAATTTCTCCTATAAAATGTTGGTAAAAATTAACCACTTTCTCACACTAAATTGGTGTAAATATCAACTTCACAACTTCTGGTTTAAAAATGCCCAACGGAATTTGGCAGGTGGTTCTCCGCGGTGTATCCGACATTTAAGTTGGAGGAGGCCACATCGAAAGTGGCGATTTCTGAAATTGACTTTTTTTTCGTATGGCTATAAAATCTCACCCTCTTGGTCAAAACTGATTCATTCAGTAAAATTTGTCAAGCCTTGTGTTATTTTGGTTAAATTCCGTTGGAAAATGACAAATTTATTTAAAATCAAAAGTAAGACATGTTTTTTTTACACGTAGGGTACCACCCAACTTGTTGTTATACCGATATCACAACTTCAAGCATTTCGCACTGAAGGTTTCGAAACACTGACTAAAATCCGAGTTATTTTACATTTTCCCAACGTTTCATTACCCAACGTTTTTACAGCGGTACGGTGAACATGGTATCGATTCTGTACTTCACACCTGTTACGTGCACCTTATTGCAACAAAAACTTGAGCCAAATGGATACTAAGTGTGCATGTGAAACGCCAGTATGTGCTTACACGTAATACGCGAACTGGTACACGTTATTCATGCGAAACACACAAAAGACCAATAGACCCTTTGCACCGGGGTCCATGATGGGGGTAAGTCACATCGACACTGTGCGTCATACACGAGTAGGCGCTTTATAGATATATTGTCACACATTTAAAATTGAATATGAAACCTGCCCCCTATCGTGGCTGCCGGTGCAAATAAGGATCTATTGTATTTGCAGTCTGTAAAATTATTACTCAAGTACTTTAGTCCTTCGTTGTTATGTATAACCATCCCATTTCGTATGAGCTTTGAAATTGGAGAATATTAATGTGGGTCTGTTTTGCAAGCCTTGAGATTCATTACTGTAAGTTCTAGAAAATGTTGAGTTCGTATTCCTTTACCGTACCTGACCTTCCCGCCCAGTGAGTTTGTCTGTCATTTCATTACATCAGGAAAGCACGGACAATTAACTTCCCGAAATTCGAGACATTTTCGCAATGTCACCCTCACGTCACTGTGGCTAACATTGCAAGATTTATGTTACTTGGTAAAACCCCCCAGCGAGAACAAGGAACAATGTGCGTCCGGTTGGTTTACATGCCAGGAGTACGTTGCTCTTGATCCCCACGGTGACGACCCCACTCCTCCCTAGATAATCCTGGACTCCGTGGGACATATATACTAAAGAAAATACATGTAGCTTGTATCCCATCAATCCGAGTCGTTTACAAACACTTTTTAGACCTTTTGCAACGGCGGCCATGACAGGGGCAGTCACAAATTTTCATCGAGCGTCATGCACGAGAAGGCACTTTATGGATATATTGTCCTAGTCACTTAAATAAGAAAACCTGGCCTCTGTCATGGCTGCCGGTGCAAAGATTTTATCGAAAATGAATTTGTGCGTAACTGCGTCTGCACCATCTGCACCCATTTTTGTTTTCTTGTTTACAGATGTGTCCTCATGTGAACGAAAATAGGCCCCTGACTACCGGTACAGGGAGCCAATATAAATAGGACGGTGACTTCTAACAATTTCTTGAAGGCCTGTGTACAGTTTTTCATTGTTTTCTTGGAACGTAGATGGGGTACCTGATTTATAAAGTTTGGTTTCATCGCAAAATCGCATAGGCCTACATCCTCAATCACACATGGAAATAATGCCGTTTGTAACAATTTTCCTGTAATCTATTATTTTCCCCATGAAATACAAAAGGTGTGGTTTAGGGTTCACTAACGTATGGCGCAATGGCAAGGAGTCTGCATGTCTGCTTTTTGGTCAATAACGTGTTCAAATGCGACCACACGTAAAACCACACGTGCCTGCATTGAATAAAGAGGGTCCATTTTCTTTGTAAAACATCCGCTTTGGAACAAACAAATGCACTGTGTAATTTACGAACTTGACTCCAACGGGTAATCCCCTAGAAGTAACCGGCAGTTGTGTGAGCTTAAAGAGGTCACTGTGGAGATTGTGCATATGTGTACTTTGGTTTTGCTACTTTTATATATTTTAACACCTTTGTTGACACCTTTAAGCAGTGTACTTGAAGCAAATAAGTTGACCAGCTTTCACGTGATCGATGATATCAGCGCAATTCACTTGCGGTTTTTTTCTCTTGCGGTGAATGAACCTTTTTCGACGTTTTTTATGCTGCTTCTTTTTTCAGCGATGTAATTGTGATCCTGCTATGTTGTACCTTTTTCTTCTTTTTCTCTCTCACCATAAGCCTCAAATTGCTATAACTGCGAAACGTTATGACCAATTGCAACCAAACGCGGCCATTATGGACAACTGACCCAAGGTTCATATGGGATGTGCTCAGATTTGGGTCAAATGTCACCTAGCGGTCAACCTCATTGAAACAAAATGCACAATTATTTTTTCCCCACACTGACAGTCTTCATCATTCTGATCAAAGCCAAACTTGGTCAGTTGCATCATTGGGCGATTTGAGGCATCCTTCACAAAAACTCGGTGTTAGATTTAGGTCAAAGGTCAATGCTAATAGCGGTCATGATGACGTAACCATGCAGATGTCAGATTACAACAATCGAGATTTAAAGGGCTCCTTATTTAGGATTTGTATCAATTAAATCTATGCTTTAAAACCACTCTACTCAGTTAAAGTCATAAAAATCCTATTTGGAGCTTGCTTCGGGGGTTAAAACAAAGGTTTTTAGTTTTTATGCTAATGCGAATATGCATATTCATGACCAAGGTCACGATGTCACAAGAGGCAAACACAGAAAAATCACATTCAACTGTGCACAAAAGATTCCACTTTTTCTAAATTTTCCTGAAACTTTTGTTAACCATGGCTGTTTGAGTTTGTTTTACATGTTGCCTGCTGTAAGCCATGACAAAACTGGGGGTAGAAACTGCAGCAATTTGCCACAAGTCCAACTTGAAGTCTTATGTTTTTTCTTAACTTTTCCCTTCTGTCTTCCTTATGTGATGCACTCAAAACAACGCCCTCTGTCTGTGATTCATTGCAATGAAATCTTCAAAGTTGAAAAAGGCCACCTTTTATGGATTTTACATCCAAACGAACAATAGTATGTCTTGCTGAACAAGTAATCTGTCATTATGAAGCAAAGCTTAGGCACAAAGTTGTTTAGCACGTCACAGGCCCTTTAAAGAGGTCAGTGGAGATTGTGCATGTGTGTACTTTGGTTTTGCTACTTTTATATATTTTAACAATAACACCTTTGTTAACACCTTTAAGCAGTGTACTTGAAGCAAATAAGTTGACAAGTTTTCACGTGATCGATGATATCAGCGCAATTCACTTGCGGTTTTTTTCACTTGTGGTGAATGAACCTTTTTCGACGTTTTTTATGCTGCACAGCTCACCGCCACCCCCATCCCCCTTCCCCCCACCCCCCAAAAAAGGAAAATTAAGGTTACATCATCGGCCAAAAGAGCGTCCTTTTGTGTGGAAATGTTTGCAAATTGACTCAAAAAAGCACCATATGTTTTGCGATATTCTGCGCAATGTCACCCTCACATAACTGTGGAAAACATTGCAAGATTTATGTTACTCGGTAACCCCCCAGCGAGAGCTATGAACAATGTGCGTCCAGTTGGCTTACATGCCAAGAGAGTACGTTGTTCTTGATCCCCACTGTGACGACCCAACACCTCTCTAGATAATTCTGGTCTCCGTGGGACGTACTAAAGAAAATACTAGATGTATATCCCGTCAATCCGAGTCGTTCACAAACACTTTTTAGACCCTTTGCACCGGCGGCCATGACAGGGGACAGTCACATTGTCATCGTACGTCATACACGAGAAGGGATTTTATGGATAAATTGTCACAACATTTAAATTAAAAAACCTGGCCCCTGTCATAGCTGCCGGTGCAAAAGTTCTATCGAAAATGAATTTATGCGTAACTGCGTCTGCACCATCTGCACCCATTTCCCAACCCCCTTTTTTCCACAAATGTGTGACTGTCCTCGTATGAACGAAACTAGGCCTCTGACTACCGGTGCAATATATGCCCAGGGAGCCAGCCTAAATAGGACGGTGACTTATAACAATTTCTTGAAGGCCCTTGCACAGTTGTTCGTTGTTTTCTTGGAACGTAGATAAGATAGCTCATTTATATAAAGTTTGGTTTCATCGCAACACTCGCATAGGTCACATCCTCAATCACACATGGAAATAATGCCGTTTAGTCCCCATGAAATACAAAAGGTGTGGTGTTAGGCGCAATGGCAAGGAGTCTGCGTTTTGGTCAATTGAACGTGTTCAAATGCGACCACCCGTAAAACTACACATGCCTGGGTTTTATTAAAAGAGGGTCCATTTTCTTTGTAAAACATCCGCTTTGGAACAAAAAAATACACCGTGTTATTTAAGAACTTGACTCTAACGGGTAATCCCCTAGAAGTAACCGGCAGTTGTGTGAGCTTAAAGAGGCTCACTGTGGCGGGAGATTGTGCATGTGTGTGCTTAGGGTTTTCTACTTAATTTTCTGGTGTAAATTTTTCTGGTGTTAAGAGGTATAATGCTAAGTGGGCATGCGTAGAAATCCAGCTATTTGATTGGCTACAGGCCTTTCTGATCATTTTTCCACGTTTGCACATACAAACCATAGGCACTGTGTTGTACTTAGATACCAGATTACAAGCAACTGAAACTTAATGTCTTAATTATTCAAAAATTCAATCAAAAATCACTCCTTTGAGATACAAGTGTATTTCTTTCGGCCGGCAGTGGCCATGACTATAACAAAATTAATATAAATTTCGCAGAGAGTGGTCTCCGACCTCGTTTTCTATTGGTCGAAAATGAGGGTGCGCCGTCATTTGCAAAGTGGAAGCGATTTAAAGACAGATTACATAATTGGTAATCTGTCTTCGATTGATTAAATACAGGAACAACAGCACTGACTGAGTCAAGTCAACTGTGTTATAGTGTCCGACAGCTTCCGACATTCCAAAAGTGTAAAAAGTTACATCATCGGCCAAAAGAGAGCCCCTTTGTGTCGACGTTTTTGCAAATTGACTCAAAATTTTACCATTTAATGACTGATGGTCACTATTACATCCCAGTGCTTTCAAAACATTGATGACGTCACCAAGACCAAAGTAAAAGGTGGAATGCGAATGTTTGGTGGTTTGCATATTTCTGGGCAATGATTAAGTTCAAACTTCCCGGGTACATTAGTCATTGTTGTCTCTCATGATTATTAGGCACATAGTAAAGTTAAGGGTGTTAAAAATAATGCATTTATTCCAATTGAGGAATAAAAACTAACACCCATGGTGTTAAATGTTAACACCAGACTTGGTATTTATATAAGGCAACACCACTGGTGTTAATTCAACACCAGAGTTTTTGCAGTGTAGTAGAATGACGGGTTGCTGATACTGTTCTTTCACAGGACTGTGTAGTAGAGTGACTAGCCTTTTGACAAGGCCTGGTGAATTTAGGAGATTAAGTGTTTTGAGTAGAGTCTACACACGCCGAGTGGCTCATTTACTTGGCCTTTTTCGAACTACGAGGAATTTGTTATGGCATCTTCGGCAACTATAAGGCCCTTTATGCCATCAACTATACGGTTTTAGCTTTAACTATACTTTATTATCAACTTGAGATGACGAAGGAGTTGCAGTTTTAGAAGTGGGAGGGAAACCCCCAGAGAAATCCCCGGGGGAAAACCCATTCCACGTACGCGTCCCGGATTCGAACCCGGGATGCCAGAGGTGATGTTTTTCTTTATATTCTCTACCAACTTCAGTAGCAGAAATCAGCCAGTCACAATCTGTACAATTCCATGATGTCATTGCAGGTCACCCTATGCAAATTACGTCGTCAGCTCATCTACTACAAGCAAGGGAGGTACGCTGTTGAATTCACTTGGTAATTTAAACATTAAATAAATCAGATCAAATGGAAATTATAGTCAATCCGTATGAAACTTTGATGTAATAAACAATGTGTCAAATTTAAACGTATGAATGCATGGAGCTCAATGGGGTAATTTCCAAGCAAAATGTAAGTGCCGTACCTACATTGATAATGAACGAGTCCAAAACGCCGCAGGCGATGTGATTGGTCGGATTGTCCAATGGGAACTGTACGTGCAAAAATCCCATTGCAACTTGTACATGACTTTTGTGTGTGCTTGATTTTTGCCACCTTGTCAACTTTAATCTTCGAGGTACACGATAAGCAGTGTACTTGAACCAAAGTTGGCCAGCTTCCAAACGATCGATGATATCAGCGCATTCAACCCTTTTCTTTGTTTTCTTTTGTTTCATCTTTCTATAAATACCGCGGCTTAAACAGTTTTAGGCCATCACCACCTCAAGCCAAGATTAATTTGAAGACGTCGTCTTCGTCGCCAACATAGTGCATGCAACAAACAGTAAGTTATTATCACTTATCAGTTATCGACCAGAAGATGTTTTGTTTGTTTGTAAATGTCTGCTTTTACCATGCAGGCGTTTTAATTAACTATCCGTTGAATTGGGATGCGTTGATTAAGCTACATGCACAATGACATACACAAACGTCGGACAGATTTCTTTATTCACCTTGACTAGCGTCTTGGAAGTCAATCACAACTGCTTAAATTTCTTCTCTTTTCCAACTTCGATTAAAAAGCATGTATACAGAAAACCCGACATCCACGTCCGAGTGTGAACCTTTTTGCGGCTTTTTAAGGCAACTGATCTGAAAAGTTTACGAAATGTACAACATGAAAACAAAGCAAACTAGAGCTACTTTAGGCCTATGTCTGTTGATAACAGACCATTATAGGCTTTTCCGCGTTTGTTAATGTACATTAACAAACAATTAATGTACATGTATGTTGAATTTCGTACGTGCATTTTTGTTAGATTGTAACATGTATAATCACCTCTTGTGGCAAGGCTGACTGCATTAGACTAAAAGCCGCTAAGGAGGAGTGCCCCACTGTCACAAACTTATGGGTAGGCCTATATAGTCTGCCTGAAATGCCTCTCTTAAGCCCGCAACACCTTTGCGATTTACCGGATAATCGGATAATCGGACCACATACTGGAAAGGTGTGCGCTGAAAAAAATTCGGGCCGGTCTGACCGTACACTATAGACTGGAGCAAATCAATCGGTGTCCGATTAGCCAGTAAATCGCGAAGATGATGTGCGACAGGCTTTAGCACCTGCACTTCCAGGGATGTTTGGGAGACGCGCAGATGCAGTACGTGGTCAGCTCGTCATACGCAGGTTCAATAAGGTTGATAACTCAACAAAATCGAGAGCCCTTACTGCAAGATTCTCCCAGAAACAGAAAATGTCAAATTTTATTACGGTGGGAATCACTTTGCTCATACAGGTCCTCTTTGACCTGAAGGAATTCACTGAAGCTGAAAAGTCTTGGAAGCAATTCCAAAAGTTCTGATCAAGAATTAATATAACTTTGGCCTATAATATTCACAAAATTTTGTTTCTTTTTCGGGAGAGTATATAGGAACGTGGTCTATTTCCCCGCGAAAAGAACATGTATACTCATATTTACCTCGATAACGTGCAAAACGTTATGCATAACACGTTATAGAAATCCGTATAACCGAGATCCATTATTGGATCAGTTTAATTATCGAGATCAAATTCCGCATTTACAAGATAATTTATCGATGAATTATCGCCTCTTAAATTACCGAGTCCAGATCACATTTATGAACCCCCATTTTTTCCCATGGGTGTTGAGATTTTGATACCATTATTATTTGTCATATTTTTCTCATTACCATTCTGAAATTTTGCGTTCCGCTCAATCCGTATGCATTTTCGTTCGAGACAGTCGCGACTGCCGTAAGACTAGAAAAAGCTGGGGACTGTGCCCAATGAGAGAGGACAGCTACCTTTGGACCAACATTCTGGTCCAAAAAAGCCACGATATCGGATATTGGTCCAAGGGTGGAATTGCACATGAGGAATTGGTCCACGTGTGGTTCTAATTCTGCATATTCTATGTAATACTATTCAGTATTCACGCTCAAAATGTGTACACTTTTCCGTGGTTATCAAGCCAAAAGTTTTAGTGGTTTAAAAAAAATCCGTATACATGTATTTTCAAGGCTCGTGACGGTCAAACAAACACCTATGTTTTGTAATTTGACTGGTTCCGGTATACAGTTAAAGCAGTGCAGTAATTCACCAACCTTTTTTTTCCCACAACATAAATTATAAATGTTATTCATTTCATGCCGGGGATGTTTCCACATCCAAATTGGATATTTTATTCATTTAATGTTTTCTTCCCATGGGTAGTATTTTGGGGAGGCATTATAATGATTGAGGCTAAAACAAAATCCATTTTCTGGAAATATCTGAACACGCTCCATTAATTTGTTACAGAATTGTTACAGAATGGCCAATGTTTTCACCATCCTGGTAATTGCCGGTCTGGTGGCCGCCGCTACAGCGTGTAATGGGCCATCTGCATCTGGTGGAGTCGGTTGGGAGATCGACGATGGAGTTCGAGTGGGGCCTTGGTACGACCCCGGCTCGGGAGCCGTTGGTGGGGCCATCGAAATTCAGTAGGTTGGCTGTGCCTTTTCTCACTTATTTTAGCCCTTGTACACACAAATTCCCCTATAGAATTCCATATTCCCCAGAACGATACTTTTCGTCCCTGAACATCAATGAGCTCAATTCTGAATTTTAATTTAGATAAAGCCAGCAAAGGATTTCATTTGCGGGAACAATTGATATATGCATAAGACTAAAGTTATACCTTGGCTTTCCTTTCTCGTCCAGATTCAAACGATCGGCAAGTCAGACGGACAGGGAGCGTTTTTTCTCCGTGCTGGACCAAAATGGCGACGGTCTGATTAGTCTGGATGAGTGGATAGCTACGGGAGGCAAATGGGTCAACTTTGCAGACTTCGTGAAAGACAAGGATACCAACAGTAAGAATGGGGAAACGGTCTGGAATTCTGATCAGAGGTAGCACTATATAGGCCAGAGATTTGCTTCATGCGTTTTGTGTCTGTGACTCGCCAAAGAATTGAATAATAATTGTCCACGATTTACGCCCCAAAATTAGCAGTCAGCTTATTAGGCTTATTATTTGCATTGCATTTCAGATTGTTACACTTACAAAATTACAAGATTTGTGTTGGCTCGAAATCAAAAAGAAGCGACATTTACCTTAGAAGTCGCTTTGCCAAAATGAGGGCGCTGTACGTGTTGTACCACAGTGGAAAATACGGGTTATTGTTTTCCTTTTAACACATGCAGTTGACGAACAATTTTTGTTTACTTGTTTCAACAGGCGACGATAAGATTTCCTGGCAGGAGTTTGGAGCGGTCACCACTGTCTACACGAACAGGAAAGCGCCACCGAAGGCCAGCCCATAATGCTGTGCTACTCCGAGTACAACAGAGGGCGTCGTCAAAATGCTTTATTATTTTCGTAGATTTATTTTTTTACACAGAATTACATAATTTGTACATAACATTTTGTCAAAGCGATTAAGTCTTAATCGGTCTAAAATCAGATCTTATAATACGATCTCATTCCTAAACCAAATGTATGCAAAACTGTATGCGTTCGCACAGCGTTAGCCACACCCCTAATGTTTTGACGCCTGCGCTGCATGCAGTGTGACCTCATATTATGAGGTCACACGATGTGTCCTCTACCCTCAAAGCAAACCAAAACATGCCCGGCGTTGTGCGCACTCACATTACTGTGCATACATTTCTATAAGGATGATGTCGCGGTTTAGCTCGGCTTTGAATTGTGTGACCTTTGACGTCGTTTCTTAAACCAATTTATGCAACGAATGCGGTGTACATTTAATTAACGGCAGTTACGATGTCACACGGCCTATTAAGTGTCAATCTAGGGCATACTCTATTACTCTTAAAATCGCTTAATCTTAGGCGGAATGTAAGAGGCAACAAGTATTGCATAAAACATGTTAAACTGTTAAATTTTGTTCTAACCTATACAAACATACAAACATTTGCAAAAGTGGTGCAAATAATATCATAATTAATTTATGTCCAAGGTGGTATATACACCAATCCGGTAACTAAGATCTCCTCCCTGCATATCCGCCATAGCTGGGGGGTGCGTCCAGTGCATGGGCTGTGCGTTTTGTGTTGCTGTTAGAACGAAAAGCGCTCATCCATTACATGCACGAACGAGCCTCCTTCGCGTATACGCGACGCGCCCGCCTTTGCGTACACGCGACGCGCCCGCCTTCGCGCGCACACAACCCTACAAAGACGCGCAACTTGTTTGAAGTAAACAAATGCAGCTTCAGCAACAACAAAAACATACAGTTCATTCAGTGGAAGCCCCCCAGCTATGGCGGATATACAGGGAGGAAGACCCTATTACCGGATTGGTGTATACTTTCTGTAAGAAATTAACAACTGACGGTGTGTGCACAGTCACACAGTTTGTACCATTCACTCAGCAGAAACCATGCAAAGATTTTCTGAAGTATTGATACATCTATAATGTAACTGAAATTTCTGAAGATTAGTTTACCAACATTCTTCTTAAAATATATGTTATGCCCTTATTCCAGGAATCCATAGAAAGTTAGCCCCGTCTACACTGGCAAACATTTCACATAAAACATGACCAAACGTCAAGTTTTGTCATGTTTTTTAGAAACGTTTGCAAGTGTGGACAGCGCATAAAACATAAGCAAACGATAGCAAACTTCACCAAACCGTGTTTGGACATGCAGCTATTGAAAAACATTTGTTTGCTCATGTTTTATGTCTGAACCGATCAGGAACCAGTTTTCAAGTGTTTGCCAGTGTAGACTATGGCTTACAGATGATATATCGGGTTTTTAAAGGCACAGGTTCGTCAGCAATGTACGCGCGCCAAATTCGTGCCACGAAAAATGCAGCTCCATAGCAAAGGCATGGAACTGCGTATTTCGTCGCACGAATTTGGCGCGCGCGCATTGCTGACGAGCCTGTGCCTTTAAGTATCATCCTCTGGCATGCTTGCTGCATTATTTCCACGCTTGGTTTTGTTCGCCAGAACAGTGAATTAAACTTAATATATTTCCGAAACCGCTTTCATATACTATTCCCGTGATTGCAAGGACCGAAATAAAACCCACGAAATGTAGTCAGTTGAATCGCAAACCAATATCCAGTGTCGTTTGTTTGCCCAATCACGGAGGGAGTAAAATACGTGGAACTTGGCCCAGTAAAATAAACAACTCTTTAATAAAGACCAGCAGCCGATTTCACGAATGAGTGCGCAGCTTGCGCAACTTTTGCAAAATGGCGCAAGCCCCATAGCTTGCGTGTAATTTTCACATTTTCAATGTTGTGCAAGCGGACTTACGCAGTGCGTAAGGATTCGTGAAATCGGCTGCAGGATATTTGATCAACTGAGAAGCTGGTATACGAGCTTTCGAATTATACAGAATTTTGTTGTCAGAAAAAAATTGCCACCCAATTCTTCTGACTTTATCGAATGGCCCATGGCCAATGGCAGTGCACATATTATCGACGACAGCTCCATATAGCTTATCACGTGACAATAAATGAGTGGCCAAGAGATAGGGATCAAAATTGTCTGCGACACCAGCTCGCTTAGATGTTGGCAGTGAGAAGGTTTTTTTTGGGGGGGGGGGGGGGGGGCGGGGTGGGGGTGGTGGGGTGTGGGGGGGGGGGGGGGTGGGGGGGTGTTGCCTAACAGGAAAACTGCGAATGGCTTCACTTCCTGTTTAAGGCGTCTGTACAGCACGCTCCGCAAACAAAATTGCAGAATACCAAGCAAGTTTGGCAGCGTTCGAGACAGTCGCGCTATAAGAAAGGGACAAAGCTATAGGGACTGCATGTGGTCCAATGAGACAGGACGGATACCTTTGGACCAAGATTCTGTTCCAAAAAAGCCACGATATCGGATACGTGTGGTTCTAATTATGCATATTCAGTAGTCATGCTCAAAATGTGTACACTTTTCCGTTGTTTTCAAGCCAAAATAAATAAAAAACCTTTTTGACATTCGTCCTGAGGGATGTTTAAAAAAGGAAAAAGACCGACAAATTCGTGGCCAAAAGCTTCTATAATTATTATAGAGCATCTCCAGATGCAGAAAGAATAGGCAGAAAGCCGTGCGTACGTTTTTAACCCTTTACATCCTTAATGTCCACATTAGGGCCCCAAAGCACCTTTTACACCTGATGAAAATAATTTTGGGTGCAACGGGTTAAAGAAAGGGACAACTCTTGCAAAGGGTTGCCTATACTCTGTACGCTTCATGTAAGTCGCCATCTTTTGCAGTTCGGCGCTCTGACTTAAGGGCGTGAGTCAGTACACAACAGATGTTTACATACTTCACGGCGTATGGGAGTCGGGAAACAAGGTATCAACAATCTTGACGTCATGCATGCAATCGTTGCATAGTTGACGTCATCATCCCTTTCAAAATTTCAAATATGGCGCAGCACAAATAGATGCATTAGTTGCAGAGTTTATCATCAAAATTAATTGGGTTGCCGACGTTAAAAAAAGATTCTCTGATTCTCATGAAGATAATATTTTTGATTAATTTCGTCGATAACTTCAGACAAGTGTTGTCCTTTTCTTTACGGAAAGAAAACTTGGTCCGCGGAAGCGTGTGTTTGCTGAACAAAAGAAGATAATTATTTGTAATTTTATTCAATTTTCATGCATGGTATAATACATGTAACAATAACAACGAAAGGTTGCTTGTCCATAGCTTGCCATACATATAGCAACAACTATGTGCAAAATTAATCCCAACCATAGAATTTAAAGTAACAGGTGAATGAAATAGATTATCACGAGGCAATGTCACAAGAAACATCCATTTACATGTAACTTGAATACGTTTTTACGATCAAAACGAGACATTATGCGGGAAAATCTTTACGAACAACCCTACTTTTGGACAATCATCTCATATTTTGCCCAGCATATATAATTACTCTAATGCAAAATAGTGAAAAACTCGCTCTCCAAAAGAGTAAATCCCTTAACAAAACACTCCGAAAGAGTGAAAATCACTCTAGATAAAAAGAGTGAAAATCACTCTTTAAAAAAGAGCCAAATAAAGGACATCTCTTTTTCGAGTTGTCCTTTATATGGCCCCTTTTTGGGGTGATTTTCACTCTTTTGGAGTGGTTTCATAAGGGATGCACTCTTTTGAAGAGCGAGTTTTTCACTCTTTTGCATTTAGAGAGTAACAAAGCATATTATTAACATTGGCTCATTACATAAAAGAACGTTTCAGATGGCCTTGAATATACCTGCGAATGTTGGCGTCAAGAATACTATTAATTAAAACAAAAATTCGATTTGTTAGGTTTCTTGTGTAATTAAACCACGGTTAATTACAGATATCATTTGGTGGCCGTATTAAGTACGCCTACGTACGTGCGTATTTACACGATTTTTGGGCTTATGGCGAAACAATCAATAGGTTGTCTGTCCTTGCTTTATTGTTTGAAATGGTAATTACGAACTGCTGTCGAAAGTGGGGAATTGATGCCTGCATAGACGTCGTACGAGTTTGGATCTGTATCGAGGTTTCATAATTAGAGCACCTGTCAGACGACAGAGTTGCATGTCTTGTATTTTTTTAAGTGAAAATATAGGTCTATACAGGAAAGAGGAATTAGTAATTCTCTGATACACTGTGAATGCAACCAGAAATCGCATTCCGGTTGGAATTTCAGAGTGCTTTATAGGGCCTAAATAGTCAGTCGAACACATCAGTTTGGGTTATTTGGAGTTACCGCATTTTGTGATGGCGCCAATTGTGTACGACGGCTTTTGCTGGGTGACTACTCTTGCTGTTCTCGTGATGGTACCATATGCAGCGACTGCGGAAGGTAGGTTCTGTACCATAGCCCTGAGTTGTAGGGAACGTGAGTCTATGTAATGTTGACGTCATCCTTTCTTTACGTGTACGGTTTTATCTAAATCTCACATTTGTGACCGCCTCAAAAAATACGAAGAAAGTGTGATTCCACATCTTACTTGGAAACGTCTGACGATGCCGCTGGCCTGCAGATGGTATTTTTATTATTATTATTTTATTTTTCTCCACAAAAACATTAATCAATAACCCAGTTAAAAAAGAAAAATACAAAAAAATGTGGAGAAGGCCAGACCGAGGAGGAAATTTTTTTTCCTGTCACCAACAGGTTCGGTCTGCCTACATGTAAGTACTATAGCACATTAGTTATAAGTATAGGCCCTATAATGACATATGGGTGTAGTTTTTCCGACTGCAGCTTTCAGCGATGCGGACAAAGATGTCCTTGCTAAAGATATCCCAGCAACGGCAGACCCTGGGGTGTCGTGCGCCGATATTCACGGCGATGCATTCGGCTATCAGACCTCCAAGCCCGGTGTGTGCTACCACGTGAGTAACGAGAAGGGGGTGTTCATGGACGCCAGGACTTACTGCCAGGGACTGAACGACGGTCTGGGTTGGGATGTGGCGGACATCGAAGACGAAGTAGACAATAAAATCATTCTGAATGCCATGGTCAGCATGAAAGAGAATGGTACACTCTCCTCGTAAGTACAATGGAATCCCTGTTAATTGTGAGGCGGATTTAAATCTGAATGTCTGCGTGCTATACAATAATATATACGATACGATACGACACCATGCGATGATCAGTACACATTAAAACAAACTCTCATTGTCTTACAAAACTTGGCTGAAACTTTTTTTAATGTATAAATTTAAAGGTCTATGACGTCCAATCTTAGTTCATGAGTTGACAAAGTAACCTTACTCAAAGCGTTGATAGTATAAAGGAAACATAGACGACAACAGTTTGTTTCTGTCCAAGACCGTACTTTTTAAAGAAATTAACAACTAAACGTGGTTTCAAAAAAATATGAGGAAAGCTTTGATGAGATTACCTGACTAGAGTCTATACACAAACTCGGGTATACAATCTCAAGAAATCTCACAAAATCTTCGGAAATTCGGCTTTACGAAACAAACCAGACTTACGGCTTTACATCCCATCCGAAGGTATGCGCAAGCCAGATTAAGCATGCCATTTTACTTGGAAGTACTGTGTGCTCTTCCTGATGTAAGTTTACCTTGCTATAGACGCGTTGACTTGGACTGAATCGGAGCAAGTTCAGACCTAAACTGTTTAAAATTGTAGACTCATGTATAAGCTGTTCTAATTTATCGTAAAAATGTCACAACGTTTTGTTGCGATGTCGTCTATCTGGTGTTATGCCCACCCCATCCCTACCCCTTTACCGACTATACTCATCCAGAGCATGTAACAATAGATTACTAAAGTGAAAACGTCACCCTTTGTGTGTTGCCAAGGTTACTGGTTCTACACTAAAATCAGTGAACTGTTTTCTGTGCGCTTTAGCAATAAATGTTTCAGATTACCTGCGAATGTTTAGACCAATTTACCATGGACTCGGACTCTGTACCTCGGACCCTGGGACCTCAGACAAACTCAATACAGATGAAAATCTTGACCATAATTCTCCCTTCGTAAATTTTTATCATCTTCAGAGACGCCCTTGTCTTCTGGATAGGACAAAATGATATGAAAACGGAAAACGTCTGGCGCTACATCAACGAAAGTTCCAATATATGCAACAGGACAGTGTACCTGAACTGGCGGTCCGGCCAACCAAACGAGGGGCTGAGGCAGAACTGCGTGGCGTACTTCTACGCGGAAAATGGGAATTTTCAAGACCGAAGCTGCGACGATAGTAATTATTACATGTGCAAAGTCAAAATAACCGCAGGTAACTTATACAGCATTTGTAATATCCCGACATTTTATTCAACCATTTGACCGAGAAAAAAAACTTATTCGAATGGAAAATAGAAGTTGATCCAACTGTCCAATGCAAAGATTCCGCCGAGATGATATGTCTCTGATAGAAAATGATAGTTGAAGAAGAATTTAAAAGACACTCCCATGAGATTGAAGACAGGCCTCCGATTTTAAATATGGCTCCAGAAAACCAACCTAAAAAGCACGATGGCTTCGTACAATTTCTTGAAAGCTTTATCAGTGTTTTCTCGGAACCTACATGAGGTTCTGAGCTGACTTTATGCATGTTTTTACCATGCACATCGTTTATAACAAACAACTTATAATCCTGTAATATGTCTTTAAGTAGAAAAACATTAATTTTATGGACACATTCGTAAAATTACAGTTTAATTTTTAACTTCATTTTAATTATAATTTCACTTTTTATTCCATTTTAGAGACAATTCCCAGTTGTCCCGGTTTTGTTGAAGACACCTCTACAGAAGCCCCCGATGGTAAGCCAATTATCACAAGTATGTATAGAGGTAATGGCTTACACGTACAAAGGCGTGAACCTCGTGAATAAAATAAAAATGACCTTAGATTCATTGTGACAATCCATCCACCTGACAGCTTCCTTGATATTGCTCAGTTTGATGAAGCAATTAAGATTAAGTGTATTGCCTATACGGACACGAACATGTTGACACTAGCAAGGCTGGAACTCATGCACAACCTTTCAATCATAAGTACGACTGTGCACCCACCAGACCACTCATGCTGTGAATTTAAATCCCTCTGTTACAGAGTGTTTAGACATCTGGCCAGTCGCCTTTGGCAACCCACGGGTACCCGGCGTGTGTTACACCAGCGAGAGTTATCAGCCTTTCTCCTTCAAGGAAGCCCTGGACTTCTGTCATAATCTCCCCGGTGGCTCCTGGTCAGTCGCGGACATCGAAGACGCAGACGAGAATCTCTTTATTGAGGCATGGAATCGGGACAATTTCCCGTAAGTGTCCTGATGCAAATGCTTTCATGGGATTTCTTGCATAGGGAGAGAGTTTATTGAATTCAGTGGATACTGTAATAAGCCCGAACCTGTGTAAGAAGTACAGGGTGTCCCAGGAAAAAAATTAATTTAATTTAATTGAAATTAAATTGCCAATTATATACTCGGTAATTATTGTAAATTTCGGAAAACGACAAACACTATTCGTTTCATGACCGTGTCCTCTTTCTTATGACACCCAAAACATCCAGAATACCTTCATGGATGATCGACTGATCACCAATTGTTCAAAGCGTCCTTGTCAAAAATAGCTTTGTATACAGATTATGAATCTACTAAAAAAGATAAACAGGATATAAAGACAAATAATAACTTTAGAAATCATTTATTCAAACAAAAATTGTTTATCTTTTTTGTATATCAATAAACCTATTCATAATAGTATAAACAAAGCTATTTCTGACAGGCTCTTTTTGAACCATCGGTGCTCAGTCGTCTATGAAGGTTTGCTGAATTTGTTGGTATTATATTAAGAAAGAAGACACGGTGATGAAACGGATAGTAAAATGAATCGCCTTTTCCCAAAATTCTCAGTCATTGCCGAGTAATTAGCAATTTACTATCGGTTTCCTTTTTTTCTGAGACACCCTGTATAATACCGTCTGCTGTAAATCGATCTAAGACAAGATGGAGTCATCTTTGTTTACATGTGTGATTCGGGTTAAGAAGCACCTATGGTTTAGTGAGTGGACAGTTATGATAATGATCGAGAGTTTGTGAGTTTGAGCCCCACTATAGTTACCAATGTGTTTGTTTCCATGGGCAAGACACTTAATCTCAATTGCATTGTCAACTCGACAAGATTCTGCATGCAGTCTAAGTACTGATAGGGTTGTGGGCCTTGGCCGGGCAGCCACCTAGTTGAAGCGAAATGGTTCTGGTGATTCCCTGATGGCAGCGCGATTAGTACCCTGCAGGATACTAATATAGGTGTGCTATATACAGGAATCCACCATTGTAGGAACAGATGAACTACCAAATTTCCCCAAGGCTCCCATAGATTAGCGAACGTGTAAACAAAAAATAAAGACATCTTCGTCGGCGGGCGGCGGCGGCGGCAGCAGCGGCAGCGGCAGCGGCAGCGGCAGCGGCGGCGGCAGCGGCAGCGATGACAAGAAAATGACTTGAACTCTTGATGGCATCGGCAAAACGTCACATACATGTTCACCATCTCATTTATTCCTTTCACTGAAAAAAATAAAGCAAGAACAACGGCTACTGGGTAGGCCAAAACGATCGGGAACATGAGAACCATTGGCGGTACTCATCAAGCGGACAGTGCCCGATGTACCTCAACTGGGTACGCGGTCAACCTAACGGCGAAAGGGAACAAAACTGCCTGGTGATGTTTAAAACAACCGATGGGAAGTTCCAAGACAGGGACTGCAGCGAGAGACGTTACTACACCATATGCAAACTCAAAAAAGGTTAGCCCAGTTCCATGTTCCTTATATCGCTAATACCTGAATACAGAAACTAAAATACACAAACACTGACTGCAGTGCAGGTCATGGTTAAAGGACAGGTAAGGAAGACACAACAATCTAACCGCCTGCGGTGCCGGCGGTTTTTAGCGGTACCGCCTGCACGAAGTGAGCTGTTCTCAAGCGGTACCGCAGCGCTACCGCAGCGCTACCGCAGCGCTACCGCAGCGCTACCGCAGCGCTACCGCAGCGCTACCGCAGCTCTACCGCTGTCGGTACCAGCGGTTAGATTTGCGTTTCTTCCCTAATACATGTATTTCCAAGAAACAAAAGACACTGTTTTACAGAAGTGCAACCCAGCAAAGAACAAAGAACAAGAAATATGACCCACTGAAAAGAGAACACAAACTTCACAAAGAATGGCAATTGCAGCAATGCTTTGTGCTGCGGCCGCAGCGATATTATATTTGTTCTTCAAAAACTCATTACTTTACATAAAAACAGGTTTTGTCACTGTAATCAAACATAAAATAAGCTATCCCACAGTAGCGTGTACATTTTTCTTTCAAATGTTAGTATGTTACAAACTGTTAGCGTGCAAGGCATTTAACGCACTTTCTCGTTCCCAGATCCGGGGCCCACTCAAGATCCATTGACGTATTGCGACAGTAGTACAGTTCCACCCGCGTTTGCAGGTAAAATAATATAAATCCAATGGTCCGTATATCTCTTTTCCTGTTCGGTAGAACCAAATTTCTCGAATCTGACAAAGTTTCGCTTTTTCAAAATGAAATTATCCGATTTCCGAAACGCTAATATCTATTATTAAAAAGGACTCCGAAGTTGTCATTAAAGGCAGGTCCTCACGAGCCAACATTTGTCGGCCAACAAGAACCAACATGAAGTAAAAACTTGGTGTGCGTTGTATGGATGCATTCGTCCACAGAAATTAACGTAACCAACAATATCTTGGCTGCGGTTGGCCTTGGCTGCTGCCTTCACGTAACAGGCGTTCTACTCTGCTATTGGTCCGTTTCGTCCAACAAGCTCCAACAAAGTTGGGTGATATAGCTACTTGGCCCAACTTCTCGGATGATGTTGGACGTTGTCTGGAGTGGCGTCCACCATCCAACTTTCGGTCGGCAGATAAATGTTGGCTCGTGCAGAGGGGCCTTAAAAGTACTCTACAAAAGAACCACAAAATATACTCCCAAGTATATCCTCCGAGATCAAAAAACTTGAGAATGACGTCATACGCATAATTGCTGCTAGAACTTGCTAGCAGCGTGTTGCGTGTAACCTTTGCACAGTTTAGAGAGTCACATACTAGTGGCGGATTTGGAGGGGGGTGGGGCGGGTTAATCGGGGTTGCAACACCACAATTGAGCGGTGAACTTATGTTTAATAAAGAAATAGATAAGATATTGCAATTTAATCTTTCCTGAAACCTTTAAAAGCCCCTAAAGTACCTTAGATTGCAGAAGAAAGCACCACGTTTCCAAATGTTCCGGGCTCCCCCTAGCAGGGCGTGTTTTTGGTATACAGTAGGAGCCACAAACTCACCTTAACCACAGCGGCGTAGCTACGGGGGGTGCATGGGGGGCGCGCGCTCCCCCAAGAAAAGTCGTCGCCCCCCAGTCGCCTTCCCCCCCCCCCCCCCCCCCCCCCCCCCCTCTCGAAATTTGGAAAACGGAGAAATATATGGTGGCATGGCTTTCCCCATAGAACTTTTATTGTTTAATGTTTAATTTAATTTAATTTTTGTTTAATTTATGTTTTCCCACTGAAACTGTTTAAAGTGCTGTTTCTCTGGTCTCTAAAGTACGATGGTGTGAATGTAATATGTATACAAAATCAAAAAAGAAATTTGGCTGGGGGTTTAGAGGGCACCTGCCCCCCCCCCCCCCCCCCCCCCCCCCCCTCCACCCCCCCACCCCACCAACCTTCCCCCGCCCCTCCCCTATGGACTTGCGAAATTGTTTTGGTATTACACGGCCGCCCTTCCACAGACACGTCCAGCCCCCCAGTCGCGCCCCATGGAGAGAACCCTAGCTACGCCGCTGCTTAACCAGTAGACCGTATCGAATAGCCGCCATTTCGTGGGGCACCTTTTGTTAATACTTAAACCGTTCAACAATGGAAGCACAATATGTGCAACTATGCATGTCCTCAAGGAACAAAGAAACTGCCCCACGAAATGGCGGCTATTCATTACGGTCTATAGCCAGATCCGCCCTGCATACTCTGTGGTGCACGCCATTGCCTAGCAACCAACACTCTAGTTGATTTATGTCATTCTCTCCGGTGAACACGGTGCTGATTCCGTACTTCATACATGCACCACATAGCAACAACAATTTAGTCTGGTCAAGTGGATACTAAGAGTGCATGTGAAAGGAAGGACGTCAGTACACCAGACGCTATTCTTGTGAAGCACCCCAAAAGGCTATATTGACCTTTGGTCTGTGCCCGCTCTTTTCCTCACTGCCCAGAGTGTTCGAGTCTGCACGCCGACGCCTTTGGTAACGCGGACTATCCCGGCGTGTGTTACCTGATGACAGGCCGGCGGTTGACGTGGGAGTCGGCCGTGTCGTACTGCCAGGCGATCGGCTGGGAGCTGGTTGACGTAGAGAACGATACGGAGAATGAAATCCTGACAGCCAGACATAGGGATTTCAGGCCGTAAGTTACAGGCCGTAAACCCACTTGCGACTTTTTAATTATTATGAATTAAACGTTTTGTAACATGATACTTACACTAAACATATGCATAGATACCGTCGGGTACCGTGGCCGAGTGGTACGTGTGCCCTTGCAATATGGGCAAGACACTCAACCACACTTGCTCCATTCTTCGAGAGGGATGTACATGTAAAGCCGTTGGTCCAATGTGTTAGGTAATGATAACGCACTCTAAAGATCCCAGAGCATTCTTTCGTGAAGAGCAAGGGGAATCCCCGGTGTCTCTGGCCATTTATAATTCTAATTCTAAATGAGTTTCTTTACACTTGCGAGTGACAGTGCAATGAGCACTATTGAGGAATCCTTGGTATGAATGCCAGAATAAATAATAATAATAATAATAATAATCAAATGAGTGCGTAGATCATTCGCAGCAGCAAAAACAGTGCAAAGATTTCTACAAGTTCACTGATTTCAACAAATTCTGTTCTGATCAAGAAATGTTATTTTAAGAATATTGCGGGTTTTGTTTTTAGTATAATATGAAACTTGAATGGCCCGGACTGATAATAAATGATCATCAATGCTAATTGCAATTTCCTGAAATAGATTCGACATCAACTACTGGGTGGGGCAAAACGACCTTGAGATGGAGGGAGTGTGGAAGTACTTGTCGAATGACACTCCGAGTGATGGCGGTGTGTACCTCAACTGGAAAAGCAACCAGCCTGGGGGTGGAACGGCACAGAACTGCATCATGATGGACATTAATGGATTGTGGGAAGACAAGTTATGTAGCGACTCGTACTACGTCACTTGCAAAAGACGAATTGGTAACAGTAAAAGATATACAGCGCTGTAAGGGCAAGATAGACAACTCTGCCCTGAATTCCGTAATACGTCCAGGCGCGATTTTAGTAAGCAAACTAGACGCGCCTCGTATCTGTTTGACATCTCGTGGATGCTGCTGTACCCATGTAACTAGTCGCCACAACACAGATTACACAACGGGAGGCATGTCAGACAGTCTATAATTTGCTTACTAAAATGGCGCCTTGACGTACTACAATGGTGGTTTCGCATGAGCCTCATTCCACAATTCAGTAGCGGATCCAGCTTGTTACCTATGAAACAGAAGACACTGTGTTGAACAAAATGCAAAGCGGTGCAAATCTTTCATACAAAGATGGAGAAATATGACCCACAGAAAAGCAGATCCAAATTTCACAAAGAATAGGCCTAAATAATTGCGAGAATGACAAGAATGACAATGAATTTCTTGTCCAAAGGGACGAGAACGACGTTGTTGCATAACACTTTTCAGTCGTGAATTGCCATGTGAATTTCCCTAATAGGCCCAATTTGACAATATAATTTCGAAAGAAGAAAAAAACCTCTCCTCTTTGTGTCTCAAAAACGGCATGTATAACGAAACTATTTTCATTTTTAAATATGGCGTGGTGTCTTGTTTTTTTCTTCTTGTGACAGCAACCCCAACATCAATGGCACCTACGGAGGGCACTTCCACATCGCAACCGCAAGGTTAGAAATAAACTATACAAACATTAAACTATTAAACGTTTATTGATCTCTTAGTATCTCCTTGTCTTGATAAAAAATACTACGCTCTGCAGAACCGTGAAAACGTTGACAACTTTGGACGGCCCCTAAATGGAAAGTATCCCATGCTTCAGACAATCGTCCCTTTTATTAGAACTGCCAATCTTTCATTAAACATTACAGGGAAAACATGCGTATCTTGGCACAGTATAGAACTATAGAGCTACATTACACTGCAAAAAAAAATTTCTTATTTTAAGAAGAAAAAAAATCTTAAAACTAGAAAATTTTCTTGGGAGTGAGCCAAGAATTTTTTTTCCAGTTTCAAGAAAATATTTTTCTTATCTTAAGAAAAAAAAATTCTTAAAATAAGAAAATATCGTAAGAAAATATTTTCTTGGGTAAGATTGATTTTCTTAAAACAAGAAAATTATTTTCTTATTTTAAGAAAACATACTAGAAAACTTTTCTTAAAAAATTTCTTAAGAAAATAATTTTCTTTAAATAAGAAAATATCGTAAGAAAATATTTCTTACTTTTAAGAAATATTTTCTTAGGTAAGATATATTTTCTTAAAACAAGAAAATTATTTTCTTATTTTAAGAAAACATACTAGAAAACTTTTCTTAAAAAATGTTAAGAAAATTTTTCTAGGAGAGCTAGATACTTTTTCTAGCTCTTCTACAAAAAAAATCTTAATTTTCTTGGGAGTGAGACAAGAATAAGAAAATTTTTCTAGGAGAGCTAGAAACTTTTTCTAGCTCTTCTAGAAAAAAAATCTTAATTTTCTTGGGAGTGAGACAAGAATAAGAAAATTTTAAGAAAATTTTTCTAGGAGAGCTAGAAACTTTTTCTAGCTCTTCTAGAAAAAAAATCTTAATTTGTTTTTTTTCTAGTCAAAGCAAAGGGTTAAGGTGAGCGTTTTTTCTTAAAAAAAGAAAATAATTTTTTTAGAAACCTGTCCGTCACCACTATAAGGCAAGTTGCGAGGAAAAGACGTGTCATTAGATGGAGTTTGAATCCCAGCTGAAGAAGGAAGGTGCATGCAATGAAATAATACAAAATTGATTAACAGTAAAAATAATTATCTTTTACACACATCAATTTCATGTTATACACATCATATGACAAAACCTAACGTAGCACTAACGTAACCCATCATCCAAAGATTTCCAATGATACAGGTTTTATTTAAATTTCTCAAAGAATTCCTCACAGAAATTTGCATTTCACTGAAAAAATGGAATTTGTACCTTCAAAATATGGATTTTTTCATTGATTTCAATTAAAAACATGGAATTTGCTATAATCTAACAAATGGATTACTGCCGTCCCTAACAGAGCTCTACATGTAATTAAGAAATTTGATGGACGGACACATAACCAGTTTAGAATACAGGTTACATTACGAAGGAGAGTTTGGAGGTACATGTAAAACGCTCTTTGTTCCTAGAAAACCTTTATGTAAAATATAATGTAGACCCAAATAATTTGATCAGCTTGGTTTACACACATGTTCAACGGTAATTTTTCATGAGTGAGGATTTTTTTCTCTTACCTCAAGCAGAGGTCTCCACTCAAGCAGATGTCGTCAGTGAATGACTTACTCGGTTGTCAATGTTGGAGCCATCGTGATCAGACACGACAGATCCTGAAGTTTGAATTCCCCGCTAGAGCTTGAATGATGTCATCACCAATATCAACAACTTAGTGATTCACTCACTGACGAAGTCTATATTTGTTTTATATACCTCATACATGCAAGGTACTGCTGATAAAAAAAGGAGTGTTTTTACCCTGTCGAGGATAATCTACACCATACACATAAAAAGCTACAAAAGTTGCGGAAATGCCCAATGGTATACTGCTGGTGGTGCACAGAACGGTTCCATCCATTTTATGGCAAGGTCCACTGTGGTGTAGGGGTTTCCCTTGATGACCAGGGTAGGGGTTGGAACTATAGGCTCCTGTTCAAATGTAAGTAAACAATATAGCAAAAATCAGTTAACTGAAATATTAAATATTATATACCTCATACAATGATTCTCGTTCACCGATTGGTTAAAAGCAGATCACGCGACATGGATTAATTCAACCTTTTCTGTGCGCAACTATTGTCTGACCTTTTGCATCAAGGTCAAAGGATAATACGTTTTAAAATACTATTCCCCAGGGCGTAGAGAATATCACGCACATGTGCCAGTATGTGTGCGTGTGCCAGCAAGCGGGCGTTCGCATTAAGCAACCACTGCATTTTGGCTTGCTCTCGGTTAACTTAATTTTGTCAAGAAATACATGTACCAATCATTTGACAAACAAAATCAATGTATGACGTACATGTATATAAAACAAATATTGACTGCTCTATATTTGGGTGATGGTGCAAACTATACCGCCCCTAGGTGATCTTGACATGGCATGCCTGCTATTTTCTCTCGGCCTGCGACCTCAGGAAAATAGCAGGCATGCCATCTCAAGATCATCTTGGGACAATAGTTTGCACCATCACCCTCATGAGCAGTCAATATTTGTATACTATTTTCAGCTTTATTTCATTTATAAATTAGGGAAGCATTGTCTGCAAGATATGTGACAAATGGTTACCCCTTTTGCTTGCTTTGCTCCCCCATTTGTCTCAAACATCAGATTAATGTTTGTGTTTTAACAAAAGGTTTGGGGTGATGTACTTTTATCACATGTCGTGCTGGGTATATTGAAAGGTAATTCGTTGTTCCAGTTTTCCTCAGAATAGTCTTAGATAAAACTAAAGTATTGAACAGTTAAATAATAGTACTGAACAGTTAAATAATATTATTACTGCAACCCATTCTACCACCAGCTACGATGCACCGGGCAGCACAGCCATGAGCCTTAAAATTACATTGGACAATTAAGTTACCTTGTCAATGACATCATATAGTCAGATCCTTTTCGGCCATCAACAATGGAATGAGCAGGCAACAGGCAGTAACTGTAAGCTCTGAAACAAAATTAAACATTACATTTTAGTACCTATTTTAGCACAATATTGTCTTCTTCTCTTTGCTATTCCACTTTCTTGACCTCTCCCCTTCACATTCTTGCCCGTCTTCAAAAAGCAATGATAAACGCCCAGTGTTTTTATTTCAAAAACATATTTGCAAGGTTGCAGTTGTATGCTTTAATGAGATTTTAAAAGTCTTGACCTTTCGATAACTTGACAATGTGTGAGTAACCTTCCAAACGCCTATCATATAAAACAAAAGCAAATACAAAATTAATACGACGTACCTTGCTTATCGTTGCAGGTGTTTTCTAGTTAGTATATTTTTGCAGGCACTGCATAATGGTTTCTGCCTGCTTTATGATTCCTGACCGCCATGGCGATCCCCTTCTTCTGTAGGCACTTGTAAATGTCCTTTGCGTAGCTGCACTGCAATTCTTTCAGCAGCTGCAAAGAAAATATCAAAAAGAAAACATTACTCACAGAAACTAAAAAATTAATGTGGATTTTTTACTAACATAACAAGTAACATGGCCCATTTATCACAGTTTTTATAACCTTAGCCATCGGAATGAAAGTCATAGAATACCGTCCTCCGCCCGCATGACCAAATGGCCGGCGCCGAAATTTTTCATTATTCAAATTTTTTTCATTATTTCAAAAAAATTGGAACTTCAACGTACTTTCAATACTTGTTCATGAAAGAAATCGATATTATGGCGCCAAACCGAGAAATTCCGACCAATCAACCAAATTCTTCGAAATCTGACGGCATACGATAGTCTTGAGCGCGAGATCCAAGTGCTGACACACAATTCCACTGTTCGTGTTTTTATGTTTCGGTGTAGCCGCGTGAGACTGCAAGTCCCGGGGCGCGTTCAATAGCGCAATACGTATGCATACCAACAATACCTTCAACGGTGAAGGTATAGGAAAATACCCATACCGGCGTACGTATGTATTGTGCTATTGAACGCGCCCCCGATCTCACTTAGGCAATCTTCGGACGTTCTGTACACGTATGTATTCCGTCTCTGATTGGCTGTTGCCATCGCGACATCGAATTTTGGCCAATGAAAAATTACGTCTCATCGGTGTCTGCCTGTCATGCAATGATGGCAGACGTGAAAACGATTTGAAGACGAAAACGTAAGAAAAGTCCCGATTTCCCAAATTTCGTCCACTTTATGATCAATATGAAAGAAAAATAATGAAACCAAATCGTAAATAGAATACTAAAGAAACCGTAAGAGGTTTTCATATGAATTTATGGTGAGAATAAAACGTGGTATTTGGCGAGTTGATCTGATTAATCCGAGTCGTGTCTCACTCGCACGCTGTCCTTATATGGGGCACATACATTGTCTATGTACCCCTCGGGCACCCGTTTTTCAAAATAATGAAAAATGAATATTAATGAAAAAAAGCCTCATGTGTTTTTGAAATCTTCCGGACGGTATTCTATGACTTTCATTCCGATGGCCTAACGACAAACATGCATTTAAAAAAAAACTAATACTAACTAAAATTAGAGCAGGCCTAAAAAAACAACAAATAATGAAGCCTATGACCTATCCAAACATAACCGTGACAACAGGCCCAGGTACGGTAGTATTATAAAATTGACAAGTTAGTGAAGTGGTACCGGTAAATTTGTATGGCCTAGTACTAGTACTAGTATACGGCACATGTACTGTAGGCCTCCCTATGTTTTTACAACTCAGTGACGAGCACTTCCCAAATGTCATGCATGTCCCAGGGCCCACTGCAGTACAGCATTTTCATTTTATAATGTACATGGTGAACAATGTCAATCAATGACAGTGTACATTTAGACCTAGCAAATCCTAGGGCCTAGTACATGCAGACATGCATGACATGTACAATCAGAAATGTAGACCTACATGCATGACATGTATACGTACGTATGTATACACAACAACCTCTATACTTTATACTAGTCCTCTACACTACATCATACCATGCCATATACATGTACACGCTATGTATTATAGGCATAGGCCTACATGTAGTTCGCCATGCACAACTCGACCACGTCGATCGGCCGTGCATATGTGCAGACATGAACAACTGACTGAACACAATAACTGGTTAGCAATAAACAATAAAAGTGGCAATAAAATCCCACATGATCATGAAGATGCAAATACAACACTCACCTTTTAAAAATTATTCTCTTGCTCGAATTTTGAAGTCTGGACGATCGTAGAAAAGTGCAAACACACGGGATCAGGCTACGTGCGTGATATGGCACTCGATGTGACACGTACACGTTGGCGGTTAATTTAGTCTGGCCCCCCGGCCGGAAAACTTAATATTTTAGATTGGACTGGCGTGGCACCAGACTTGGTTTAAGCGGGAATTTCATAAAATCACAGGAACGACAGATTGATTTCGCAATTCTGAATTCTCTAAAAATTATGCATGAATTGAGTATTTGTTTATACAAATTTGCGAAAATATCTATACATTTTACACTGCATGTGCACAAAATAATAAATTACTTACAAAATAATTTACTTACTTACCCCGTCGAATTTTGTTTTGTTTGAAGTAATTTTCACATGCTTTCACCGTCAAAAGCTGTATGCCGTAATAGCCTTTTTATAAGTCGTTTCGGTACACGTTGTCGTACAGATGCACTTAATTTCTCGGGTTTTCGTTGTTATCCATTAAATATTGACTTTATTTCCATCGGTTCATTAAACGATGGTAATTTAGATATGAAACAGTCACGGTATTTTGTACTATTCATTGTAAAATAAGCTGGAAGGTGTCGTAAAACAATTTTTGAAACGAATAATTTGAGAAAAATCTAAGAAAAAATCTAGAAAAATATTTTCTTATAAGAAAATATTTTCCAGTTTTCCATGCAGCCAGTACATTTCAAGAAAAAAAATCTTATGCCCTAGAAAAGTTCTTAGTTTCTTAAAAAAATCTTGAAACAAGAATATTTTAAGAAAAATCTAAGAAAAAAATCAAGAAATATTTTCTTATAAGAAAATATTTTCGAGTTTCCATGCAGCCAGTACATTTCAAGAAAAAAAATCTTATGCCCTAGAAAGGTTTTCTAAAGGCCCTGTCACAAGAAACCGAATTGCATTACCGTTCATGTACCGTACTGATTTATGTGGAATCGGTATTGATAAGGAGTGATCGGTAGGTGGTCGTTTCTCTATCGTTACTGATAAGTTATTGACACTGGCTGTCTCGGGGTTATAAGGACAGCACGGAATTGCTGAAAAAAAGTTTTAAACATGTTCAAAAATTGCCACCGAACTGGAGCACGTTAACGGGTCGTTACTTGCACGCTATCAGCTCGGTATTGGATCTGTTTTGCCGTTTATAAGCCGTTACTGATACGGCAAGGTTTGATATCAGCGTACCAGTACCGGATCACGAACGATTTGATAGCGTTCTGATACAGAGCCGATACCGCACTTCACCTTACCTTCTCCGTTCGCTCCGTTCCTTACAACGTCGTAAACTTATTACTACCGTGTATCTACCGCCTATCACGCACTAATCACGACCGTTCTCCGAACAATCCGTGCATGACACACATGTAGTATAAATATGACTAAATTGTGATGAGAAGCTCAGTTCAGATCCAGATCCCACTATAATTCCAAGATGAACCCTGCAGAAGATGCCGCGAGAATCCAAGCCATTGCTGCCCTGAACCACCACATTGACCTAATGAATTTTTGTCCACATATCCCTAATCTGCGACCACCAGCCCTTCAAATGAGTTCCAGTGTAGCCCAACTCCTGTCCCTTCTCCTCCCACCTGGCAGCTTTCATCTGGGTATTCTTATAATTGGACTTGCGATGGTTCCACAAAAACTCCTCGCCTTCGACCCACTCAAGCAGCTTCGTCTCATCATTAGCCTTCACCTGGTAGCTGATTTTAGCCTTCCTCTTCTTGCTCTGGGACTGTGAAGCAGCTGGCTCAGCCTCATCCTCAACCTCCAACTCAGCTTCAGCCTGCACCTCCTCTTTTCTTGCTGGAGAACTGCTGCTGCTGCTAGTCCCCCCGTGAATGGCAGGATCATCATGGCCAACAGCACCCCTACCACGACCACGAGCAGCAATAACACGACCTCTACCACGAGCAGCAGCACCACGACCAGCACGACGACCACCACGGGGAGGGAGGACATCGTGGACATCAGCTGTTATTAAATCTGCAGCTTCAGGGGCAGGATATTCACAACGACCACCAGCGCCACGACCACCGGCACCACGACTAGCAGCACCACGGTCACCAGCACGGCGTCCTCTTTTGCCCATCTTGAATCTGGAGAATGATTTAGTAGTGTTCTCGTAGTGTTCTCGTCGATATCCGGAACTGTAATGATTTTAATTTGAACGGAGACGCTTATTTATACACTCGCTAGCCACCCGTTTCCGACGGTTGCCGGTCGGTATGCGTTCGGTATTGGTAAGGTGTTGGTAAGGTTTTGGTAAGTTATGTGCGGTGAGTAACAGTTTATAGAACGGTATTGATTCGTGTGTTCGGTCTTAGAACGGTCTTAGAACGGTAATGGTTAGGTTTAGCAACGGTGAATTCGTCAACAGTACTGTCTCGGCTCGGACAAAATTGCTAGATTCTGGATCAAATTGACCATTTTATGCTGTATACGGTACTGGTACGGAAACAGAACGGTACTGGGGCGGTATGAGAAAGTTGATGAATTGCATTTTATGTCCGTTCTCCACCGTACTAGAAAAATATTAATTTTTCAATAAGGTTTACGAACGTTCTTGCGATTCGGTTTCTTGTGACAGGGCCTTTAGTTTCTTTAAAAAATCTTGAAACAAGAATATTTTAAGAAAAATCTAAGAAAATTTCAAGAAATATTTTCTTATTATAAAATATTTTCTAGTTTTCCGTGCAGCCAGTACATTTCAAGAAAAAAAATCTTATGCCCTAGAAAAATTTTCTTAGTTTCTTAAAAAAATCTTGAAACAAGAATATTTTAAGAAAAATATAAGAAAATTTCAAGAAATATTTTCTTATAAGAAAATATTTTTTGCAGTGTAGTAGCTCTATACTGATATTAGTATTACACACATTATTTTCATTCCGAATTCAGAAACGACAACGTCAAAAGAAACTACAGAAGCGAGAGCCTCTACGGAAACACCTATCGGTCAGAAGATATTTCTTTAATTTTAGTTTCTAAAAATTGTCTGTATCCAACGTTGGTTAACGTCTGTTTTTACCACCATTTTGAGTACAAGTCGGAAAGTGATTTCAAGTCTATTAATGCCGTTAAAAAAGAACTCAAATGAAGGGGTGTATACCGTGCCCGAGTGGTTTGGGTCTTTGACTCGCAATCATAGGCGAAAACTTGGGGTTACGAGTTCGAAACTCCCCCGAATGCGGTACCTGTGCCCTTGAGCAAAGTACTCAATCACACTTGCTCCATCCTTCGGAAGGGATCTAAAGCCGCTGCTCCAGTCTTTTTCGTGAAGAGCAAGGGGTTTCCTCACGCTTGCGAGTGACAGTGCAATGAGCACTTTTGAGGAATCCTTGGTATGAATACCAGAAAGAAATAATAAAAGAACCTTTTTTTAAAACTCCATTAAGGTTTTCTTTTATAAACTTCCAACATTCTGATAGAATTACTTTTGATGGTACAATGTACTTACAAAGTATAGGAAAGTCAACAAATTGGTGTTGTTAGAACCTAAGCAATGATATAAAACTGTTATTATCCATTCCAAATTTAGAAACCACAACGGCACAAGTAACTACGGTGGCAAGGGCCTCTACAGAAATCGGTAAGAAAACAACATTTTGTTAGTTTCTAAAAATTGTGTGGAACCAAATAGTCAGGGTCGTTGTGTAATTTCGCTCACTTTTTTTGGAGATTAGATAAACTATACATTTTTGAAAACTCCAAAAAATAACAAACCAGAAAACATATGTTTCCATTTGCCCAAAGGCCTGTATGGCAGCCATCTTGGATTTTTACAAATAGCGTCTTTCAGGTAGGTTTTTTGTAGTATTTCAGCACGTAAATGATACAGAATTATAATTTTTGTGGCTAAACCTATATTTTTTGGTACAAGGAATCAAGTCATGCTAATTACAAAATGGTACCAGACTGTCAAAGACACTGGTGTGGGCCGCCATCTTAGATTTTGTTAGAATTAAACTGCAGGAAGTGCCGTGGCCGAGCGGTTTAGGTTATCAATTCTCAAACTGGAGGTGGAAACACATTCAAGTTGTAGCTTCGAAATCACTCGTGGCACTTGACCCTGATCAAGTTGATTAACCCCAATTGCTCCGTCCTTCGGATGGGATGTAAGCACCTTTAAGTGTCCCAGAGCATTCATTCGCACAGAGAAGGAGATTCTCCCTGGTGTTTCTGGCTTGGCTTGGTTGCCCAAGGGCCTCCCTCGGCTTTAGGCCTACATGGATTCTGTGAAGTCTGTCACCATGACCAATTATGCACAAAAATTGCACCTAGGTATCATGGATTATCTTGTGGCTATGGATTTAAGCACTACAGTCGAAACCTATGTAGGTTAACAAGAAGCTGAGGTTGTGATCTTAATCTTGATGAGTACATGAGGAGTCTCAGTGCCATCAGTTGTAAAGGTCATTCTGTAGTGGATCAAGGAACTCCTGCTGAGCGCTGGCAGCCTGTCCCCACACTCTGATCTGGACCATAAGAACTCAGAATTTCTAAGTCCAGATCAGTGATCTGAACATCTCCAAACGACACTCCACAGTCGGTTCCTTCCACCATCCGTCCCATAATCCAGTCCATGCAAGTGTTAAAAAGTGTAAAATAAAGCCATTGTGTAAAATATCAAAGGTACAACCGACTGCACCACAAAGCTATTCTGGTCACTAAAAAGCACAACCCTTTGCAAGTCATATTTTATCATAGCACAAACGCAGTGATGTCAGTTGAAAAAATATAAAACGGCAAAAAGGAGAAAATAAACCAACGAAAAAAACCAAAAAATTGCATTGACACATAAATAAAGAAAACGCGTTTGTACAGGACCATTGTGTCCATTTGTGTAAGATGAACTATAGAGCTACATTAGTAGCTCTATACTGATATTAGTATTACACACATTATTTTCATTCCGAATTCAGAAACGACAACGTCAAAAGAAACTACAGAAGCGAGAGCCTCTACGGAAACACCTATCGGTCGGAAGATATTTCTTTAATTTTAGTTTCTAAAAATTGTCTGTATCCAACGTTGGTTAACGTCTGTTTTTACCACCATTTTGAGTACAAGTCGGAAAGTGATTTCAAGTCTATTAATGCCGTTAAAAAAGAACTCAAATGAAGGGGTACCGTGCCCGAGTGGTTTGGGTCTTTGACTCGCAATCATAGGCGAAAACTTGGGGTTACGAGTTCGAAACTCCCCCGAATGCAGTACCTGTGCCCTTGAGCAAAGTACTCAATCACACTTGCTCCATCCTTCGGAAGGGATCTAAAGCCGCTGCTCCAGTCTTTTTCGTGAAGAGCAGGGGGTTTCCTCACGCTTGCGAGTGACAGTGCAATGAGCACTTTTGTAGAATTCTTGGTATGAATACCAGAAAGAAATAATAAAAGAACCTTTTTTTAAAACTCCATTAAGGTTTTCTTTTATAAACTTCCAACATTCTGATAGAATTACTTTTGATGGTACAATGTACTTACAAAGTAGAAAAGTCAACAAATTGGTGTTGTTAGAACCTAAGCAATGATATAAAACTGTTATTATCCATTCCAAATTTAGAAACCACAACGGCACAAGTAACTACGGTGGCAAGGGCCTCTACAGAAATCGGTAAGAAAACAACATTTTGTTAGTTTCTAAAAATTGTGTGGAACCAAATAGTCAGGGTCGTTGTGTAATTTCGCTCACTTTTTTTGGAGATTAGATAAACTATACATTTTTGAAAACTCCAAAAAATAACAAACCAGAAAACATATGTTTCCATTTGCCCAAAGGCCTGTATGGCAGCCATCTTGGATTTTTAAAAATAGCGTCTTTCAGGTAGGCTTTTTGTAGTATTTCAGCACGTAAATGATACAGAATTATAATTTTTGTGGCTAAACCTATATTTTTTGGTACAAGGAATCAAGTCATGCTAATTACAAAAAGGTACCAGACTGTCAAAGACACTGGTGTGGGCCGCCATCTTAGATTTTGTTAGAATTAAACTGCAGGAAGTGCCGTGGCCGAGCGGTTTAGGTTATCAATTCTCAAACTGGAGGTGGAAACACATTCAAGTTGTAGCTTCGAAATCACTCGTGGCACTTGACCCTGATCAAGTTGATTAACCCCAATTGCTCCGTCCTTCGGATGGGATGTAAGCACCTTTAAGTGTCCCAGAGCATTCATTCGCACAGAGAAGGAGATTCTCCCTGGTGTTTCTGGCTTGGCTTGGTTGCCCAAGGGCCTCCCTCGGCTTTAGGCCTACATGGATTCTGTGAAGTCTGTCACCATGACCAATTATGCACAAAAATTGCACCTAGGTATCATGGATTATCTTGTGGCTATGGATTTAAGCACTACAGTCGAAACCTATGTAGGTTAACAAGAAGCTGAGGTTGTGATCTTAATCTTGATGAGTACATGAGGAGTTTCAGTGCCATCAGTTGTAAAGGTCATTCTGTAGTGGATCAAGGAACTCCTGCTGAGCGCTGGCAGCCTGTCCCCACACTCTGATCTGGACCATAAGAACTCAGAATTTCTAAGTCCAGATCAGTGATCTGAACATCTCCAAACGACACTCCACAGTCGGTTCCTTCCACCATCCGTCCCATAATCCAGTCCATGCAAGTGTTAAAAAGTGTAAAATAAAGCCATTGTGTAAAATATCAAAGGTACCAACCGACTGCACCACAAAGCTATTCTGGTCACTAAAAAGCACAACCCTTTGCAAGTCATATTTTATCATAGCACAAACGCAGTGATGTCAGTTGAAAAAATATAAAACGGCAAAAAGGAGAAAATAAACCAACGAAAAAAACAAAAAAATTGCATTGACACATAAATAAAGAAAACGCGTTTGTACAGGACCATTGTGTCCATTTGTGTAAGATGAACTATAGAGCTACATTAGTAGCTCTATACTGATATTAGTATTACACACATTATTTTCATTCCGAATTCAGAAACGACAACGTCAAAAGAAACTACAGAAGCGAGAGCCTCTACGGAAACACCTATCGGTCAGAAGATATTTCTTTAATTTTAGTTTCTAAAAATTGTCTGTATCCAACGTTGGTTAACGTCTGTTTTTACCACCATTTTGAGTACAAGTCGGAAAGTGATTTCAAGTCTATTAATGCCGTTAAAAAAGAACTCAAATGAAGGGGTGTATACCGTGCCCGAGTGGTTTGGGTCTTTGACTCGCAATCATAGGCGAAAACTTGGGGTTACGAGTTCGAAACTCCCCCGAATGCAGTACCTGTGCCCTTGAGCAAAGTACTCAATCACACTTGCTCCATCCTTCGGAAGGGATCTAAAGCCGCTGCTCCAGTCTTTTTCGTGAAGAGCAGGGGGTTTCCTCACGCTTGCGAGTGACAGTGCAATGAGCACTTTTGAGGAATCCTTGGTATGAATACCAGAAAGAAATAATAAAAGAACCTTTTTTTAAAACTCCATTAAGGTTTTCTTTTATAAACTTCCAACATTCTGATAGAATTACTTTTGATGGTACAATGTACTTACAAAGTAGAAAAGTCAACAAATTGGTGTTGTTATAACCTAAGCATTGATATAAAACTGTTATTATCCATTCCAAATTTAGAAACCACAACGGCACAAGTAACTACGGTGGCAAGGGCCTTTACAGAAATCGGTAAGAAAACAACATTTTGTTAGTTTCTAAAAATTGTGTGGAACCAAATAGTCAGGGTCGTTGTGTAATTTCGCTCACTTTTTTTGGAGATTAGATAAACTATACATTTTTGAAAACTCCAAAAAATAACAAACCAGAAAACATATGTTTCCATTTGCCCAAAGGCCTGTATGGCAGCCATCTTGGATTTTTAAAAATAGCGTCTTTCAGGTAGGCTTTTTGTAGTATTTCAGCACGTAAATGATACAGAATTATAATTTTTGTGGCTAAACCTATATTTTTTGGTACAAGGAATCAAGTCATGCTAATTACAAAATGGTACCAGACTGTCAAAGACACTGGTGTGGGCCGCCATCTTAGATTTTGTTAGAATTAAACTGCAGGAAGTGCCGTGGCCGAGCGGTTTAGGTTATCAATTCTCAAACTGGAGGTGGAAACACATTCAAGTTGTAGCTTCGAAATCACTCGTGGCACTTGACCCTGATCAAGTTGATTAACCCCAATTGCTCCGTCCTTCGGATGGGATGTAAGCACCTTTAAGTGTCCCAGAGCATTCATTCGCACAGAGAAGGATATTCTCCCTGGTGTTTCTGGCTTGGCTTGGTTGCCCAAGGGCCTCCCTCGGCTTTAGGCCTATACATGGATTCTGTGAAGTCTGTCACCATGACCAATTTTGCACAAAAATTGCACCTAGGTATCATGGATTATCTTGTGGCTATGGATTTAAGCACTACAGTCGAAACCTATGTAGGTTAACAAGAAGCTGAGGTTGTGATCTTAATCTTGATGAGTACATCTTGATCAGTGCCATCAGTTGTAAAGGTCATTCTGTAGTGGATCAAGGAACTCCTGCTGAGCGCTGGCAGCCTGTCCCCACACTCTGATCTGGACCATAAGGACTCAGAATTTATGTCCGCGCCATTGTGTCTGTTTGGACCAGTATGTCCGCGCCATTGTGTCCGTTTGTACTATTATGTCCCCACTATTGTGTCGGTTTGTTACATTGTGTCAACACCATTGAGTCCGTTTGTACCATTATACCTGCAACATTGTGTCCGTTTGTACCATTTTCCGCAACATATCGTGTCCGTTTTTACAAATATGTTTGTACCATTGTATCCGAAAAATCTGCGAACACAATGGTTCAAACGGACACAATGGTCCTGTATTTGTGGGTTTCACTTTGGCTTGACAACGGTTGCTATCCGCCATTACTGTGTCCATACTATGGCACGCCAAAGCGAAAAGTAATTCAACACTGATAATTTAATGTTGACCAATATTTTCGCAAATGTTGCGCAAGAAAAAAAAGGTTGGCATGACTTTTAAATGTTAATCGACTGTTTGAAACTGCCATACCGTGCTTTTGTTGGTAAGTTTTAAAAAATTAATTATTTCCGCTTTGGCGTGAAACCCACGAATACCCGCGTACTATGTCAGAAAAAAAACACATTTAAGATTGGATTTTGAGTGTGATCTAGCCGACGAGTGAGCATGTCTCTGTCGTTATTGCTGAACTGAAATGCATATTGCATATTTTATACATTGTTTGTTCGATTCTGTCACACCAGACACCTGTTAAAACAATGGTGTAGTAAAATAATGATGCAAAACTGTCAATGTATTTAATCCGAAACCACAGAAACCACAACGTCACAAGATACTACCGAAGCGAGGGCCACCACAACGTCACAAGCAACTACCGAAGCGAGGGCCACCACAACGTCACAAGCAACTACCGAAGCGAGAGTCACAATGGAACTATCCAGCGGTGAGAAGCTATTCCCTTTTAGTTTTTAGCTGTTTACATGTATTTGACAAAATCTTCGGTAACTTTTATTTCAAGTGCATGCATGGTGGGTGCGGAGTTCTGGAAGTGTCATTCAACTTGTTTATAAATGCTGACATATTATGCAGGGTGACTCAAAAAATATTAATGTATTAGTATAGATGGTAATTTGGGTCACCCTGCGTTATCTCAACATGGCAGCATATTTATTAAATTATGACGACTTGTTGGTACAAATTATATCATTACGTGAACCTATAAATTGTTATCTCGTTACATGTACATGAAAAACATAGCTTTTCAAACAGAATCAGACCTTTGGAACTGCCGAAGTGAATACGTCATCTTTTGTTGCCTATAGGCAATGGCTCTACACTAAAAATCACTGAACCGTGTCCCTGTGCTTTTGCAATGGTGTTTTATCTGTCAGCCATGATGTTTTGGAGCCAATTACCATGGCAACCCACGTCACACTTCAGCTGTCTCTTAAGTGCGTCTATAAATTGATTTCTAAAGTCTGACGTCAGTTACCAGGGTGACTGTGTCTAAACATAATCTGAAACATCCATTGTTAAGGCGCAGAGAAACAATTCACTGGTTTGAGAGTACACCCAGTAACCTCTGTAACACACAAAATATCACGGTGACTTTTTTACTTTAGTACGTCATGTAAGCTGCCATGTTTTGCAATTCGGTCTTCGGACTCGAGAGGGTATGCGTTTTTGAGTCAAGAAACAAGGGCTCATTACTTTATTCTCGACGTTAACCATGCAACTGTTGCACAGATGACGTCATCAGTAAAATTTATCATCGAAATTAATTATGTTGCCGGGGTTGAAACAGGCGTTGAAAACAAGTGTCCCTGCGTATTTTCATCAAGGCTTCATGCATCGTGCATTACCTGGGTAGTATTGTTTACGAATGTTTCATTTCCTTTAAACCGCAGATTCTTCCTCGGTCACGAGATCTGGCATGTTCTACATCGGAGCGAGGGATGCGTCTTGTCGACCCGTATCCAGTCTACTCGCCAAGTCTACATCCAAGTGCGCCTTCAAGTGTCTGGGGGTGATGGAATGCCAGAGTTTTGGCTTCGTGGCTTCGACAAATACGTGCGAGCTCTGCCGAGAAATTGCGCAACCTGCAGATCTGCTGCCCAGAATTGGAAGCGTGTATTATTACAAGGCATAAAGATGTAAAAACAAATCTCTCTTTACACCGTACTAAGTGCCTCGTCAGTATTTTACAAAAAGATGTACTAGGCCTACATGTAGTACGGTACCACAAGTAATAGGCCTAGTCATAAATGACGTCATCAAAGCAAATTAAGTTCAGCAGGTTCTAGCCAGCAGCTAGACATCACAAATATGGAAATGCTAAACGCGGATGTGGTCTTTCTCAAGTCCAGAGCCCCTTTTGGCGATCAAGATGATATTTTCATGCAAATGCTTCTATCTTTTCTCAAAAAAAGAAAACAATAACTGAGAGGATAACTTAGGCTCCAAAAAGGTAGCGGATAACTTACCTAACAAGGACAGACGCTTGTGGAACATATTTTTCTGTCCTGTTACATATTAAGGTACATGGTATGTTATCAGACTATCTGTTCCCTTTTTTTTTTTTGGCTTAAAGGCCCATTGTATCTTTTGCAATGACCCGATTTTGTTTTCATGAGTTGACAAGAAAAACCTGACTCAAAGTGTTAATAGCAATGGTAACAAACACCACATGAAAATGGTATTTCATGCTGGAAATTGACAACCGAAGGTGGTTTTCTAAAAAAAGTCCCGTGCACGGACTTTTTTACAATTCACTTTTATTTTGACAGAACATAAAATCACTTAAAGGAAAATATTATCATCGATCACCAAAAGGGGCTCTTGGCCTGAGAAAGATCCAGATATCTTTTTAGATTTCTACATGTATATGCAGCTACTTACAAAATACAAATTACTGTGAATGTTTTTTTTTCTGTTTTAAATTACTTCATATTTTTTTCAGCAAAATATTTTTTTGTAGAATACTTACTTCACCGGAAAAAAAGGAAGGGTTTTAGTCATATTTTAGTATTGCCCTAAGGCACATGTCGTATTTTGTTTGTAGAAACAATAGGTAACGTGCTTGCCAGTTCAACAGACTGGTTATATTGGTCCAAACTAAATCACATGTAACAAATAAAAAAAGAACAGTATATATATTAACTTAATCTATTACTAGGTTTAACTGCCAAAGTTAAACCTCAATCCCTGGAGGTTTATGCAAATTACTCAAATGCTCGGTAATGTCCGGATCATGCATATATTTAATACAACGACCAATCACGCGTGGTTATATATTGCTCGGCGTGTGCCTGTTCTTGTATAGCGGAGAACAGCGTAGCGTACATGGACAGGGGACCAGTCTATAAAATGTGTTTGATACAGCGTACCAAAGACGTAGATTGGTTCCCGATCATATAGCTTATTGCCAAAATATAAGGATCGGTAAAGGGCGGCCATGACGGGCAGAAATCTGCCTGTGGTCACGTGGTTATTATATTGTTATTTTTTTAGTAAGTGCGTATATTTTGCATTGACATTTGTAACCCGGCCGTGCGTGTCGAACATATCCAAATGTAAATGAAGTACATTGCCCAAAGCAAAGGGCTTCGCCAATTTTTAAATATAAAACACACAATGCGCACGCCAAAAGACGACCAATCACAGATCAAGATGAAGCGCCCTGTACCTGTCCTTATATTCTCCTATGTGGAATATGTGGACGGGAACCAGTCTAACCAAAGACGGCAACTTAATCATCGATATATATACACTAGATGAAGCAACGACGTTTAAAATTGAAGCCACCGTCCGCCATTGTACCCCACCAAATACAATGTCTTGCCTAGACTGGTCATACTATCTTCACTAGTCTACATCGTGGTCTACATGTGTTAAGTGGAATGCAAGCGATCGCATGGACCGGGGATCAGTCTAGGCATAATTTTTTTTTACACCAGTGCGAGGGGAAAACGAGGGGTTTTGTACCTTTTTAGCGTCTTGAGAGGAGACTATATAATAGGTTAGGGTTTAGGGTTAACGGTTCCGGGTTAGGGTTTAGGGTTGGTTATTTTTAAGGAATTTAGGGTTTTGAATGCGGTCGGTTTGCAACCAGCTTCGTGTTCTGGTTCGACTTGCAATCGAAGGTCCTTAATTCGAATCGCAGTGTTGTTTGGGATTTTTCAAAATTTCTCGGTTTCTTCTCTTTCTCTAATAGTGAGAGTAAGAGTTCTGACTATTTCCAAGATTGTCACTTGAGAAGTATCAGTCATTGGAAACTTAGTAGACTCTATTCGGGTTGAAAAATTGGGGTGTACCCCACGCTGCGGTGTAAAAAAAAAACCACGCGGCCGGTGCATGGCTTCAATTCTTGTATAGCCAACTGCTATTGCATACTTCATTCAGTGTGTATATATCGATGAACTGAAAGGGATACTTTTGTGACGCTTGGTGGCAGCAAACAAACCGGTCCCTTTCTATTGTTTACGTCACGTTCGAGCTAAAGTGCGCATGCTCAATATGACGTAGACAATGGAAAAGGTTTGTTTGCTGCCACCAAGCGTATAAAATGTCTCCCATTGTATTCATTCCACACAATTGATAACTGTTAAAAACATATGAATTATATTCATTTTAAAGGGTGTACGTTAGTCACAATAGAACTATAATAATGTTATACTTTTGTATACGAGTTGGCACTAAAAAAAGGTCTCTCTCTTGGACTGCCAGTGCAGTTAATTTGTGCCTACTAATACTGTATTTTGTAAAGTTATTAATCTTCGATTGTTCAATACAGCAGTTACGTAAACCTTTGTGCGTTAAAGCAGTACATATATAGTATTTGCAAACATAAACAATTAATATGAAATCTCGTTTTTTGCTGTATTCAGTGAATTTTAATTCGCAACAACGTGCTGTGTGCAGATTTACCCAACTTCAATAGACCTGAAACATGACGTCCAAGTTTGTTTTCATGCGCGCATTTCTATGTGGGAGTCTCAGGGTGCCAGACGGTGTTGTGCCACATGAGGAAAGCACGCATATAGCATGTAAACAAACCGTGACGTCATTGTGTACGACATCCCAAATATTTGCAACAAATTTTACGACAAAATTTGCTGCAATGATATTTGCGAAAAAATGTGCGACATCGCAAATTTTTGCAAAGATATTTGCGACAAAATATGCGACATCGCAAATATTTGCAAAGATTTGGGGGTAAATAAAATGTGCGACATTGCAAATAATTTGTTTTGCAATAATATTTGCAAAGACATGTACGACATCTCAAGTATTTGCAAAGATATTTGCGACAACATTTGCGACATCGCAAATATTTGCAAAGATATCTTTAGTATGCGATGTCCCTTGTACGCCATTATAGTATTCTCCAAATCCATTTCTGAAAACGTCAGCAAATTTTCAATTTACGATTCATGGAGTGCAAGCATGGCTTAAACTTCTCAATTAAAAAGAAATAGTTAGATTCTCTACTGTTGCAAGCAGGCACATCATTTTGTTTGAATTCTCTTGCAAATGCGTATTAACTTATAACTTAAACAATTCTATAAAGTGTCTAGTTAGTAATTATTGATGAAGTTTTAAATAAAATTGGTCACGTCTATGGCGGTGAACCTTTCCTAAACAGTCGTCTACTCTTCGTTAACTGTCGTTTATAAGCCTGCGTTCGGGTTAGTATAGATCGTATCGAATAGCTGTATAGGGCAGTTTCTTTGTTTCTTGATGACATGCATAGTTGCACATGTTGTGCTTACATTGTTGACCAATTTAAGCGACAAAAGTTGCCCTACAAGATGGCAGCTATTCGATACGGTTTATTGTCCAACCACGTTTTAAATACCCATGTATCATTTGCAAAATAAAACGTTTTTACGCATTCCTGAAAAGGGCATTTCACAATAAAGAAGAACGTTGCTAAACTAGTCTGCAGAATTTTCACTTGTATAGATATGGGTCTGTCCACAGTAATGGGGTACATTTAAAAAATAAGTCAATAATTCCTTTCAGATGTCTTTAGTTTATCTCAGAATTAAAGAAATGTCATTGTTTTGTTCTCAGGAGATAACTTTTGCCCAAAAAAGTAACAAATTGCTGCCACAACATACATTTTTAAAAAGCAAGTGCACAAATTTTCCTATTACGCATGTAACATGGACAGACAATTTTGTGACATCTTTTTCCGTCTTTGTTACATGCGTAATAGGAAAATTTGTGCACGAGGTTTTCACAAATGTATGTTGTAGGACTATTTTTCTTACTCCTTGGTGAAAAAGTTATTTCCTCAGTTTAGCTTGATAATTTAAAGATAAAATTAAGACATTTGAAGTGAACTGGGACCTAAGATCTTGAATGTTACAGAATTGTACCCCATTACCGTGGACAAACCCATATAGCAATGCGGCAGCCTTAGAAAACCTTCGAAATTCATGCACGTTGTTTGTGTTAAGTGAATGGTAAACAGGTGTGTGCACACGTATTTAAAAAATACCTTCAGTTGTTAATTTCTTACGGAAATTGTCTCGGACATGCAGAAATAAATTGGTGTTCGTTACCATTGCTATCAACACCTTTCAACACATGAAGTAAAATCGGGGGTCATTGCAAATGATACAATGGGCCTTTAACCGTTGTGGTAAAATTTTCTTCTAATGGTAACCTCTGATATTGTTTCATGAGTACTCTTCCTTGGGACACTCTCCTAGATGCAATCGTACAACCCCGGCCCGATGGAGCTTCTTCAGGTAGACAAACTCGTCCGGCAGTTCGTGGAACTTCCTGTAACCATAATCAAACTTCTTTCCCACCCTGTTGGGGGCGTGATCGTAGTGGTAGGGGATGGGCTTGCCCCGGAACTCCGGGAATGGGTAGAAGCCGTACATGTGGATCTCGTCGCAGAGGGCGCTCGCCATGTTGTACATGAGCAGACCGGTGCTGATTCGTTCCTCGTCGATTCCCTTTGAAGCCCAGTAGCTGAAAATGGAGGAAGTAACACACCGTGTTCGTATTTTATCTTTACATCATCACATCCTATCTTGGTTTCGTTTCCGTTTAATCTGAATAGATGTACCTATACTTGAAGTTGCAAGGTCACGTCCGTAGAGGATCACGTACAATGACTTGAACGGGGAATAATGCCCCAAAAGACAACGTGCTGAGCGATTTTTTTTTTGTCCGAACGAATTTTTAAAGCATGTACTTCATTTTAACGAAAAAACATAATACTTTGTATTTTGGACCTCGGCAACCCTGTGAAAAACGCCGTTTATATACGGCCGTTTCTGCGCCTTGCCTAGACCTACCCCGCCCCCCGGGCTGCCCACCTAAGAGGTGGAGATTGTCGAATTCCCCACCCCTGGGGCAAAATTAAGGTGACAAAATCCCCACCCATGGGGGAAAAACATGCACGTTTTGCTCCCACGTGTGCTGAAAATTTGATTTCTATGCGTCAAAGTTGGGCATGCGGGGGAGGGGTGGGGGAAACAATAATTGATAAGTGCACAAACGTTGGTCGATTTTTCGCTGATGTCTCATTTGATAGCGAATAGGCTAACCTTTATGTTTCTAGAAAATTTAAAAAAACAACGTTTTTTTATTTTTCGAGGTGACACACCCAAAACGCACGGACAACACATCTTTAAAACAAAGCAGCCTTTTTATGTTGGATTGTTCTTCTGTATTGCGATAGATTAACCCAAGCCTGGAATTGTCCTTTAAATGCGTGAGAGATATTGCAGTGATTTGTTTTAAAGATACATACTCCTGTCTCGTCTTGCAGGGAAATATGACTTTAAGTAAAATTTATGAAACCAAGCCTGGGTGCACGCAACACTTCGTCCTTACCACTAGTCTTTACTCGAGACGTCGGGTCTCGGTGCAGCAGAGCTCAAGCGCTTCTCTGCCAACGTTCTCAATATTCCTGGGCCGAGCTCGTCTTGGTTAAAGGCTAAGGCTGGATTTACAGTGAGCCTTTTCGCAAATGATGCGCGTTGCTTTGAGAAAATGGAATTTGGCGCATGTGAGCGCGAGCCGAAAATCACAGAATCACAAAAAACACTTTCCGGCCAACATAATTATGTGGGTGTTGCACTCCAAACTCCCTCCACTCCGCTTTTTCTCAAAGCGACGTGCATCTTTAATACTTACTCTGAGATATCTGGTAGTACGTTTCCTGGAAATGCTAGCTGCACGTTCTTGAGCTTTCCAAGATGTTTGTCGAAAAAGTCCAACAAAGTTCTAATAGCCACGGTTATGTACTGACGATTGAAAATCGGAACCCACAACACGTAGTTCCCGTTGTACATCCTGAGTTCGGCTTCGAGTCGTGCCATCTCCTCATTGGTTGAAAGTCTCTTGTATTTGTCTATAATGCTGGGGTTAAAGGTCACCACGTTTGTGTGGCTTCCTACGTCCTTCTCGTAGCCTGCAACGGCTGCAAAATTGCACCTGACTACGAAATCCGATGAGTCTATCTGACGTCCGCAACTGCTGTTTCGCAGCACACCGCTGTTACCAACCAGCGAGCATTTTTTGAAGTGTTGGTTGCGAAACAACAACCTCTTTGGCAGGAGACGGTGAAGACCCGGCGGTACGAGGTTGACGCTCAGTTTCTTGGACAGGTAGAAGCGTCTCAGTCGCCCGGTGGCCACGTCGTCTGACGTCATTGTGATGACGTCATAAGGGTTAAAGTACTGTGTCATGTCTATTCTGCAAAGAGGCAATAAACGAAGAAAAGGGAATTACAGGCAAAAGAAACGATCCCCATTAAATGTTCACATTCAGACATTAATGTGTCCCATGATAACTGCTGTCAAGTTCTATATTCACCCTATATAATCTATATGAACCAGATCTACTTATTTTACAATAAGAACTGGCCACCTAGTTTATGATAAGTCAGTATAGTAAGTCACTTTCCTAAAAGTGGCATAATTTTGATAAAATAAAGACTATTTTTCATGTACATGTATTAAGCAGCTTCCTTATCAGGAACAAGGGAAATCGACATTCTGGGGTTGCCTAGTTTGATCTGGACATTTCTTGGGACACCCTGCATAAGTTTCACATGCAATCAGAGCTATCAAGAATGTGACTGGAGGTGCCACATCCATTCGCTTTTGGTAACATTTCGTCCGTATTATTTGACATTTATACGCCATGATGGTATACGCCATAGACGACGTGCTACATACACTTTAGATGTCTATAACCTTCACATTTTCACCTTAACGCCAATTGAAAACATGTTCAGTTGATTACAGGTGTAACAACACGCTAAATTGGTTTATTACCATCTTGCGTAAAGGTCGACCCTCCAACATCATTCACGATTAAGAGTAATTCAAATCGGAAAGAAGTTCCAATTTAGGCTGGCAGCTGCGGTTGGCTGTTTAATTCAGTTAGGTTTATTTTCGTGATGTGCTTGTCGACCTTTTATGAAATGCGCACCAACCGAGGACTTTCAGAAATGTCTGCACTTGACGTCACACACTTCTTCATATGTTGACGTCACGCACCCGATCTGTGACCCGGGAAGCCCTAATCTATTATGTCATGGGCGGAGGAAGGCGATTTCCGATAATGTATGGGCTTGACATTTTCCTTCACATGTTTTTCAAGATGTCATGGGAGACTCGTGTTTTCAAGGGGTTTGTCAAATTTGTGGAAATGATTAAATTGGGATGTTTTGCCCTGCCATGTCTCGCAAATTCGGTAGACTAAAATATACATTTTTTTTAAAGACACGAACGCAATATTATGGTACCTATATTCACCACGAAATGGCGGATATATTAGATACGGTCTATAGTGGTGCAGATTCCGTCATTGTAATTTTGACTCTGTGACGTCAGTTACCAGGGTAACTACGGTGTAAACTTTCGCGGGTAATCTGAAACGCCCATTGCTAAAGCGCAGGTTTAATGGTTTTAGTGTAGGCCCGTAACCTTGGCAACGCACAAAGGATGACGTTTTCAATTCAGTACTTTATAACATCAATATATTGGGCATAGTACGGATTATTTTGTAAATTACGGATTTTACGTGAACAAAAAAGTACAGGAAATTTTGCTGCCATGGACTTTCGGTAAAAAGGAACATTTGTTTGCGGATTTTTAAACCAAATTAAAAATAATTTTGTATATTTACGGAGTTCGTCCGGCATGAAGCCTTACAGTACAAAGACGGACAATCCGTATTTTTACGGACGAAACAAATAAGATAAATGGAGTAATTCCGTAAAAATATGGAAATTTCTGTATATTAAGTTCCGTATAATTTCTGGAAATTGTTTAGTTGACTGTGGTGACTAATTACATACCTGGCTTGTGTCGCTGCCTCTGTATTAAATGACCATTTTGCATTCAAGATGCCGTCAAGCCTCGCTTTAGCCGCATCTGTGTCGGGTACATCTTCATAATCGGTTACCGATCTGAAATTAAAATGCAAATAAATGAAAAGAAAATACATTTTTATTAGCAAATATAATTTATTGCCGATCCTCGAACGTGCTACATGCTACGGGTGTAATAAAAGAACAGTTTTATTTTTTTGTAATAATGTTTAAAGGAGCGTGACCACATTTTTGACCCACACATTTTCACACGGGTTTGAGATTTTTGAAATGGCTTTGTCTAAAGTGCTATGGTTTTGTCTAAAGTGCTATTATAGTCTTTGAGAAATGAGCAAAACAATTATTTTTCGTCTCGCGAGACGTAAATTCAATTCGCCCTAAAACATGGTTAATTCGCCCTGGACCACTTCGTCCTGAACCACTTTGTCCAAGTGCCCTTTCGTCCCCAAACCACTTCGTCCAAACACTACATCGCCTAAAGGCCACTTCACCCCAATCATGCCAAAACAACTTTGTGCACAGGCCGTGGTTCAGGGCAAAGTGGTTCAGGGCGAAGTGGTTTTGGGGCGAAATGACTGTAAACGCCTTTTTGACTGTTTTCTCAAACGTTACGCGAAGTACGGAGCTGGTTTTTGCTCAGGTTGGTTTTTATCATGAATATCTTCAATCACACAGGGAGGTAAAACTATTTGTAACAGTTTACCAATCATGTGTACTATCTTTAAGATAAAGTCGAAGTCTTTGAGAAAGACTTTGAGAAATGAGCAAAACAATTCTTTTTCTTCTCGCGAGACGTAAATTCAATTCGCCCTAAAACAATTTCGCCCTTAGACCACTATCTTTAAGATAGTATACATGATTGGTAAACTGTTACAAATAGTTTTATCCCCCTGTGTGATTAAAGATATGCATGAATAAAACCAACCTGAGCAAAAACCAGCTCCGTAATTCGTCTAACTTTTGAGAAAACAGTCAAAAAAGGGTTTGCAGTCATTTCGTCCGAAAAACCACTTCGCCCTGAACCATTTCGCCCTGAACCACGGCCTGTGCACGAAGTGGTTTTGGGGCGAAGTAGCATTTGGGTGATGTAGTGTTTGGACGAAGTGATTTGGGGCGAAATGGCACTCGGGCGAAGTGGTTTGGGGGCGAAATGGCACTTGGGTGAAAAGGTTTTGGGGCGAATTGAATTTTCGTCTCAAAGACTATAGCACTTCGTCTCAAAGACTATAGCACTTCAGACAAAACCATTATCGGGGAGGTTTTCTACGGTCGTGATGTTTATATTGTGTAAGTTAGGCGTAAATCTGTGAACATTTCTGATTTTCGAGATACCAATCATGTATACTGCCTTTAAGTATTCAATGTAAAGTTTGCACGGCCAACGACGTCAAACGCTAACGTACATGTACACAGATGAAGTCCATTTTTGAGATTCCCTTTGAGGCCTCCAGCGGATACCGCGAAGGATGAATGGATTTATCACATTAATTCTTCAATTTGTTTGAATTACAAAGGACAAAATCATGCTGAGAACCTTTGATATATAAATTTCCCTCAGGCTGGAGCGCACCGCAGCATTCAAGGTAAAAAAAGGGGGGACCATAGCGTCCGCAGATATAGTTTTTACAAGGAAAATGGTGCGGACATTCTAGTTGTCGGACACAATGGTACGGAAACAATGGTTTCTCGGACTACGGACACAATAGTACAAATGACACAATGGCGCGGACATAATGGTTTTTCAGACACAATGGTTTTTCGGGCACAATGGTGTGGACATAATGGTTTTTCAGACACAATATTTTTTTTCGAGCACAATGTTGCGGACATAATGGTTTGTCGGACACAATGGTGCGGAAACAATGGCACAAATGACATGATGGTTTTTCCGACACAATAGTGCGGATGCACAATGGTGCGGACATAATGTAGAAACGGATAAAATGGTGCAGACATAATGGTACAAAGGACACAACGGTGCAGACACAATGGTACAAATGACAATGTGCGGACATAGAGAGCCAGAAACCATCTGCGGACACAATGGTTCAAATTGACACAATTAATGGTCCTATACACATGCTTCCCCGCCCTCTGCTATCCGCCATTATGAGGTGTCCCCGGGGACACCTCAGCATGGCAGAGTGCGTCCTTGGTTACCGGATTGGTCTATATACACCAGTATAGATCCTGCAGGGTTACAAATGTTAAAGGGCCTGTGACATGCTAAACAACTTTGTGCCTAAGCTTTGCTTCATAATGACGGATTACTTGTTCAGCAAGACATGCTATTGTTCGTTTGGATGTAAAATCAAGAAAAGGTGGCCTTTTTCAACTTTGAAGATTTCATTGCAATAAATCACAGACAGAGGGCGCTGTTTTGAGTGCATCACATAAGGAAGACAGAAGGGAAAAGTTAAGAAAAAACATAAGACTTCAAGTTGGACTTGTGGCAAATTGCTGCAGTTTCTACCCCCAGTTTTGTCATGGCTTATAGCAGGCAACATGTGAAACAAACTCAAACAGCCATGGATTACACAAGTTTCAGGAAAATTGAGAAAAAAGTGGAATCTTTTGTGCACAGTTGAATGTGATTTTCCTGTGTTTTCCTCTTGTGACATCGTGACCTTGGTCATGAATATGCATATTCGCATTAGCATAAAAACTAAAAACCTTTGTTTTAACCCCCAAAGCAAGCTCCAAATAGGATTTGTATGACTTTAACTGAGTAGAGTGGTTTTAAAGCATAGATTTCATTGATAAAAATCCTAAATAAGGGGCCCTTTAAACTACTATAGCTAGACAGTCAGACAGAACACAGTTCATGGAAAGGTTCAATCCTTGAATTTTTTGAGTTACTCTCAAAACAACCGAGGAAATTCAATTTTGTCAATTACTGCGCGGTCCTCCCTGGAAACTAACGAAGCCCTCAGCGGTGATTAGTCTGTCGGTATCGTGTGTGGCTTGGGATGTCAATAACTAGGGGTGAGAGACTTGGCACTGCTTAACAGCTGGATCTCTGCTAACGGAGACTGTAACCACAAGCACTGCATTCTACAAAACGTTCGTAACGTTCGCGACCCTGAAATAGCGGTGAAACTATAGCACAACCTTTCTGCTCAGAAGCAACTGTGCACATATCAATTGTTCCCCCCCCCCCCCCCCCTCCCCCTCCTCCCCCCGCCCGAGCTTCCCCACCTAAGAGGGACTGTCATTTTTCAAGTCACGTGACAAAATCCCCACCCCTGCGTCAAAATTTAGGTGACAAAATTCCCCCATCTATGGGTGCAAAACATGCGCGTCTTGCTATCAGATGTACAGACATATTTTTTTCAATGGGTCAAAATCCCCACCGTGAGGCATGAAAAACACGGGGGATCATGTGATAGGTTCATTAGCCTTTTGTGTGTAACCTTTGCACTATGGCTGGTGCTCCTCTAGTTTGGAAAGTCCACACACTATGTTGTTGTTGCTACGTGATGCACGCCAGTGCCTAGCAACCAACAGTCTGGTCGCTTTTTGCCATTATTTCTTATTTATTCTGTATTCCACACCTGCCGCATGCACTCTGTCACATTACACGCAACAAAAATGTAATCTTGTCATCTGAACACTAAGTGCGCACTACACCAGACACTATATTTACATAAAACACGCAAGACTAATTTGTTCATTTAAAGTATGGTTAACTAAAAAAAGAAGGCGCAATTTAATTTGGGTACACAATTCTGGTAAAAAAAATTGCATCTTTCCAAAAACTTGATTTACATGCTTTAAATAGGTATAGAGAGACGGAGTTATTATTAAAAATGAAAAACGAAATTATTTCGCATTATACTTTGAATTCATACCAACACCAAAGTGCGCCCTCCGTTGTGCTCACCATACCTCAAACAAACTGCAAGTCACCCATTCATTGCAAAGCTATTTCTTTTCCTCCAACGTGATTTCCTTTAGAGGGAAGTAACCCCCTTTTGAAAGTGGGGCATCAATTTGGAAGGGAATATTTGCAAAGGTTATGAACGCCCATTCATTTCCCGCCCTTTTCAAGGTCACAAATTATGTAATGAATAGTAAGGTGTTTTCAAAGCGGTTGTGTCAATTCGTGAGTTTTGTTTCGCTAGAAAATGTTTTTTTTTAAGTAAGAAACAGCTTGCTGTTATACCCCAACTACGCCAACGGTCCCGACTTATTGTTAAAGAGCTAGTATCCCCCGTGACGAGAAATCCAGCATTTGCACCTTTCGATAGTCCACATATCCCTCCAGCCGACCTATACCGCTGTTTATTTCAAATTGTCCGTTTTAAGTGGATAAATCGCAAGCAAAAGTGCGGTTTTCGAAAATGAAATTTTCGCGATTTCTGAAACGCTCATTAGGTATTGATGATATGCGGATGACCCCGTGACGCAATCCTGAGAAACACGAGCAAACACGGTCTGCAGTTCCATACGTTTACACGCAAAAAAACTCCGAAAACCGTCTCTGTTCGATGGTGTTTTTTTGAAGAAATGTTCTCGTGCAAAAAGCTAGAGATGTGCCCAGTAGTTGTGTGGTTGTATGCTTTACCAGACACCTTAAAAAAAAAGAGCACAAAGATTTTCTTTATTATTTTCAAGAGAGAGAAAAATAAGTCGCTCGTTCTAACTTGTACCGGCCGATGTGCATACCGTGTTTCAAACACGTGGGAACTACGAAATTATTTCGCATTATACTTTGAATTCATACCAACACCAAAGTGCGCCCTCCGTTGTGCTCACCATACCTCAAACAAACTGCAAGTCACCCATTCATTGCAAAGCTATTTCTTTTCCTCCAACGTGATTTCCTTTAGAGGGAAGTAACCCCCTTTTGAAAGTGGGGCATCAATTTGGAAGGGAATATTTGCAAAGGTTATGAACGCCCATTCATTTCCCGCCCTTTTCAAGGTCACAAATTATGTAATGAATAGTAAGGTGTTTTCAAAGCGGTTGTGTCAATTCGTGAGTTTTGTTTCGCTAGAAAATGTTTTTTTTTAAGTAAGAAACAGCTTGCTGTTATACCCCAACTACGCCAACGGTCCCGACTTATTGTTAAAGAGCTAGTATCCCCCGTGACGAGAAATCCAGCATTTGCACCTTTCGATAGTCCACATATCCCTCCAGCCGACCTATACCGCTGTTTATTTCAAATTGTCCGTTTTAAGTGGATAAATCGCAAGCAAAAGTGCGGTTTTCGAAAATGAAATTTTCGCGATTTCTGAAACGCTCATTAGGTATTGATGATATGCGGATGACCCCGTGACGCAATCCTGAGAAACACGAGCAAACACGGTCTGCAGTTCCATACGTTTACACGCAAAAAAACTCCGAAAACCGTCTCTGTTCGATGGTGTTTTTTTGAAGAAATGTTCTCGTGCAAAAAGCTAGAGATGTGCCCAGTAGTTGTGTGGTTGTATGCTTTACCAGACACCTTAAAAAAAAAGAGCACAAAGATTTTCTTTATTATTTTCAAGAGAGAGAAAAATAAGTCGCTCGTTCTAACTTGTACCGGCCGATGTGCATACCGTGTTTCAAACACGTGGGAACTACGGCTCGCAGGGACCGTTCAACACGCACTGTGTATGCCGTTCGTTTCGTGACAAACCACCGGTCGCAATGCACCAGTATTTACTTCAAAAGAGCTTCATTGTGAGCCACAATTTCACCGCTTTTTCACAAAAAAAGGTACTAGTAGATTATTGTCATATTACATCAAGTGTTTTTCACGTTTGTATTTTGAATTACAAGGACAAAACAGGTATGATGAACATTCACTCCGTATATTTTCCATTCAATACTGCACAGGCCGTTTTGTGTTCTTCTGAGGATGACGTCAAAACCCTGTTTATCAACAAACCAAGTGACATCGGGAGTTTCAGAATATCGGGTGAAGACGGTCGGAACTGCTTTGCGTTTTAAACAAAAGGCTGTCGATTTTTGGTGGAAAACAAGTTGTGATGGTGTTGTAGACACATACACCTCCATGATAAACATGAAAACAACAAAAATGTGGATGGGGGGATACTATAGCTGTTGAAGGCTTTTCCAACGATAAGTTAAAGCTGGCCCAACTATACCCTATTCACGCGGTGGTATAGTTCAATTGTGTCCCCTGAATTGAGTTCTATAGAATGCAAACCTGCTGGTTGGAAAGTTACCATACCAAAATAATACCTAATTTATGCGTTCCAATCCTCGTTTTGACAATGAGATTTGGAGCGCATAAACGTAGTTGGCACTAGGCTTGGGCGATTCCACGCCGGAATCGAGTAAAATCGATATCACTTTAGGAATCGGAATCGCGATTCCAGATTGTTGAGGAATCGATTCCCTTTCATTTATATTCGATTCCCAGTGCTAGCTTGCCGATTCCAGAAATTACGAAGCAATCCCGAAGGCAAAACGCCAACTTTTGTAAGAATATATAGCCTCTGATCATTTCCACAATAAGTAGCATTGTCGATGTACATGTACATAAACAAGCTCATTCACCTATATTAAACACGCTCAGTGTATTTAATGTTTTCCCGCGAAAAATTGAATCGATTCCGAATGGAATCGCGATTCTTTTTTGGAATCGGAGTCGACTCCGAAAATGAAGGAGTCTCCCAAGCCTAGTTGGCACCTTTCTGATCAGCAGTTTCCATAGAATTTAGTAAGGGGATATGACTGAACCGTAATTCCGAGTGCATGAGCAGGGTCTCTTGGAGCAGTCCTAACTATTTTGGAGCTACAAAGTACAATGGTCGACCAACATTAAATGAAAAGCCAATTTAGAAAAATATCCACAGATGGGGAAATGTCCTGAAGTTAATTTTGACCCTTTTAGCAGAAGATGAAGGAAGCAGCCCATCTTTCAATTTTCTGAGTTTGCACGCTTTTTCTTACTCACGCGGAAACAATTAGTTTTCATCGTTTCCCCTGAATCGTTTCCCTTTGTTCTTTAAAATTTGGAAAGGTTCCAGACTACTGTACTTATGACACAAAACGCCGTAAAGGGGACAGTAATGCTGGCCTGCCACTGTGCGATTTTTGCTACGAATTTCCAACGATTTATGACCTGAGACTGAGACTGTCTATAGGCCATTTTAGATAATTTCAACAATTTACCCAATCGAGGGAAATTCGTTGCAAACAAAATCGCATTGGGCACCAATTACATACAAGCTGACGTTTAGGCTACAATATTTAGTCTAGGGGGAACGAGCATGAATATAAACACAAATATTCAAATTGATCGATTTTAAATAAACATGTTCTTTGTGTAGAAAAATATAGAGGGTTTTAAAGGTACATTCTGCCATAACATCTCTGGGTAGTGATTTGTGGAATGACCTGTAGTGATAATGCCTTTTCCTCTTTTTAACTTGGTCAAGTTTTGTTAAGCGATAGGATATGAGGAGCTTTTCTGGGTTTTACCTTTTACAAACTGGGTGAAGTTATTCTCAAAATTAACATACAAATCATTGAACATTCAGCGCAAGCTATTTGTAAGTAAAATGCTGCGATATCTAAACGGCGACAGAACGTATAGGGGGTAGCGGTCGGTAACTGTAGCGGAAAGCTTTAAAGTTATATTGTCCGTGTGGTTCTCAGCAAATTTGAAGCATTTACAATTTTTGAAGCATTTACTTTATTTTTAACGACAAACCATCACACTTTGTGAAAACGCCGTTTTTTATACGGCCGTTTTTGCGCCTTGGCGAGACTTGCCCAGGTCTGACTTCATGTGTTTGGTCTGTGGTGCGCGGCGTGCGGTGCGCCCTCTGTCAAATCTCTTTCTCTTCTGTTTCGGAGGACTTTCTAAGACAGAGGAAACATGCAGAAGAAAACAGATTGGACAGAAAACCTGTCCGGGGGCGCACTGTGCGCTGCGCGTTGCAGACCGAGCACGGGAGGTCAGACTTGGGCAAGTCTACGACATGAATTAATGGCGGACCGCCAATAATTCGAAATATTTACAGTAATTGTTCGATAACTAAACGTTGATGTCTAATTTGAAAGCGAATAACTTTTGTTTCTAAAAAATTATCAATTCAAAACAAAACAAAATTTTCGAGGTGCCACACCCAAAGCGTACGGACCGTATAATTATCTTTCAAAGATTCGTGAGGTTTTCAGACTGTAATGCCTGCATGCAACGTATACCTTCAGCTGCAGACAGTTTCAACCTTTCAAACAAATGCTGTCAAATCGAACTTGACATTTCACTTGACCCCCCTTTCGGTGCGATCAGCCAGACCCTAACGCACCTGTCTTTGAAGATGGCCGCTGGTCTTTGACAATGATGACATCAAAGCGTGCGAAACACGAGTAATACATGTGGCGGGAATCCTGGTGGACACGGCTGCCTCAGAGATCGGCGGGGAGAAATACGGGGAGCTGCGGGGACTTAAGCGAAAACTCCGGGGAGAAGACAAACAAACTGATAACCCCCTCCTCGCACTCCATAGGCCTTGGCGTGCAGTGGAATGGGTATTTTATAGACGATCTTTTTGTAGATTCTACGCGGGAAAACATGTGTCCTTGGCAGGTAAACCCAAACAGCCTACCGAGAGGGGGTTAACTTCAAAGAGCTAATGAAACGAGTCCTAACATTCTGTTTTCTCGTTTAAATTAAAAGTATACTTTTACGTTATGATCCTGGTTAAATTTCACGATATTTTTGGTCGCTTTGGCCGTCTTCGAATCACAGTCTTCTGCGAGCTTATCTCAATTAGCCTTTACGTGTTTCGCATGACAGCGTCTGGTGTGATGACGAATTTCATTTCACACGGAAAACCATAAGATGGTGCCCCATAAGATAGCAACGAAAATGTGTCCAGTTTTTCATGTTTTAAAGAAAATAGCCCAACGCAAGGCCGAAATGGCCACTCAGGGTGAGGGTTGAGGAAGTTATTATATAGTAAGAAGTATTTACAGTGTATAGAAATAATAAATTGATGTTGCGCTTAAACTGGAAAGACTTAATATGAGATGTAGGAAAACATGATTCAGGTATGGAGTTCCAAAGTGCAGCCGTATACGAAAAAAAAACAAGAGATAAATATATCGCTGTATTAAGCCCGCCGCACACCTTTGCGATTTACCGGCCAATCGGACACTGGACCAAGTTTGATTTGTTCCGGTCTATGGTGTATAGGTCAGACCGGCCCGAATTGTTTCAACGCACACCTTTCCGGTATGTGGTCGGATGATCTGATAATCCGGTAAATCGCAAAGGTGTGCGGTGGGCTTTAGGGAAAGTAACCAGCTTTCTCGGACAAAGCACTGCCAGCCAAACAAGAAGGAATAGACCCTTGGTACCGGCGGCCATGACAGGGGGCAGGTTTTTATTATTTAAATGATGTGACAATTATAGATCCACAAAGTGCCTTGCATGACGCATGGTGACAATGTGACTACCACCATCAGGGCCGCCCGTAAAAAGTGTCCATCAATACCTGTGTGAATATGTTCATATCTTGTGTCAGTTTTGCGGGCGTTTTCTACATCGCTGCAAATGGGTAGAAGTAGGCCTACCGTTTAAAAAAAAGGTTGCTCACCGCGCCCGGAAGCTATCTGCAGTTTCCCGACCAAGGAGTGACTAAGAGTGGGACTATAGTGTTAAAATCTCCTGCAGGATGTGCTAGATCATCGACCGTGAGGATAAGTACAAATCGGTTCTCAATTTTACCTCATAATACAATACGCCATGCGAAAGTTGTGTGCACTTGCAATTGACATCATGGTGATTTTCGCAGCGAGACACAATACTACACGGTGTTCTAAAAAAAACAAGGAAATCGAGATTAAATTGCTAATTACTTAGTATTGACTAATTACTCGAATATTGGAAAACGGCAACTACTATATCCGTTTCATTACCGTGCCCTCTTTCTTATGACACCAAGAAATACAGAATACATTCATGGATGTCTGAGTTACCGATGGTTCAAAGCGAGCATGTCAGAAATAGCTTTATACCAAATGATAAAATAGTTCATCGATTTTCCAAAAAAAATAAACAGAACAAAAATCCTTTACGTAGTGCTCTCCTTAAAAACATGAAAGTTTATGTCTGAATAAATGATTTTTAAAGTGATTATTTGTCTTTTGAGCCTAATCATAATCTGGTACAAAGCTATTTCTGACAGGCTCGCTTTGAACCATCGGTGCTCTGTCATCCATGAAGGTATTCTGTATTTCTTGTCGTCATAATGCTGCTCTCACACTGTGGCGAATATGCTAGCGAATGTGCATGCTTACGAATGGAAATATTTGACAATCGCCCAAACTTCGCAACATTCGCCGTGTCTTCGTATAAGCGTTGGTAACAAATTCGGAACGTTCACAAGTCATTCTCCACCTCCTTACGAAGATCGGTCAATTTAGGAAGCGCTTCCTAAATTTCAGCGAATGTTGTGAAGACGGTCATTCGCCGTCGATTTTCGTAAGCATTGGTAAGCCATTGGTAACGTTGGTAAAGCGTGCGTAAGCGTTGGCAACGTTTGTTAGCTATTCGTATAAGGCATTGGCAAGCATTGGTAAGCATTCGTAATATACTCTCCAACAAAAGAAACTGTGCATGATAAAAATTGCTGTATTTTTTCAGCCATGGCAGATAACTCGCTGAAATCAACTGTTAATGAAAGTCCATGAAATCTTTCAAATGGTTAACCGAACTTGAAATGTACAAAATGTGTTCTTCGTGTTCTCAGAGGTTGCTGAAAACTGACTTGCCAATATTGAAGTCACAAAGTCAGTATCGAGTGTGTCTCCCTTGTGCATCAATCACTGCTGTGCATCTTCGCCTCATGGAGCCAATGACACGCGCATGAAAGAGAATATTGACTTTTGGGTAGTCCTTTTATACGGCTTGCTAACGAGACCTGAACTTTATGAAATTCTGTTACATAACAACCTGTAGGACCCCTATTGTGAAATCAACACCCAGGCATGCCTAAGTCCTGCACTATGCCATGAGCAGGTTTTGAGTGCATAACCTTTTTCTAACAATGTCAGAGAATATTGTCTGTGAATTTGGTGTTTATTTTCCACCTGCTTGACAAAATACAGCAATTTTTACCATGCACAGTTTCTTTTGTTGGAGAGTATATATTCGTAACATATTTAAGGAGAGGTCGAGGGACGACCGAGGGGTGACCGAGATGAAAATATTCACTATCCAATCGCAATTTTTGGGCGAATTCACCGCGAAATTCAAATATTCATATTCGCAAGAACATTCGCCACAGTGTGAGAGCAGCATAAGAAAGAGGACACGGCCATGAAACAAATAGTATAGTTGCCGTTTTCCAATATTCCCAGTGAATACCGAGTAATTAGCAATTTAATCTTGGTTTCTTTATAGCAAACCATGTGTTTAATACCACAATTATTTTCTGAAATGTGACTCAAACTTAGTAAAACGCGTTCTTTCATGACGTCGACACATTACTTTAAAGTATGCCGATTTCACCCTGAAAAGATATTTTAAACAAGGGATACTTTAGTTAATAGGCCATTTTCGTAATGTATCTAAATTGATGGATTTTTATTGTGACATCGCCTATTCACCTGTTACTTAAAGGAGGAGCGTGTCCAGATCACTATTTTGACGCCCCCATTTTTCTCATGAGTGTTGAGATTTTTATACGGTACCGTATCATTTGTCATATTTTTCTCATTACCATTCAGAAGGAAATCGTCAAAAAATCACTGATGTTTTGTAAACTGATTTATCCGATACTGTAAAGGCAGTGAAGTGATAACGTCAACTTTTTTGCTTCCACATCCAAGGTATTTTACATTAACGTTATGTTACAACGAAATTTATTTTCGATAGAAAACAGAGGGTCCGCGGTTCGAGTCCCGGTTGAGCCAGGTTGCCTTTTACTGCATCCAGATTTCCCAGACTCGATCATGGACATTATTTTGTCCACATTTATTTCGATAGAAAACCATAGAAAAATCCATTTCTATGGTTGGAATTCATTTTGCATGCATTTGATATAACCTCGGACAAGCTTTGTGGTCGTTAAGAGCAACCTTTTGTTATTAAAGTATGCATGGAATGTGCAACATTACGAAAATCCCCTATTTAATTAAAACAAATCGGCAGACGGGGAGTATAGACCGTATCGAATACCCGCCATTTCGTGGGGTAGTTTCTTCGTTCCATAAGGACGTGCATGCATATTGTGCTTCCATTGTTGAACGGTTTAAGTATAAAACTAGAGGTATGTCTGTTGATAACAGAGCATATGGCTTTCCGCTTTTCTTTTTTTGTATGTTTGTATGCATGTAAAACTGCATGCTGTATAATACTACATGTACACTTTGTACAATATAAATACATACCGTACATATACATGTACAGTATGCACAGTGACAAGATTCAAAAATTCATAATAAATCAACAAATCATGCATGTAATACTAAAGTAACTTGGTATGTTACATGTTAATGACCAGGTCCAGGCACCTGATAGTTTTCAAGGTCATACGACCAATGGAGAAAGTAAACGACCTTGGTTAATGTATACTTGAGGAACTCTTATTTGATTACGTCATCGTGACGTCACAATATTTAGCTGATAATATACATTTGACCAATTCAAAATACGTTTTTCTTCTTTTTTCAACTCGTCACTAGAGGGCGCTGTTTCGTGTGACGACTTAACTTTTTGTATTTTTTTAATGCCCAAGGGGTCCTGAGACTAACACCGTTGACACGATCTCGGCATCGCTTACAAGTTTTAAATGACAAGGCAGCCTCGTTTTCGACCAATAAGAAACAAGATTCAAGGTCAATGTCTCTGCATGAAATTTAGACCTTGGATAGTCATGACCAGTGCCGAAAGAATAAAGATTGTATCTCAAACGGTTGAAATTTTACAGATTTTTCAATTTGTAAGGCATTAAATTTCAGACACATGTAATCTGACACCTGGTGACGTCATCAAGATCTAACCTCTTTGGTATAGTACTTTACTATGGGTTCCTTATTGTGACTAAGTTTGATGATGATCCAAGCTTTGCAAGCGACTCTTCTAGCACCGAGACAGACTGTGTGCTTTGTCTATGGGATAGTGCAGATGTATGCATATTGTACATGCTTATGTACACTCGTATACATGTATATACTGCACTGTGTGTATGCTGTAGTATAGGTTGCCAGATTCAAAAATTCATAACAAATCAACAAATGACGTCACACTAATGTAACTTGGTATGTTATATGTTAATGACCAAGTCTACGTCCCTGCTTGGTTTCAAGGTCATACGACCATTAGAGGAAGTGAACGACCTTGGCTAATGTATGCTGTACAAACAGGCTTATTTCATGACGTCATCGTTACGCCACCAAATTTTGCTGCTAATATGCGTTAGACCAAGTCACAACAAACCTGAAACAAAATATTTGACCTTCATCGGCCGTTTCGTTCTCTAGATATAGCTGTTAAAAGGATGCACGTTCAAGCGAGTGTAATTTGACACCTGGTGACGTCATCAAACTTTTGAAAGTATGGGCATATTCACTGACCCTCAGTGAACATATGCACCAATTTTGGGCCAATTTGCAAAAACTTCGCCACAGACATCTCTTCAAAATGCGTTTTGGCCATTTTTAAACTTGCCGCTAGAGGGCGCTGTTTCGTGTGACGACTTAACTTTTGGTATTTTTGTAATGCCCAAGGGGTCCCGAGACTAACAACGTTGACCCAATTTCGGTATCTGCTACCAGTTTTAAATGACAACGCAGCCTCGTTTTCGACCAATAGGAAGCAAGATTCAAGGTCATTGTCTCTGCATGAAATTTAGACATTGGATAGTCATGACCATTGCCGAAACAAAAATGTTTGTATCTCAAACGGTTGAATTTTTACAATTTTTTTAATTTTTAAGGCATTAAATTTCAGACACATGTAATCTGACCCCTGGTGACGTCATCAAGATGTAACCTCTTTGGTATAGTACTTTAGTATGGGTTCCTTATTGTGACCAAGTTTGATGATGATCCAAGCTTTGCAAGCGACCCTTCTAGCAGCGAGATAGACTATGTGCTTTGTCTATGGGAAATGGGGTAGTGCAGATGTATGGCGATTCTTCATGCTTATGTACACCCGTATATACTGCACTGTGTGTATGCTGTGGTATAGGTTGCCAGATTCAAAAATTCATAACAAATCAACAAAGGACGTCACACTAATGTAACTTGGTATGTTATATGTTAATGACCACGTTTACGTCCCTGCTAGGTTTCAAGGTCATACGCCCATTAGAGGAAGTGAACGACCTTGGCAAATGTATGCTGCACAAACGGGCTTATTTGATGACGTCATCGTTACGCCACCAAATTTTGCTGCTAATATGCATTAGACCAAGTCACAACAAACCTAAAACACAAAATTTAACCTCCATCGGCCTTTTCGTTCTCTATATATAACCGTTAGAAGAACGCATGTTCAACTGAGTGTAATTTGACACCTGGTGACGTTATCAAACTTTTGAAGGTATGGGCATGTTCACTGACCCTCAGTGAACATACGCACCAATTTTGGGCCAATTTGCAAAAACTTCGCCACAGACATCTCTTCAAAATAGGTTTTGGCCATTTTTCAACTTGCCGCTAGAGGGCGCTCTTTCGTGTCACGACTTAACTTTTGGTATTTTTGGAATGCCCAAGAGGTCTTGAGACTAACACTTTTGACCCGATCTCTGTATCTGCTACCAGTTTTAAATGACAGGGCAGCCTCGTTTTCGACCAATAGGAAGCAAGATTCAAGGTCAATGTCTGTGTATGAAATTTAAACCTTGGATAGTCATGACCATTGCCGAAGAAATAAAGTTTGTATCTCAAACGGTTTAATTTTTACAGAGGTTTCAATATTGAAGGCCATATATTTCAAACGCTTGTAATCTGACACCTGATGACGTCATCAAAATGTAAATACATTTGTGCAGTACTTCATTATGAGGTGATTGTTGTGACCAAGTTTGATGATGATCCGAGCTTTGCAAGTGACCATTTTGCCAGGCCGAAAGACCATGCGCTTTGTCTATGAGGTTTTGGGAGAAGAAAAAAAAAAGCTAAAACTAGAGGTATGTCTGTTGATAACAGAGCATATGGCTTTCCGCTTTTCTTTTTTTGTATGTCTGTATGCATGTAAAACTGCATGCTGTATAATACTACATGTACACTTTGTACAATATAAATGCATACCGTACATATACATGTACAGTATGCACAGTGACAAGATTCAAAAATTCATAATAAATCAACAAATCATGCATGTCATACTAATGTAACTTGGTATGTTACATGTTAATGACCAGGTCCAGGCACCTGATAGTTTTCAAGGTCATACGACCAATGGAGAAATTAAACGACCTTGGTTAATGTATACTTGAGGAACTCTTATTTGATTACGTCATCGTGACGTCACAATATTTAGCTGATAATATACATTTGACCAATTCAAAATACGTTTTGGTCTTTTTTCAACTCGTCACTAGAGGGCGCTGTTTCGTGTGACGACTTAACTTTTTGTATTTTTTGAATGCCCAAGGGGTCCTGAGACTAACACCGTTGACACGATCTCGGCATCGCTTACCAGTTTTAAATGACAAGGCAGCCTCGTTTTCGACCAATAGGAAACAAGATTCAAGGTCAATGTCTCTGCATGAAATTTAGACCTTGGATAGTCATGACCAGTGCCGAAAGAATAAAGATTGTATCTCAAACGGTTGAATTTTTACAGATTTTTCAATTTGTAAGGCATTAAATTTCAGACACATGTAATCTGACACCTGGTGACGTCATCAAGATCTAACCTCTTTGGTATAGTACTTTACTATGGGTTCCTTATTGTGACTAAGTTTGATGATGATCCAAGCTTTGCAAGCGACCCTTCTAGCAGCGAGATAGACTATGTGCTTTGTCTATGGGAAATGGGGTAGTGCAGATGTATGCATATTGTACATGCTTATGTACACTCGTATATACTGCACTGTGTGTATGCTGTGGTATAGGTTGCCAGATGCAAAAATTCATAACAAATCAACAAATGACGTCACACTAATGTAACTTGGTATGTTATATGTTAATGACCAAGTCTACGTCCCTGCTAGGTTTCAAGGTCATAGGACCATTAGAGGAAGTGAACGACCTTGGCTAATGTATGCTGCACAAACGGGCTTATTTGATGACGTCATCGTTACGCCACCAAATTTTACTGCTAATATGCATTAGACTAAGTCACAACAAACCTAAAACACAAAATTTAACCTCCATCGGCCTTTTCGTTCTCTATATATAACCGTTAGAAGAACGCATGTTCAACTGAGTGTAATTTGACACCTGGTGACGTCATCAAACTTTTGAAGGTATGGGCATGTTCACTGACCCTCAGTGAACATATGCACCAATTTTGGGCCAATTTGCAAAAACTTCGCCACAGACATCTCTTCAAAATAGGTTTTGGCCATTTTTCAACTTGCCGCTAGAGGGCGCTCTTTCGTGTCACGACTTAACTTTTGGTATTTTTGGAATGCCCAAGAGGTCTTGAGACTAACACTTTTGACCCGATCTCTGTATCTGCTACCAGTTTTAAATGACAGGGCAGCCTCGTTTTCGACCAATAGGAAGCAAGATTCAAGGTCATTGTCTCTGCATGAAATTTAGACATTGGATAGTCATGACCATTGCCGAAACAAAAATGTTTATATCTGAAACGGTTGAATTTTTACAGATTTTTGAATTTTTAAGGCATTAAATTTCAGACACATGTAATCTGACACCTGGTGACGTCATCAAGATGTAACCTCTTTGGTATAGTACTTTAGTATGGGTTCCTTATTGTGACCAAGTTTGATGATGATCCAAGCTTTGCAAGCGACCCTTCTAGCAGCGAGATAGACGATGTGCTTTGTCTATGGGAAATGGGGTAGTGCAGATGTATGCATATTGTACATGCTTATGTACACTCGTATATACTGCACTGTGTGTATGCTGTGGTATAGGTTGCCAGATTCAAAAATTCATAACAAATCAACAAATGACGTCACACTAATGTAACTTGGTATGTTATATGTTAATGACCAAGTCTACGTCCCTGCTAGGTTTCAAGGTCATACGCCCATTAGAGGAAGTGAACGACCTTGGCTAATGTATGCTGCACAAACGGGCTTATTTGATGACGTCATCGTTACGCCACCAAATTTTGCTGCTAATATGCATTAGACCAAGTCACAACAAACCTAAAACACAAAATTTGACCTCCATCGGCCTTTTCGTTCTCTAGATATAACCGTTAGAAGAACGCATGTTCAACTGAGTGTAATTTGACACCTGGTTACGTCATCAAACTTTTGAAGGTATGGGCGTGTTCACTGACCCTCAGTGAACATATGCACCGATTTTGGGCCAATTTGCAAAAACTTCGCCACAGACATCTCTTCAAAATAGGTTTTGGCCATTTTTCAACTTGCCGCTAGAGGGCGCTCTTTTGTGTCACGACTTAACTTTTGGTATTTTTGGAATGCCCAAGAGGTCTTGAGACTAACACTTTTGACCCGATCTCTGTATCTGCTACCAGTTTTAAATGACAGGGCAGCCTCGTTTTCGACCAATAGGAAGCAAGATTCAAGGTCAATGTCTGTGTACGAAAGTTAGTCCTTGGATAGTCATGAACATTGGCGAAGGAATAAAGTTTGTATCTCAAACGGTTGAATTTTTACAGAAGTTTCAATATTGAAGGCCATATATTTCAAACGCTTGTAATCTGACACCTGATGACGTCATGAATATGAAAACACATTGGTACAGTACTTCACTATGAGGTGATTGTTGTGACCAAGTTTTATGATGATCCGAGCTTTGCAAGTGACCATTTTGCCAGGCCGAAGGACCATGTGCTTTGTCTATGGGGTTTTGACGGAAGAATAAAAAAAGCTAAAAACTAGAGGTATGTCTGTTGATAACAGAGCATATGGCTTTCCGCTTTTCTTTTTTTGTATGTTTGTATGCATGTAAAACTCTACGTACCTGCTAAAACACAAAATTTGACCTCCATCGGCTATTTCGTTCTCTAGATATAACCGTTAGAAAAACGCATGTTTAACCGAGTGTAATTTGACACCTGCTGACGTAATCAAACTTTTGAAGGTATGGACATGTTCACTGACCCTCAGTGAACATATGCACCAATTTTGGGCCAATCAGTGAACATATGCATCAATTTTGGGCCAATTAGCAAAAACTTCGCCGCAAACATCTCTTCAAAATACGTTTTGGCAATTTATTTGATGACGTCATCGTTACGCCACCAAATGTTGCTGCTAATATGCATTAGACCAAGTCACAACAAACCTAAAACACAAAATTTGACCTCCATCGGCCTTTTCGTTCTCTAGATATAGCCGTTAGAAGAACGCATGTTCAACCAAGTGTAATTTGACACCTGGTGACGTCATCAAACTGTTTAAGGTATGGACATGTTCACTGGCCCTCAGTGAACATATGCACCAATTTTGGGCCAATTAGCAAAAACTTCGCCGCAAACATCTCTTCAAATTACGTTTTGGCAATTTTTCAACTCGCCGCTAGAGGGCGCTGTTTCGTGTGACGACTTAACTTTTGGTATTTTTGTAATGCCCAAGGGGTCCCGAGACTAACAACGTTGACCCAATTTCGGTATCTGCTACCAGTTTTAAATGACAACGCAGCCTCGTTTTCGACCAATAGGAAGCAAGATTCAAGGTCATTGTCTCTGCATGAAATTTAGACATTGGATAGTCATGACCATTGCCGAAACAAAAATGTTTGTATCTCAAACGGTTGAATTTTTACAAATGTTTTAATTTTTAAGGCATTAAATTTCAGACACATGTAATCTGACCCCTGGTGACGTCATCAAGATGTAACCTCTTTGGTATAGTACTTTAGTATGGGTTCCTTATTGTGACCAAGTTTGATGATGATCCAAGCTTTGCAAGCGACCCTTCTAGCAGCGAGATAGACTATGTGCTTTGTCTATGGGAAATGGGGTAGTGCAGATGTATGCATATTGTACATGCTTATGTACACTCGTATATACTGCACTGTGTGTATGCTGTGGTATAGGTTGCCAGATGCAAAAATTCATAACAAATCAACAAATGACGTCACACTAATGTAACTTGGTATGTTATATGTTAATGACCAAGTCTACGTCCCTGCTAGGTTTCAAGGTCATAGGACCATTAGAGGAAGTGAACGACCTTGGCTAATGTATGCTGCACAAACGGGCTTATTTGATGACGTCATCGTTACGCCACCAAATTTTACTGCTAATATGCATTAGACTAAGTCACAACAAACCTAAAACACAAAATTTAACCTCCATCGGCCTTTTCGTTCTCTATATATAACCGTTAGAAGAACGCATGTTCAACTGAGTGTAATTTGACACCTGGTGACGTCATCAAACTTTTGAAGGTATGGGCATGTTCACTGACCCTCAGTGAACATATGCACCAATTTTGGGCCAATTTGCAAAAACTTCGCCACAGACATCTCTTCAAAATAGGTTTTGGCCATTTTTCAACTTGCCGCTAGAGGGCGCTCTTTCGTGTCACGACTTAACTTTTGGTATTTTTGGAATGCCCAAGAGGTCTTGAGACTAACACTTTTGACCCGATCTCTGTATCTGCTACCAGTTTTAAATGACAGGGCAGCCTCGTTTTCGACCAATAGGAAGCAAGATTCAAGGTCATTGTCTCTGCATGAAATTTAGACATTGGATAGTCATGACCATTGCCGAAACAAAAATGTTTATATCTGAAACGGTTGAATTTTTACAGATTTTTGAATTTTTAAGGCATTAAATTTCAGACACATGTAATCTGACACCTGGTGACGTCATCAAGATGTAACCTCTTTGGTATAGTACTTTAGTATGGGTTCCTTATTGTGACCAAGTTTGATGATGATCCAAGCTTTGCAAGCGACCCTTCTAGCAGCGAGATAGACGATGTGCTTTGTCTATGGGAAATGGGGTAGTGCAGATGTATGCATATTGTACATGCTTATGTACACTCGTATATACTGCACTGTGTGTATGCTGTGGTATAGGTTGCCAGATTCAAAAATTCATAACAAATCAACAAATGACGTCACACTAATGTAACTTGGTATGTTATATGTTAATGACCAAGTCTACGTCCCTGCTAGGTTTCAAGGTCATACGCCCATTAGAGGAAGTGAACGACCTTGGCTAATGTATGCTGCACAAACGGGCTTATTTGATGACGTCATCGTTACGCCACCAAATTTTGCTGCTAATATGCATTAGACCAAGTCACAACAAACCTAAAACACAAAATTTGACCTCCATCGGCCTTTTCGTTCTCTAGATATAACCGTTAGAAGAACGCATGTTCAACTGAGTGTAATTTGACACCTGGTTACGTCATCAAACTTTTGAAGGTATGGGCGTGTTCACTGACCCTCAGTGAACATATGCACCGATTTTGGGCCAATTTGCAAAAACTTCGCCACAGACATCTCTTCAAAATAGGTTTTGGCCATTTTTCAACTTGCCGCTAGAGGGCGCTCTTTTGTGTCACGACTTAACTTTTGGTATTTTTGGAATGCCCAAGAGGTCTTGAGACTAACACTTTTGACCCGATCTCTGTATCTGCTACCAGTTTTAAATGACAGGGCAGCCTCGTTTTCGACCAATAGGAAGCAAGATTCAAGGTCAATGTCTGTGTACGAAAGTTAGTCCTTGGATAGTCATGAACATTGGCGAAGGAATAAAGTTTGTATCTCAAACGGTTGAATTTTTACAGAAGTTTCAATATTGAAGGCCATATATTTCAAACGCTTGTAATCTGACACCTGATGACGTCATGAATATGAAAACACATTGGTACAGTACTTCACTATGAGGTGATTGTTGTGACCAAGTTTTATGATGATCCGAGCTTTGCAAGTGACCATTTTGCCAGGCCGAAGGACCATGTGCTTTGTCTATGGGGTTTTGACGGAAGAATAAAAAAAGCTAAAAACTAGAGGTATGTCTGTTGATAACAGAGCATATGGCTTTCCGCTTTTCTTTTTTTGTATGTTTGTATGCATGTAAAACTCTACGTACCTGCTAAAACACAAAATTTGACCTCCATCGGCTATTTCGTTCTCTAGATATAACCGTTAGAAAAACGCATGTTTAACCGAGTGTAATTTGACACCTGCTGACGTAATCAAACTTTTGAAGGTATGGACATGTTCACTGACCCTCAGTGAACATATGCACCAATTTTGGGCCAATCAGTGAACATATGCATCAATTTTGGGCCAATTAGCAAAAACTTCGCCGCAAACATCTCTTCAAAATACGTTTTGGCAATTTATTTGATGACGTCATCGTTACGCCACCAAATGTTGCTGCTAATATGCATTAGACCAAGTCACAACAAACCTAAAACACAAAATTTGACCTCCATCGGCCTTTTCGTTCTCTAGATATAGCCGTTAGAAGAACGCATGTTCAACCAAGTGTAATTTGACACCTGGTGACGTCATCAAACTGTTTAAGGTATGGACATGTTCACTGGCCCTCAGTGAACATATGCACCAATTTTGGGCCAATTAGCAAAAACTTCGCCGCAAACATCTCTTCAAATTACGTTTTGGCAATTTTTCAACTCGCCGCTAGAGGGCGCTGTTTCGTGTGACGACTTAACTTTTGGTATTTTTGTAATGCCCAAGGGGTCCCGAGACTAACAACGTTGACCCAATTTCGGTATCTGCTACCAGTTTTAAATGACAACGCAGCCTCGTTTTCGACCAATAGGAAGCAAGATTCAAGGTCATTGTCTCTGCATGAAATTTAGACATTGGATAGTCATGACCATTGCCGAAACAAAAATGTTTGTATCTCAAACGGTTGAATTTTTACAAATGTTTTAATTTTTAAGGCATTAAATTTCAGACACATGTAATCTGACCCCTGGTGACGTCATCAAGATGTAACCTCTTTGGTATAGTACTTTAGTATGGGTTCCTTATTGTGACCAAGTTTGATGATGATCCAAGCTTTGCAAGCGACCCTTCTAGCAGCGAGATAGACTATGTGCTTTGTCTATGGGAAATGGGGTAGTGCAGATGTATGGCGATTGTTCATGCTTATGTACACCCGTATATACTGCACTGTGTGTATGCTGTGGTATAGGTTGCCAGATTCAAAAATTCATAACAAATCAACAAAGGACGTCACACTAATGTAACTTGGTATGTTATATGTTAATGACCACGTCTACGTCCCTGCTAGGTTTCAAGGTCATACGCCCATTGGAGGAAGTGAACGACCTTGGCAAATGTATGCTGCACAAACGGGCTTATTTGATGACGTCATCGTTACGCCACCAAATTTTGCTGCTAATATGCATTAGACCAAGTCACAACAAACCTAAAACACAAAATTTGACCTCCATCGGCCTTTTCGTTCTCTATATATAACCGTTAGAAGAACGCATGTTCAACTGAGTGTAATTTGACACCTGGTGACGTCATCAAACTTTTGAAGGTATGGGCATGTTCACTGACCCTCAGTGAACATATGCACCAATTTTGGGCCACTTTGCAAAAACTTCGCCACAGACATCTCTTCAAAATAGGTTTTGGCCATTTTTCAACTTGAGGCTAGAGGGCGCTCTTTCGTGTCACGACTTAACTTTTGGTATTTTTGGAATGCCCAAGAGGTCTTGAGACTAACACTTTTGATCCGATCTCTGTATCTGCTACCAGTTTTAAATGACAGGGCAGCCTCGTTTTCGACCAATAGGAAGCAAGATTCAAGGTCAATGTCTGTGTATGAAATTTAGACCTTGGATAGTCATGACCATTGCCGAAAGAAAAAAGTTTGTATCTCAAACGGTTGAATTTTTACAGAAGTTTCAATTTGAAGGCCATATATTTCAAACGCTTGTAATCTGACACCTGATGACGTCATCAAAATGTAAACACATTTGTGCAGTACTTCACTATGAGGTGATTGTTGTGACCAAGTTTGATGATGATCCGAGCTTTGCAAGTGACCATTTTGCCAGGCCGAAAGACCATGCGCTTTGTCTATGGGGTTTTGGGAGAAGAATAAAAAAAGCTAAAAAAAACTAGAAGTATGTCTGTTGATAACAGAGCATATGGCTTTCCGCTTTTCTTTTTTTGTATGCTTGTATGCATGTAAAACTGCATGCTGTATAATACTACATCTACACTTTGTACAATGTAAATGCATACCGTACATGTATATGTACATGCACAGTGACAAGATTCAAAAATTCATAATAAATCAACAAATCATGCATGTCATACTAATGTAACTTGGTATGTCACATGTTAATGACCAGGTCCAGGCATCTGCTAGGTTTCAAGGTCATACGACCAATGGAGGAAGTAAACGACCTTAGCTAATGTATGCTGCACAAACGCGCTTATTTGATGACATCATCGTGACGCCACAAGATTTTGCTGACAATATGCATTAGAACAAGTCACAAGAACCTAAAACACAAAATTTGACCTCCATCGGCCTTTTCGTTCTCTAGATATAGCCGTTAGAAGAACGCATGTTCAACCAAGTGTAATTTGACACCTGGTGACGTCATCAAACTTTTGAAGGTATGGACATGTTCACTGACCCTCAGTGACCATATGCACCAATTTTGGGCCAATTAGCAAAAACTTTGCCGCAAATATCTCTTCAAATTACGTTTTGGTCATTTTTCAACTTGCCGCTAGAGGGCGCTATTTTGTGTGACGACTTAACTTTTGGTATTTTTGTAATGCCCAAGGGGTCCCGAGACTAACAACGTTGACCCAATCTCGGTATCTGCTACCAGTTTTAAATGACAGGGCAGCCTCGTTTTCGACCAATAGGAAGCAAGATTCAAGGTCATTGTCTCTGCATGAAATTTATACATTGGATAGTCATGACCATTGCCGAAACAAAAATGTTTGTATCTCAAACGCTTGAATTTTTACAATTTTTTTAATTTTTAAGGCATTAAATTTCAGACACATGTAATCTGACCCCTGGTGACGTCATCAAGATGTAACCTCTTTGGTATAGTACTTTAGTATGGGTTCCTTATTGTGACCAAGTTTGATGATGATCCAAGCTTTGCAAGCGACCCTTATAGCAGCGAGATAGACTATGTGCTTTGTCTATGGGAAATGGGGTAGTGCAGATGTATGGCGATTGTTCATGCTTATGTACACCCGTATATACTGCACTGTGTGTATGCTGTGGTATAGGTTGCCAGATTCAAAAATTCATAACAAATCAACAAATGACGTCACACTAATGTAACTTGGTATGTTATATGTTAATGACCACGTCTACGTCCCTGCTAGGTTTCAAGGTCATACGCCCATTAGAGGAAGTGAACGACCTTGGCAAATGTATGCTGCACAAACGGGCTTATTTGATGACGTCATCGTTACGCCACCAAATTTTGCTGCTAATATGCATTAGACCAAGTCACAACAAACCTAAAACACAAAATTTGACCTCCATCGGCCTTTTCGTTCTCTATATATAACCGTTAGAAGAACGCATGTTCAACTGAGTGTAATTTGACACCTGGTGACGTCATCAAACTTTTGAAGGTATGGGCATGTTCACTGACCCTCAGTGAACATATGCACCAATTTTGGGCCAATTTGCAAAAACTTCGCCACAGACATCTCTTCAAAATAGGTTTTGGCCATTTTTCAACTTGCCGCTAGAGGGCGCTCTTTCGTGTCACGACTTAACTTTTGGTATTTCTGGAATGCCCAAGAGGTCTTGAGACTAACACTTTTGACCCGATCTCTGTATCTGCTACCAGTTTTAAATGACAGGGCAGCCTCGTTTTCGACCAATAGGAAGCAAGATTCAAGGTCAATGTCTGTGTATGAAATTTAGACCTTGGATAGTCATGACCATTGCCGAAAGAATAAAGTTTGTATCTCAAACGGTTGAATTTTTACAGAAGTTTCAATTTGAAGGCCATATATTTCAAACGCTTGTAATCTGACACCTGATGACGTCATCAAAATGTAAACACATTTGTGCAGTACTTCATTATGAGGTGATTGTTGTGACCAAGTTTGATGATGATCCGAGCTTTGCAAGTGACCATTTTGCCAGGCCGAAAGACCATGCGCTTTGTCTATGAGGTTTTGGGAGAAGAATAAAAAAAGCTAAAAAAAAAAAAAAAAAAAAAATCAGAACAGTTTCAAAGGCTTTTCGAAGGAGTGCGGAAAGCCAAAAAAAAAAAATAATAAATAAGAACAGTTTCAAAGGCTTTCCGCAGGAGTGCGGAAAGCCAAAAAAAAAAAAAAAAAAAAAATCAGAACAGTTTCAAAGGCTTTCCGCAGGAGTGCGGAAAGCCAAAAAGGTGCCCAAGATACGGTCTATATAGTTTTAAAAAGGAGCAATTTATGAAACGTTAGTATCACGGAAGTTGCAAAAATTGCACTTTTATTCCATCACATCAAATTCCTTGGAATTTTTGTCCTTGAAAGCTAGAGAACATTTTTTCCATATTTTATCAAAATGTATTTTTCAAGGTCAAAATCAGCCCTAAATTTACCCAGACATTTATTATTGTGCTAAATTTTGCCACACGAGACGGTTTAGCATCTGGCCTACTGCGATCACGTTTGCGGTTGGAGCGATAGACTATAACTTTCTAGGTCATGGACAGTCTGGAGAAATAGGTCACATTTAGCTGGTTAAAGACCTAATTTGGGTAATCGATAAACCGTGTGCGTTTGTAAAAACATGCCCAGTATCGTGACCCTGTGGGGTTATCTGATGGTCGCACTCTATTTGGTGTAGACAGTATTTGGTGAAAAGATAATAGGTGCAGCTTCATTTGAACATGATATTTGGCACTGTACGATCAACACTACGCCTTTGACATTCGATTTTATGCGAGGATAGATCGCACGGTACGTTAAGGAGAATGGACGAGAAGTGTAGATTCTTGAAAATAATTTTCAAGAATCTACACTTTCGAGTCTCTTCTCCGACTTGCTGCAAGCAACAGCTACTATATCGCCATGTCTAATGCACAGTCAAGTAATTTTGAGTACATTCTTAAAAATAATCTACAGTTTGAGTACATTCTTAAAAATAATGTACAGTTTGAACAATAGTGTGACGTCACGAAAATGGATTAAAGCGCACCAAATGCTGTCGGGCCGAAAACAGCTCGAAAGCACCCCGACATTATACGACACGGTAACGTATAATAGACTGCCGAAGTGAATACGTCACCTCTAAACTAAAAATCACTGAACCGTATCCATGTGTTTTTCTAATGGTACTTTTGCCGACGGCCATGATAATTGCCATGGCAACCCACGTCACACTTCGGCTGTCTATTATGTTTAATGATTCTGACACGTATCCTTCCCGATCGTGATCCCGACCCCTAAAGAACTCTCAAAGACTCTTTTGCAGGATTCTTGCCACGGCACGTTAATTTCCGACACCCCTGCCCGACACTACAACGATTCCCGGCGATAAATTTGGCGCCGACAATTGGCTAAATAATTATGTACGTATGTCAGCGACAGTGCCACGAACATGCTGGCACTGTCCTTACATAGCTGGCGACACCAGAAGTGGCCGATCGTTGAGAATCGGGACTTTTTTCTATATACATTTTAAAATGTCTGCGTACGTCAGACCGATGATCGGCATAGTATAACCATGGTATAACCAAGGCATTGAGGGCTCTTCCATTTTCACGGTTGGGTTTTCTACGGCTACTTTCTAGTAGTACAAATACCTGACGTAACTTGATTAGCACTGTACTTCCCCGATACACCATCCTGAGGTTAGGCGGCTGTTACGCTTAGCGAAGGCACACATGAGCCATTTTGATGTAATTCAATCAATTTGATCATGACTTTCTATGTTATGCTGAAAAGAAACGATTTCTATATACATTCCAGATATTGTATTGGGTTTTGTTCTTTATGACTGTCCCTTCCTATACCGAAATTTCCGGCGACGATCTTATTTACTCCGCAGTTTTTCAAATTAATAACGTGAATTGAACAGAGAATTTAGCCAATCGCCGACGCGGACATGGCTGCAAGATATGCAATGTGTTTACAATCTGCACGCGTGTATTTGAACGTCCGCAATACACTGCCAAGCGTCCATTGGTCTAGAGCGGCGATAAGACTTCTGTCGCTGCTTCCACGGCGAATTGGGGCGGTCGGGTTGGCGTTAGTACGGTAGTGGTTCTTTCCTCACTTTTCACCTCTGGCGTCCCAGATTCGAACCCGGGGCGTGTATGTAGATTGGGTTTGCAGTCCCTACTTGATTTCTCTGGGGGTTTTCCTCCCACTTCTAAAACTGCAACTCCTTCTTCGTCATCTCAAGTTGAAAATAAAGTATAGTTAAAGCTAAAACCGTATAGTTTGGCCATCGACTCGACAGCGAAAGGAGGTCGATTTCAACAGGGCCTCGGACGCGCGAGTAGGGGAGTGCCTTACAGAGGCACTGTTGCAAGATGATGCGAGACACTAGTATGAGAAAAACATCATAACGTGCAAGCAGCACATGAATGCAGTGGCGTCTTGGTTGGAACGAACTCATGGAGTTAACAATAGAAAACGAACCTGACACATGCACAACCCACTAACCCAGTAAAAACATGAATAATTTCCGCCCAGGGCCACAATGCTCGCAGGGGACAAACTTGGCTGTTGTTCTTGGCGTTTGATTTATTAGTCTGTGGCAAGGTCAGACATCCGAAGGCAACGTTCCACGTGTTTGTGAGCATTGTTTTACGATTAATTGTAGCCCAATTGGGATTTTGAGATATTTGTTTTTCAGATTTAAACTTTAAAGAAAGCCTTTTGTACTGTAGTCCAGTTTTAGTAGTCCACGGGACTCCAAGTAGTATCGAATAGCCGCCATCTTGTGGGGCAGTTTCTTTGTTTCTTGAGGACATGCATGGTTGCACATATTGTGCTTACATTGTTGAACAGTTTAAGTAACAAAAGGTGCCCCACAAGATGGCAGCTATTCGATACGGTCTATACGGTTCAAAAAGAAGAAGAAGAAACGCAAATTATACACTGAATGAGAGATCGAGGAGGCTCAGAGGTGCAACATATTTTATCGGCGAGCATTAAGTAACGTGTGAGGCCATCCCTTGTGGCAATGCTAACTGCATCAGCCTTCATAAGAACCGCTGAGGCAGGGTGCGCCGCTCTGCCTGAAATACCGCTTCTGAGCTCTTGCCGTTCTATAGGTCTGTTTGTGAGACGCGCAGATCCAGTGAGGTCAGCTCATCTCACGCAGATCAATCAAGTTGAAAACCCAGAAATTGAAAATTTCACATACTATATAAAGTGTAACTGTGCAACATTTGCTTTGTTCGAACAGCGGGTCTTCTCTCATCAGCTGTGGTACCCGCTGGTAATGATTCGAACCGGCTGCCCAACACCGGCAAGTATGCAGGAGTGGGTTCGAGTCCCACCCGAGCATACAGTTACGTCGGGGAGAGCAAAACAAACCCTAATAAACAAACATGGTTTTGCAGAGCTGGAGGAGATCACTGATGTGGAACGACCGTGAAAGTGATTCCAAAGTGATTCCAAAGTGATTAGCCGATAGGCGATACGTGCCTTGTTATCCACAAGTTCACTGTTAGGCCTAGTATTCATGACAACAAACGTCTGTTCCGCAGAATCGATATTTTAATAAAATTGTGTTTCTCTTTTTGGAGCGCAAATGTACATACACAGACAATTTTTTTTTTTTTGCAGTTCATTTATACATTTGTGGCTTGACTATGACCCACAGCGACGGAGTTTATTGTTCGCTCGTTCCCAGCCGCCCATAATAGGCGCTGGGACAGGCTAATTTGTTTGCGCCCTCATTGGCCAAACCTTTATAGGCCACGTGACCAAGAGGTCGCGTCTTTTTCTTGTTAACGCACGTAAAAAATAATTTTTCCAACAGTCAATGCACTTTCGCACACGGTACACTCATTTTTTTCGTAAATTTGATTTTTTTTTTTGGCATTGGATATGAGCGTTAACCTATTTTCCATCCATTTTTCGTCTGGCAGTAAGCAACCCACAATGCTCCGCGGCTCTGTATATGTTTCGTCACGTGTTTCCGTCACAGAAATTTGTGAAGGCACATCAGCCCGTACCACCAGCGCCCAGTATAGGGCGGCTGGGTACGAGCGAAAGTTTATTGGGGCCTTGTGACGGCCGTATGAAACCCTGGACTACTCCACGATCGAACCGCAAAGCCGCTAGTACATTTTTAAACTCCCACTGGATCATTTGCAAATCATGCTTTCAACAATTCATGGAATAACATCACTCAAGAATCGGAGGAAAACAGCAACGTACGAGCCTACACACATTTTAAATCCATAGACCGGTTTTGTGACTTTTAACCAACAAAATGTTTTGCCCTGCGCACCTACGCATAGGGGCATTGAAACACAATATTTTGCTTCCTAGAAGAAGAAAAACTAGAAGGACGTTTTGTGTGTTCTTTCTCCTTTCTTAAACATTGAATGATGTCATAAAGGGCAGAGACACGAAGGCAACAACCTTGTCGACGCAAGGGCAAAATGTATGTTCAAAATTCCTGCACGATACCACTGACGTCAAATGCAGATGTTTTGGCACTTAGAGATCACATTATTATATTTCACATATTATCACCTTATCATTTTCTGAAAAACACACTACACACTCAATCATATTAAGTTTAAAGGTGGTTCTGCACGTAAATCCCGGAATGTAGGCTCGTCAGCAATATGCACACGCGCCAAATTCGTGCTACTATATACGCAGCTCCATAGCAAAGGCAGGGAGCTGCGTATTTCGTGGCACGAATTTTGCGCGCTACTTTATACGCAGCTCCATAGCAAAGGCATGGAGCTGCGTATTTCGTGGCACGAATTTTGCGCGCGCGCATTGTTGACGAGCCTGTGCCTGTGCCTTTAACTTCTTTAATTTGAAAGATTTCCAGGTTGCCATGTTGCCGTATATATAGGGACCGCACGCATACCGATTGTAAAACAGACCAACCAAATAATATTATGGAAAGCACCGTTTACCGTTTTGGTAACCATATCATGTGTCACATTTGTTTTCATAATGCATTCTGAAATTTTGCGCTCTCGATATTTCCAAGGATATCGTCAAAAACCACCAATGTTTTGTAAAGTAATTTAATATCCGTTTCATAAAGCAGTATGGTGATTACACCAACCATTTTGGTTCCACATCCAAATTGGAGATTGCAAATTTCCTGTTTTCTTCCAATGGATAGTGTTTTTGGAAGGTGTTTCATATGATTGTTAGGTTAGAACGAAATCCATTTCTGGAAAAATGTGAACGAGACCGAAGTATATTGCTGAGCTGGTCGATCAGTCAAAACATCGTTCTGAGTCGGGTCATGGCAACCGGATCTGTGCGGTGCGAATTTTTGCTAAAGGGCAATATTATGTGTCTGCCAAATTTCCTATCAATTTAAAAGTCCATAATTAAGAAGTAATTGATCATTTGTGACAAAAAACCTGGCCATAGTTCGATGTCGTTAATCGTGCATCAGAGATGGAAATAACAAATTCAAGAGCAGCTGCAATTTAGAATGGCGAAAGTTCACAATTTAGCGGGCCAGCTAAAAATAACATGCGGCAACAGTCAAACAATAATTAGTAGCGCACATGCGCAAATTTCCATGCGGTTATACAGCCCTGACCATAGCTAACCACGAACCCGCCTTTAATACCATATTTTTAAAGTATATGCGTACGGCTTTTATCCCTAAATAATCATCTGAACATTCGTCTTCACTTTATAACAACCCAAAAGTATTGTTTATTTCAAATTCAAACTGCAGAAACTTCCTAGGTTTTTATAGGCGTATGAAATTGAACAAGTGGAGCTCGTGTCCCATCACCATCCTTAAAAGTGGGGTAAACAAATATGTCCGTTGCCTGCACTCCCCCCCACCCCCCCCCCCCCCCCCCCCCCCCCCCCCCCCCACCCCCCTGCACACTCCTCACTTCGACAAAAAAATAATTATTGGGTCGCCCACTGTCCCTTCCAGAAATATGCGCGCACCCATTTGTTGGGACAATTCTATTTTGTACATGTAGGCCTACAGGGTGTCCCAGAAAAAAAGGAAACCGAGATTAAATTGTCAATTACTCGGTAATGACTGAGAATTTTAGAACGGCAACTACTATCCGTCTCAAGTCATCAGTGTGTTCTCTGTGAAAAGGCCTATATAATAGGACACACCGAAATCCAGAATACATTTAGGCCTATGGATGACTGAGCATGGTCCTAAATGTTAATAATACATACATGGTATTGCGGGGTGTTTTTTTGTTATACCTTCAATTATTGTATTTTTTTCTATAGAAAGATACGATGTTGCGGACATGAAAAAAAATCTTCATTTTTTTAAAAACATTGCTGTCTAATGTTACAATTGACCTGTAAAAGCAGTAAAAAGGTTGACGACATTGGCCTGAGGATAAATCAATCAGCAAACTCAATGTCATTTCCATCCCTTGGCGCGTCAGCATGTCATTCTTGCCTTTCAGAATCTGCTTCCAATTAGAATCATCTGTCAAGGGCACCCGGTTATTTTGCCATAATGGACACGTCAACACAAGTTTCCGTAGCTACAAATATTTGAGATTGCTGTAACTCTTGGGTCTAACACAGATGTCAGCTTTGCATTAAACAAGATGGATCATCGATCAGATTGAGACCTTAACCTATGGGGAAAATAATGTGTATCCAGGATGAAGAATTGGCAAAAGAATATCAAACCTGTGTTTTCTTTGAGATTAAATTTTTACGAAACTTTGGACGAACAACAGCGTTTTCAAGCTACATGTATACTTCATTTCATCTGCGAGTGCGCGTGGCATGTACACTGCACGCGTTACTGTGTGTGAGTTAAAATTCATTCAAATCCCATCTGTTTAAATTTTACTTCACGAGTTGACAAGAAAAACCCGACTCAAATTAGTGTTGATAACAATGGCAACAAACACCACATGTTTTTCCCGTGTAAAATGGTATACCTTTGTGGGAGAAATTGCCAACTGAAGGCGCTTTAAACAAAAATTGTATGCAGACAATTGTTTTACCATTCATTCAACGCAAAAACCATGCATGGATTTTTTTCAGGTTTTCTGAAGTGTTACTGCAATTAAGTGACTGTGAACTGTCTACAAGGCAGTTTATCAACAGTATTCGTTAGTTATGTAATGCTGTTGTTCCTGTTTTTAAAAGTTTTCCAAACATGTAATCTGTCTTTAAATTTGCCATCGTTGGGTCTAACGCTCAATGAAGGATGATGCTTTAGTACTAGTAGGCCAAACGTCAAGCCCAAAGTCCTTCTCATCCATCCTCCTTCCCAAAAAAAACCCACTCAGTTCCTCATTGATTGACGTTTACGTGCCGCAGGTTAAGCCCTGTAATTACCGGTGTTATTACCGACAGCCGGTTTGCACGCTAGCTTGGGGGAAAGCAAAATAATGTCCGTTAAATTGTCAATTAATCAACGACTGCGTTCTGGCAAGGCTGGAAGGAATGAAAAATCGTCGGCAGATTTCCTCCGTTGAGAACCTCACTGTAATTTGAGTATCCTTGTTCTAATTACCCCATTTGACCTTTTTACTGCTCAACTGCCTTGCAGAAATTTCAGCCACAAACAAAAATGCAAAACCTTGAAATTCCCCGCAATTTTTGTTCTCTTTGTGATGAATGATAAACAATTTTTTTTTCTTAAAGCACCTTCAGTTGGCAATTTCTCCCACAAAAGTACAATTTTTACAAAAGTACCATTTTGTTTTTTGCAGTGTTGTAGTACTCGAGTCCAGGGGCGGAATGCAATAAAATTGACTTAGCCACTGGTCTAAGACCGATGTTTTATAGCCGACTATCCGACTTAGCCGGTCTCAGCTTGGACACTTCTTTAGCCCATTGCAATAAACCAGTCTAACTGAAGTACGGCTGCGCCAGCCGAAAACACACACATCTTAACGGAAAGTGACGCAGCCGGCTATCCTTGCGTGATTTCAAGCCAAACAAACGTCCTCACGAAGCCACTTGATGACGCGTGTGTAGTGCAGTTTTTGCAGAGAAACTGACCGCGAAAGTAATCAAATAGCTCTAATGGGCACAATTTGCATTTTGTTCGTCTTTTTTCATGCAAGATTAGGAGATGTAGCGCTGTGTCTAAAAATTATAGCCTGCTCGCCGCGGGCTTAAATTTTAAGACTGGTCTAACTTTAAGACAACGATATTGCAAGCAAGCTATAATTATAGACCAGTCTTAGTGGACGCCGCGTTAACCGGCTAAGCCTATAGACCGGTCTTAGACCGCATATTGCAATCCGCCCCATGACTCGGACTCGAGTCCGACTCGAGTCACATTTTGCGTAACTCGGACTCGACTCGAGTCACATTGGAAAATGACCCCTCCCCCACCCCACCCCCTCCGAATCTGGAGTCTGAGTTCCGCTCATCGTTGTTTTGGGGTTTTAACTGTATTTCAAGACGTCAATGGTTCTTGAAGATCGAGGTACAACTTTTGTGCAAAAGAACACCGTCAGCCATGAACTCCCTAAATGAATAACAGTCGAAGCATTGCCGAAACAGTAAACCTGCTCAATACATGTCGATGTTAGGGCTGAGAGGGCAAAAATATATGTTTCTCATCGGGATTCGAGCCGTAGACCTCCGACACAGCAGCCAGATGCTTTACCAACTGTGATACATGAGCGCGAGCCACAGTGGTATATCTGTGCATGTATGAATGCGAAATTGGGCAAAGTGACGAGCACAAAATTCGGCGTGGTGCGTGCCTGATTAATTTGATTTTGCGCTAAAACAGGTGATGTGGATTCGAACCCACAACCTCATGTCTTCTATAGAAAGAAGACGTTTTAGGCCGGTGTGGAAGGAGATACTGCCCCCCCACCCTCAGAATATCCTTTCCACCGGTCAGAATCTCCTAATTTTCCTAGCTACGATATTGTGTTCCTCACTCCACCCCCACATGTCCTATATGAATTATACAGTATGGAGTATTCTGTCTCCTCGGATGGTCTGTACTAAGGAATTATATAATTTGTACGGGGGGATGGGGGAGGGGGGAGGGGTATCCCTGTTACACCAAGTTTGGGATGCTCGTTCGCTATTGGGCGCGCGCGCGTTCCCATCAGGTCTGGGCACGAGACCAGTTACACCGGACGAGCTCTTCGGGTCATGCCGCCATTTTCAGGTTTCAGAGAAAACGCTACAAAAAAACTGGAGCATGCAGTTCGCTAGTCGCTACGTATAAAGGTGCCAGTGTCCCAAATGGCTCGCCGACGGCTCGCGTCACGCAGCAAAATCCTTTATTTTTCGAAAATGTAATTCAATCAGAGATTCTGAAACGAAATAACATAGGCTAAAGAAACAATACTAACCGAATTTGCTACAGTGTCAAACCTAAAGGCCCGAAGGAACAGCTGCGGTCAGCGAACGCGACAAACATTTTTCAATTAAGGATCAAAAGATTAGCGGTCGAAGAAATACCCTTTCGATTGACCAAAGTGACCCCTGTAGTGCTAAGAATTAAGCGATCAGGGAAATACCAAACTCAACTTTCAAAGCATGCCCCGAGGACTCGTGTGATACCAAATGCTTTTTTGGCCGATACCAAATGCTTTTTTGGCCAATACCAAATGCTTTTTTGGCCGATACCAAATGCTTTTTTGGCAGCTGCTATATATAGCTGGAAATGTTCGGTACACAAACTGGCAAATGAAACATCCTAAAAACAAAGTGCCCGCAATTAAAACTTGTATACTCTTCCCCTTTAAAATGTCAATTCTTGATCAGAACAGAAGTTTATTGAAATGCAGTAAACTTGTGGATAACAAGGCACAAATCGACCGATCACTTTGGAATCGCTATATCAGTTATTTCATCCAATACATGTAGGTGGACCTGTTTGAACAAAGTGATTCCCACAGCAATGAATAACATGCATGGCCAAACATGCCAAACTGCAGTATCGAGTGATTCGAGTTTTTAGTTGGACTTATTTTGGTTCTTTTAATTCACCGTTTTTGAAAATAAAATTCCACTTTTTGGTTTAATAACCTTCTTGCTTAATGTCTAAACTTTTATTAATTACGTATTTTCCATTTATTTGATTAATATCTGAGCAGTTATAAAGCTGTGAACGTGTTCGTCGGTATGATAAAAAAACAAATTTCGATGCGCGTGCTGTTCGCCACCCGTAACGCTATGTACTTTCGGGTTCGTCAATATGAGAAAAACTCAAAAAGTTGTTGCCACCTCCATATGTTTAGTGTGTGTTTGAACAGCGGTCCTCCAGATTACCGGTTATATTACTTCATCGGGGCTGCGGACGAGACTTATCTTTATACTGATGAACACTTAGGTAATTAAGTACCATATCCACAAACTAACATTTTGTAAAATTCCATATATTTCTTTATTCATTGATTTTTCTTACGTAAAAACAGCGTTCAGCTTTGCGCTGTGTGGGGTGAGCTGACATTTGGACCCGTAGCGCACGCTGCCTCACTGATACAGGAGGTGGTCATACACAATACTGAAGGAGCCTTTCCACTTCCAGATCACATTTTTGAGCACCCCATTTTCCCATGGGTGTTCAGATTTTGATACCGTCAGATCATTTGTCATATTTTTCTCATTACCATTCTGAAATTTCGCGCTCTCAATCCGTATAATTATTCTCAAGGATATTGTCAAAAAAACACTGATGTTTTGTAAACTAATTTATCCGTTACATAAAGCAGTGCAGTGATTACACAAACTTGTTTGCCTCTACATCCAAATCGGAGATAGCAAATTTCCTGTGGATAGCATTTTGGGGAGGTACATGTATTTTATATGACTATTAGGTTAAAAGTTAGTTAAAATGTATACGGAAATCAATTTTCTGAAGAAAAAATATATATAAACACGTCCTTTAAACAAAATACAATTAGGACTAATAAAAGTGCTTGTTTTTTTTCATATACATTGCTCTGTCTATATTTCCCGTATTTATTTATGAACGTAGAACTGAACATATATATTGCGTGTTGCATGCAGTTTGATTTGATTGAACATGACCCGATCGATTAGTGTCAGAAACATTCGGCAAATGTTCTAGATGTTCCAAGCATGAATCACATTGCCAGCAATGACGTTGTATTTTTAGTTTCTATTCTTCCACTTTTCGGGCTATACAGGGTGGATATAAAAAAAACGAAACCGAGATATTATTGCTAATTGTAACTAAAGTAGGGCACATATGAATGAACGGGAGATATCATCTGTTATGGTTGATCGAATCTCCTCTTTAAAATGACACCCTGATCATGTCATTATGTTTCCGGTTGACTGAGCAGTGACCAGTGTTATGCAATGGTCTAGTTATTGTTTTGCGTTACTTTCTGTAAAGGACGCCTCAGAAATTAACATGCCGATAAAAATGTTGGTGGGGGGGAAACCTGCATTTTCTTTAAAAGAACACATTCAGCCCTACATGGGAATGCAGCGAGTTTTTGTTGAGTCCAAGGTATGGGCGAAGGAGAACTGGTCGGTCATCCGAGAACATTAAAGCAATTCAGCAGGTATAGGGAGAACGCAGCAGTCATAGACAAAATGGTTTAAGACTGGCCCTAACCATGTTCAACAAAATTGTTCGGTGGTATACCATTACAGAATTGTGGCTCGTAAGACATCAACTGCTTTATTGCGATCTTCAGAGGCGTCTTAGGTTTTGCTAATGGATAGACTTGATCATCCAAACAGGCTATGCAATGGTTCAGGCCACTGGACGCCATTAAAGAAACTGGCGCAAATCCCAAACTAGACCATTGCATAACATTGATCACTGCTCAGTCAACCGGAAACATAATGACATGACCAGGGTGTAATTTTAAAGAGGAGATTCCACCCTAACAGAGGATCTCTCCCTTTGATTCAGATGTGCCCTACTTTAGTCACAATTAGCGATAATATAGCAAACTTAGTACCGCACTCTTGGAGTGTCTTTAAATTACAAAACTCTTCCGGCGGGGAAGTAGAGACCTGGCGACGCGAATTAACCATTAATCAAAGTATGTTTGTTTAAACAAATGACAAGAAGTATTAAGGGCTGCAGACGGTGACAAATGAAAGTTGTTTTCCTTCCTCCAAGCATGGTATCGGGTCGAAGATCGAGAGGGTAATGGTTGTGACTATACATATTCTTAAAAGGAGTGAAGCTGCGATGACATGTATACGGGCCTACTTTGCAGACTTTTAGGTTCGCAAATATGACGTGTGTATACTATAAGCCATGTTTTGTTCCATTATGGAAATCCTATAGATAATTATCTATATTTTACGTTATACTTTTACGTCTAGCCGTATTCTTTCACTAAATAATAGCATATTGATACATATTCATGAAACATGATCCGAATTCTCACTGGTCTATATTCACTCTATCACGTCGTGTTGAGTGCAATTAGCCTAGTTTTGCGTGTAACATTAACATAATGGCTGGCGCCCCAAATTCTTCACAGTTTAGAAAGTCACACACTATGCTGTTATTTCTACGTGGTGCACGCCATTGCCTAGCAACCAACAGTCTGGTTGTTTTATGCCATTCTATCCTACGGTGAACACAGTATTGTTTCTAATTCTATACTTCACACCTGCCGCATGCACAACATAGCAACACACATTTAGTCTGATCATGCCCTATCAAGTGGATACAGAGTGTGCATACGTAAATTGTGAAAGAAAGTACGTCAGTACACCAGACGCTATTCACGCAAAACACGCAAGATTATTATTATTTGTTTTGCATTTTTCTTTCACATACGAACATTCTTCCATTTCAATGAACTATGGCATAAGAATAGTCTGGTCGCTTTATATCATTATCAATCTCTCCCACGGTGACACGGTATTGATTATGTACTTCTTACCTGCTGCGTGCACCACATAGCAACTCAAATTTAGTCTGGTCAAGTGGATACTAAGTGTGCATGTGTAAAGCACTTTTAAAAGTGCAATCGTATAAATCGAATGGAGTCTGGTAACATGCTTCTGTATAATGCTCCAATGTCGTCACGAAGATAATTTGCGAACGTCGAAAAATTAATGAGAAGTCTGGACTCACATACCTTTGATTGTGCTCTGCTGGGGCTACCATACCAACACCCCCAGCGAACTTGTCTAACGCTCGCTGCAGCTGGTCCAGCCCGACCCTCTCCGGCGAAGTGTGCAAAACCAAGCCAAGACACACCGTAACGCCGATCAAAAACAGCACGAGGCATTTATTGCACCTCCTATAATAATATCGTCGCAGTACTATCATCATGAGTTCCAAATACCTACTCCACAGACAAAATGCATGCACTTAGGCTGCTGCAACGTACAAATCCACACAGTGGTTACCAGCACCGCAGAACGAGGACCACGACCTCGCTACGCGAGTCAAAATCAACAGTGGACGTCGTGTGCATTATTTCCGGCCGCTGTCATTTATTAAGACGCAGTCAATGATGTCTTGCTATCAGACGTGATTAGCATGTTTGTCTTCATCAAGCACAGAGAATGTTATTACACACATTAAAAATATTCAATGAAACTTGACCGCAAATTTGGATTCCGGGGTTGAAATCATAGTGGCCTTGCCACTGGCACGTGCACTGCTATAATTATTTTGCGATCACTTCATGATCTGTTAGCGTTGCATCTCACACAAAAATGCATGGAGTTGTTACTTCTGAAGACTCCTCCGCAATTGAATACAGGTTATCGAAATGTGGTGTGCATTTGCTGCTTTCAGTAAATACACGGGGCCTTGTGGGGACAGCAATAAATCAGACAATTTCTTGTCTGAACTCCAAAAATGTTCTCAAAGGCGTGTTTTTCGGTCATCAAAAGTGAACATCATTCGCAGACTGGCTTCCACTCAAAGAATATCGCTAATTAGACATCAATTTTCCATAATAATTTTTGCTCTGCTGTCGATGCACCAATCTTCATGTTCAAGCTGGCATGATCACAGATAAAAGTTTCAGCGAATAGCGTGAACTTGTGTGCTCGTGCACATGGCAAACAAGGCTTGTCTAGCAAGACAAGATCTCGACGTAATGTGGGCGGAGCAAAGAAAGGCCCAAGGCACGGGCGAGCGATGCGTGACGCATGACCGACCGACTTGTCTGCATTCATGGATCGCTGCGGTCAACGACAGCGGTGACTTCCCAAGAACCAATCGCGAACAGCTGTGAACTTGAAGGAAAGTATTGATTTAAAAGATACATTCTGCCCTGGAATCCGTGGAATTTTAGTTTGTGCGACAGACGCTGACGCTGTCTAAAATCAGGTCGATATCATGAGTATTAAGTAAAACTATACAATGTATTTAATATGAGTTTCCGGGGACGAAGATTTGGTCCCACAAACCCCAAGCATGTCTTGCCGGACATTTCTAGCCAACCAATACTCAAATGGAAGATGAAAGTGGTTCCAACTGTCCATTTGCAATGACTCCGCCTCGGATGATATATTTTTATAAGAAAACGATAATTGAAGATGTACACTGAGCAAAAATATAAACGCCCCAATTAAATGTTTTATGTAACATGAAATGGGCGACCCTAAATGAGCTGATATTGTCTTATAATTGTACAAATTTGTTATTCTAACGGTCAGTAATATGTAGCATATTGAACAACAAAATGAATTTTGTATGATTTAATATATTTTGCAACCCCTAAGGCTAATAAATGTTTCAAAGTGTCAAATGGGGCGTTTATGATTTTGTTCAGTGTATTTATATAAATGTGTGTGCACACGATTTTTTTTACAAGGGCCGTCCTCATTTGAACGAAACATGGAACCTCTGACTACAGCGGTATTATGGATCCGTCGTCCGTGCAGTATAACCACAGAACCAGCCTAAAATTATAAGACATTGTTTTTCGCACAGGTTGTTTTTTATCACACACACATCCTTCATCACAGATGGAGATAAACGCCGTTTAACAGTTTTCGCAAGTAATTTGTCTTTAATGTATATAAGGCGCATCCTCTTATTGCATCTTCAATATAGTAATAGCAATGGAATGCAAGGCCGTCTTGCTTCAACCATGCTTCAACATTACCACAGTGTGCCCAGATGTCACGCTTTACTATTATTAGACGCACTGTCCACATAGATATACAATGTATGGTAATTTACGGGTGACACTATATAGGAGGTTTAGATGCACGTAAAACGCACTACGTGAACGCGAAATGGCTTAGTATTGGTCATATCTTTAGGAGGTCTCAGAACCCAGGTTGAATTTTGGTCACAACAAAAGAGTTATTTTGCCACGAAAGTCACATTTGTGGGTTTTTGTTTTCGTCTGTTTCAAGATTTCCTCAAAGTAACGACTATATATATTTTCGCGTTCACGTTCGCGTTTTACGTGCATCTAAACCTCCCTATTTATTCGATTGTCTAGTCGTGACCAACGCATTATCTTTATCCAAATGTTAGGGGTACCGGTAAAATATTTTGCAGACATCCACTACGGGGGTAGGTCCTGTCGTTTTTAGACTTATTTCAAGTCTGAGATCGTGTATACAAATTTATGGGAATTACAGTCAGGGAATATTTTCCGATATTTGGCAAATCTGGGAACTAAATCCTTACCAAATAATTTCTTCATTAATTTGTTACTGAAGGTGTCTACTAACACCCCTTAAAAAGTTGAAATTCAATTCCCCTAGGAAAGCCCGGGACAGCTTCTTAAAGATGCAGTACAGACTTAAAAATGTAAAAACTTAAAAAGGCAGTACATCAGACAACAGCCGTTGGCAAACGCAAAGTGCCCATTTGTTTTGAATAGCGTATACGCTGGGTCAGACGGCTGTTTTATGTGTAGTTCTCCGGCCATGGGATTGCAAAAATATAGTGTCACATAATTTGAATATAGGAGAACCCTGGCTGCGTTCAATTTAACCAGAGACCTACAGATAATTTCGCTACTGGTTACGGTACTTTTGTGCACTCGTCTATGAAAAGTCGGGCACCCTTCTTGGCCAACGTTTGCAAACTTTCGCGTATGTGGAACAGCAGCGTAGCCAGGATTTTTTTTCACTGGGGGAGGGAGTGGGGGCGGAGGTTGGGGGTGGAAGGTGCACATGGGTGCATTGCTTGGGGGAATCTGACCCCACCCCCCCCCCCCCCCCCCCCCCCCCCACCCCCTTCCCCCGTACTTAGGCTGATGATGTCGAACGCAAGTCTAGGCACCGCCAGGAATTTCCATTGTGTTTTGGTATTTTATTGAGCGTGGATTTGCCGCATATTTCTTGTTATGGTCGCAAAAAGAATACTTGCCAGCGCGAAAAGACCCTTTTTTGCAGAGCGGGTCACAAATGCTACTACAGTCCCGCCTTCGCGCTATAGACCGTATCGAATAGCCGCGATTCTGTGGGGCAGTTTCTTTGTTCCTTGAGGACATGCATGATTGCAAAACGAAATGGCGGCTATTCGATATGGTATATAGGCCTACCTGGCAAATCGGGGCTGTTTTCAGGTGGTGCACGCTGCGCTGGGTAAAAAGGCAAGTTCCTGGAAATGACCCTGATCCCTGCCTAATCACGTGACTCTGAACTTTCATCGTTATAAAAACCTCGGAATAAGCCAGTTGCGTGATAGATTTGCATAAATCCTAGAGTCCTGCCTCTGCGCTATGGCGCTCGCATAATAAGAGAGTACTGCACCAGACTACCGGGCCGTTGGCAACGGTTGCCAAGTGGCAAGGGGGTGCACGCTAGAACATGTTAGCCGGCGCGAAAGTCTGTACGGTACCTGGAATACCTCGCACAGTACTCTATGCATTTTGAAGCTGGACCATCCGAAATTACATGTTGAAATTGCATGTTAAAACATGTACTCGCCATGAAATTTCGTCAAAATAACGAGTTAGAACGTCTTGTTTGACTCGAAATAGACGTTAACTTTGAAAGCTGGATCGTTCCCAATCTGTGCATGATAAATTCAAAAAAAGGAGTAACGATTTCGGGTTATAAGACTGGTTTGAAGCTGCCGATTTAACGTCACGAACCCGAACGAAGGGAGACGTATACACTAGACACCAAACTTGACTTGAAATAGGGGAAATAAGATGACATGCAGATTGTAAATCTTGCCAATATGATAAAATTAATATCGCCGTTGATTGTTTATCCATTTGACGGAACATCGTCAGAAATTGGCGAGTTTTACTGTTCCAAAACGCGCGTTCAACATAACAGCGAGCGACTCTCGTTTTGCGTACAAGACCGGCATACGATTTCAAATACACCTTCCGAATTTTTTGAAAAGAAAAGGTCATGCCTGTTTGTTTCCGCAAATGATCGACGTCTCGCAGCAACTTGGGTAAAATCAAAAGTAATTCAATTATGAATTAAAATGATTATCTAGCTACATACAAGTTACAACAGATTTTAGAAATACTTTGGCTGCAAAAACTTGACCGAGCGGTTGTTGTGTTATACGTTGTTGAGTTTGTCTATATCCGTGCGGAATACGGAATTCACCACTAAAAATTGAGATGGGAAAAAAGGGCAGGCTCTAATTTGTGGGCGACAAACAGCACCCGTAACACACTTCGATTAGAATAAAATTTTAAACAAAGACAAACAATTATATCTCCTAACAGTCCTCAGTTTCACAAATCTGTCTAGCAAACACGAACCGGGATACGATCGACCTTTTTATTTTGGTATATTTAGTAGGCATCGCATAATTTTCGCATTTCCATTTTTCCCGGTCCACACACGCAAAATTCATGTTTCCTATTAAACCAAATCACGTTTCCTAACCAAATTTAAACTTTATGGGGGCATAATATCATGTAATATTAGAAAGAATTAGTGGCGAGGGTGTACGGTATTTATATCTCCACTTAATTAAGTCGCGTACGTTGATGTATTTCTCGCGATTTTACTTGGGCTTCGGAATATGCCGGTCATGTACGCAAAACGAGAGTCGCTCGCTGTCGCGTTGAACGGCGATCTGAAACAGCAAAACTCGCCAATTTCTGACGAAGTTCCGTCGAATGGATATTAAACAATCAACGGCGATATTAATTTTTTATCATATTGTGGCAAGATTTACTAGCTGCATGTCATCTTATTTCCCCTATTTCAAGTCAAGTTTGCTGTAAAGTGTATACGTCTCCCTTCGTTCGGGTTCGACGTTCAATCGGCAACTTTGAACCGGTCTCATAACCCGAAATCGTTACTCTTTTCTTGAATTGATCATGCACAGATTGGGAACAATCCAGCTTTCAAAGTTAACGTTCATTTCGAGTCAAACAAGACGTTCTAACTCGTTATTTTGACGAAACTTCATGGCGAGTACATGTTTTAACATGCAATTTCAACATGTAATTTCGGATGGTCCAGCTTCAAAATGCATATAGTACTGTGCGAGGTATTCCAGGTACCGTACAGACTTTCGCGCCGGCTAACATGTTCTAGCGTGCACCCCCTTGCCACTTGGCAACCGTTGCCAACGGCCCGGTAGTCTGGTGCAGTACTCTCTTATTATGCGAGCGCCATAGCGCAGAGGCAGGACTCTAGGATTTATGCAAATCTATCACGCAACTGGCTTATTGGATTCAGCACCATGGAAAACCATAGTATCAACACCAGGATCTTTAAAATCGGCCGACTCTGTAGGTATACCTACACATGACACGGCCTACGCCTGGCACCTGTAAATTTCAATGGCGGCCATCTTGGAAATGGCCCCGATTCTCAGCTTAGTCACGTGACCCTGACCTTTCATCATTTTAAAAACCTCAGAATTCGATTCAGAACCACAGAAAACCACAGGAGCAGCACCAGAATCCAATCCAATCACAGCGCTGCCCGCATTTGCGCCAGTATGAAACACAAAACAGTCGTCTGCTTAGGCGCACACCATTCAAAACAAATGGGCGCTTTGTCAACGGCTGTTGTCTGTACTGTATTTTTAAGGTAAAACCTTTAGAAGCTGTCACGTGGTTTCCTAGGGGAATTGAATTTTAACTTTTTAAGAGGTGTTAGTAGACACCTTCACTAACACATTGGCGAAGAAATTATTTGGTAAGGATTTAGTTCCCAGGTACAGCAAAATTCCCTGACTATAATATTATAGGCCTACACGAAGTCAGACTTGAAATAAGTCTAAAAACGACTGGACCTACACCCGTAGTGGATTTCTGCAAATGGTCACTGCGTGCAAAGAAGATTGTTTAAAAAATACTGAGAGGTACTGGTCCATTTATGTTTGGTGTTGTGGGAATTGCCGATAGCCTAGACGACCTACTTTCTGACCCATGAACGCCTATACAGCCACGCACGGTACAAGCATGGAGCTAGCTCCATGGTACAAGCGACACCAGGTGTGATGCAGTTTCCTGTCAAGTCATCATACACTAGGCTCGAGAGACCACATGCTGGAGGTTGTATCTATCAAGTTCGTGTGTAATTTAAAAGCAGATGAAAGGTGTCATTTTACACGGTAAAAATAAAATAATTGCTGTCAACACTTTTTGTCGGGTTTTTCTTGTCAACTGATTAAAGAGAAAGAATCCCCCTTGACGAAAATCCAGCATTTAGGATTTTTTCGATAGTCCAAACATCCCTCTTGCCGACGTGGATTTTTATTATTTTTTAATTGTCGGTTTTAAGTGGATAAATTGCAAGCAAAAGTGCGCTTTTCGAAAATGAGATTTTCGCGATTTCTGAAACGCTCATTAGGTATTCATGATATGCGCGTGACCCCGTGACGCTATAGTTAGCTCCATACGTTTACACGCAAAAAACTTGGAAAACCGTCTCTTTTAGATGGTGTTTTTTGAAGAATTTTGTTGTTCCAAAAAGCCAGAGATATGCCCAGTAGCTGCGTGGTTGCATGTTTTACCAGACACTATGAAAAAAAAAGAGCAGAAAGATTTTCTTTTCTATTACCAAGAGAGAGAAAAATGAGTCGCTCATTCTATAACTTGTACGGCCGATGTCCAAACACGTGGAAACTACGCCCGCAGTGGACCGTACACAGACCGCTGTGAATGCCGTTCGTTCCGTGACAAAACCACCCGTCGCAACGCACCAGTATTTACTTCAAAAGAGCTTCACTGTGAGCCACGATTTCATCGTTTTTTCACAAAACAGGTAATAGTAGATTGCTGTCATATTACATGAAGTGTTTTTCACGTTTGTATTTTGAATTACAAGGACAAAATAGGCATGATAAACATTCACTTCGTGTATTTTCCATTCAATACTGCACAGACCATTTTGTATGTTTCTCAGGATGACGTCAAAACCCTGTTAACAAGCCGAGTGACCTCGAGCGTTTCAGAATTTGGGTGAAGAGGGTCGGAACTGCTTTACGTTTTAAGCAAAAGTCTGTCGATTTTTTGTGAAAAACAAGTTGTGATGGTGTTGTAGACACATACACCTCCATGATAAACAGAAAAACTAAAACAAATGTGGAAGGGGGGATTCTAGCTGTTTAAGTAAAATTTTAGGTTATACTGCAATGATGTAATGGGCATTAAGGCAACCTAAATGAGTCGCAGATAGGTTTTACCAAACTCAATGTGTACTTTTTTCAACTCACCCAAGTTGTTCTTCAGGAAACCGTGTCATACATTGAGCCCCGCTTACGCTGGAGAAAAGGGCGCCCACATTCTGTCCTGCAGGGATTATACATGTGGACAGAGCCCTCACATTCTTAGAAATTTATGGCGTTAAAAGACCACATCTCTTTGATTTGAACTGAGACGAATTTGGGCATTTCCACTAACCTGTACAAGCACTGGACCGCCTTAAAAATCCAGACAAGATACATGCAGTCCTTACTCTTCGGGCACATGCAAATGATAAAAACTTTAATTTGAAGGTCATATAAAATAATGACTTTGTGGTAGAAATTACGAAGTTTGTCATTTTTTCCCTTTAAAATTACGTAAAAACATCAGTGAGTGCATATTTGTTTGATAGAAAACCCTACATTTAAAGGAAGTATACATCATTGGTAATCTCGAAAATCAGAAATGTTCACAGATTTACGCCTATAACTTACACAATATAAACATGATGACCGTAGAAAACCTCCCCCAAAATGGTTTTGTCTGAAGTGCTATAGTCTTTGAGAAATGAGTAAAACAATTAGTTTTCGTCTCATGAGACGGAAATTCAATTCGCCCCAAAACCATTTCGCCCAAGTGCTATTTCGCCCCAAACCACTTCGCCCGAGTGCCATTTCGCCCTAAACTACTTCGTCCAAACACTACATCACCCGAGTGCCACTTCGCCCCAAAACCACTTCGCGCACAGGCCGTGGTTCAGGGCGAAATGGTTCAGGGCGAAGTGGTTTTGGGGCGAAATGACTGCAAACCCTTTTTTGACTGTTTTCTCAAAAGTTAGACGAACTACGGAGCTGGTTTTTGCTCAGGTTGGTTTTAATCATGCATATCTTCAATCACACAGTGGGATAAAACTATTTGTAACAGTTTACCAATCATGTATATCTTTAAGAGTGTGACAATTTGAGTGTGATTTATTAGAAGACATTTTCAGCCAGTCTCATATGTTTTATACACAAGGCCTAAAGTCATGGCCAACTACTCAATTCTTTACGACTTTATCGCTAAAATTGCACGATAAGAGCTATGTGTTAATCTCTATTCCTGTCAACCTTTAAATCTATAGTCGAAAGGATGTGAAGGAAACTGTGGGCGGAGGCTAGACGTGTTTCCATTCCCTCGCTGTCCCCCTATATAGCCTTTATACGCCCCATTACATCTGTACAGCCTTTCTGTAATTCGCAGAGCTTGTGAGACTGTTTAGTCAGTATCCGTGTTGTGTGATTCACTGCAAAATGAAATACACTTAATTTCTGGGAGGGAAAGGGGAGTTATACTTTTCAAACATCGCTTCTCGACTGGGGTGCTAAACGGCGAATGAATGTTCAGTGCGTTGTGGAATGTTGTGTAATGTACAGTTTTTCAGTACATTGTCTGTCACCGTGTGTCATGTACTTTGTGATTGTCACAACATTTGAATATGAAAACCCGCCCCCTGTCATGGCTGCTGGTTCAAAAGGTCTATGCCACTGTGTCAAGCTCAGCTGGTACATCATCTGCACCGAGTGTCAGAGATCTGGGGTTCAAATTTCGATGAGGACCATGAACCATTGGTTCATATAATGAAAATAAGACGGTGATAACAATGTCCTATAGCTCCGCTGGTACAGCATCTGCACCATGTCAGAGATTTCGGGTTCGAATCCCGACGAAGACCATTTGATTATTAATTCCTTCTGGTATGAAACCAAGGATTCCTCAAAAGTGCCCGAGCTCGTAAGCCTCAATAAACCTGTTAAGAGAGGACGATAGAGAAATGCTCAGTTTTAGAGGTTGGTGCATAATTCTGTATTAGGGAAAACCTGTGAACACTTGCCATGAGCTTGCAGATTTTATGCTGAACAAATTTTAACCGCAACAGTTTTTTTCGGAACAAATTTCTTTATAGTACCACAGAAAAAAACATTACGTTTAGCATTGAACTCTTTTCGTGAAGTTCAGGTGAGATCTAGTTTTAGAAATGTGTGAATTAATTTCCCAAATCGCAACAAAAAAGTGAATAATCCCTTAGAGCTTAGAAAATTCACACGCGACTGGTAAAAAGATAATCATTGTCACTTAGTATTGGCGATATGACGTTGCTAATAATGACACATTGAGTTCATGGCCCGTAGCAACCACAGCCTAAAGGCGTTGCCTGCATTCGGTTTACCACGGCTAGACTATAGGTTCCTGTTTTTAACTTTTGCGACGTAAAAATTCCATTCCTACTTTGCTGAATGATCAGCCGAGTGGCGCATCCAGCCTCATTAAAATACAGGCATACAATGGATTTTAGGGGATCGGACCCCTGAAATCCATTGTTACATTCCTGTATTTTAATGAGGCTGGATGCGCTTCTGTAGCCTGACAACGGCACCAATTATCTTACAGTGGGTCTCAAACTGCGTGTATAAAATTGCCAGGTTATCCTTTCAAAAAGGTTGATTAGCTTTGTCGGTCGAATTGCAAAATTATTTCACAACACAATGTTTAGCGCATTATCGTTCCGCGTTGATCGTCCGCTCAAAGACTGTGACCCTCCCTCCCGCACTCTACACCCAACCAAAAAGGTAAGTTCCGGTCTAAAACTTTTTGAGGTAACTCAAAAAATATTTTCCTGATTTTTGTCATTCAAAAAGTAATGAGTGCACAGAGTTCACACGAACACAATGAGTGGTTGTTGGTGGTCAGTAGACAACGTTTTCACCATAAAATCGTGCATTTTATGAAACTGCAGTTTTTATGGTCATTATTACTCTATGTCTTAACTTCATTTAAGTACCCCAGTGAAAAGAATAAGTGACATTTGTGCTTATCTGCAAAAACAGGCTGTTTAATAATGAGTGGGTCCGCCGTCTTTTCCAATCACCTCAACATATCTTTTGCGCATTTTGTTTATCGAATTTCGAATGGGCTGCTGATTTAAGTTCAGCAAACAAGTGTTTTCATTCGTGTTGACGAGGTGTTGCAACCACATATCCAGCAGCCAGGGGAGACGAAAATGCAACACCTCATCACCGTGCTCAAGTCACCCCCTCTGGGATGACATCAAGCGGACAACCAACAAGAAAGTTAATGACAACAACACTTATTTGCAGCATTTGAAGCACATTCTACCAAGCCTGGGCCGTTATAAATCAGCAGCGCCTTCAAAATTCGCTAATTAAAAGCATATGCGTGTCTTGAGGTGGTTTCAAAAGACGGCACGGCGCCGCGCCGGATCCACACATTTTTGGACAGTTGCTACAGAATAGACATGCTCCTAACTATGTGCCGAAAACAAGCCCTACTAAGGCGTCCGGAAAATTTTGAAATTTAGGTGCTTTTTCCTGCAATCTAGGCACTTTAAGTGCTTTTTTTGTTAAGGTTTCAGGAGATGATTTTTAATGCCATATTTTATTCATTTCTTCATTAAACATTAGTTCGCCGCTCAAGGGTGGGGTTGCAACCCCCTCAACATGCGCCCCCTCCTCCCCCTCCCCTCCCCCTCCCCCCCCCCCCCCCCCCCCCCCGCCTCCCCCTCCCATCTCCCCCTCCCCCTCTCCTCTCCCCTCCCCTCCTCTCTCCCCCTTCCCCTTCCCCCTCCCCCTCCCCCGACAGAACGACCGTCTTCAGACACCACGATGTTCATGTGACTAATTCTTCCGGGTTGGAAGTTTTTACTTTTCGCGATGGAAGGTTTTTGGAAAACTTCCAAATAATTTAAGGGGTCTTTGCTTTCCTGATCTTACTCCTCCTTCCTAATCTCTATATCCTACTTCGTCTCAAGTCGGTGCACTGGGGACCATGCAGACCAATGGTGGCGACGTTCCTTGTCATTGTAAAATGTTACGCAGAGTGACCTGCTTCGTCTAGAGAGGGCGCTAAACGGAATTAGTGGATCAAGCATTAGGCCATAACTAATAGACCATCGATATAAATTATTTACTGACTTCCGGACCGATTTCGCGCACAAAGTCACGTGACCTTTAGTGACGTGTATGAAACATGGCGTCCTCCACAGAATGTAAAACTACAATATTATTTCTTAAAAATTAAAAGACACGGGCTCGTCAGCAATGCGCGCTTGCCAAATGCGTGCCACGACATACGCAGCTCCATGCCTTTGCTATGGAGCTGCGTATTTCGTGGCACGAATTTGGCGCGCGCGCATTGCTGACGATGCTGTGCCTTTAAATGAGCGTGAAATCACATTTTTGACGCCTCCATTTCCCCCATACATCAAGTGACCACCAAAGCAAATAGAACTCTCAGCCTCCTCATCAGAAATCTTCGGGCGTGCAGCAAATTGGTCAAAGAAAATGCATAGGCCTACAAGTCATTGGTTAGACCCAAACTAGAGTACTGTGGAGCCATATGGGATCCCTTTAATAACATTAACAACCATAATATCAACTTAGAGAAAGTACAACGGCGAGTAGCCCGCTTTTTCTGTAGGGACTACAGGCTATTATCCAGCGTTTAACATGATGGCCTCTTTTGGATGGGATACGGTACCTCGAACTTCGCAGAATCCGTCTACGTCTGACGACAATTTACGAGGAAGTTTACAATATTACAACCCCATCGAATCTGCCATTAAAGGAGCGTGTTCAGAAAAAAATTGTTTCGTTTTTAACAATCATGAAAATATAAAAACCTGTCATGGCTGCTGGTGCAAAGGGTTTAAATTCACTTTACCCATGGAACTTGTTTCCAGCCATTCGTTCTATCTGCTCCCAATTTAATAATGTCAAAACTTTCAAGATCTCCTCAGCCCAGTTAACATGGCTCACTTCAACATTTAGATTACTATGCCAACCACTCCGACCTGTGCGAGATAACCACTTACAGGAGGTGTTTGCTCAGTAATCACCAGAATCAGAAGATTCCAACCTGTGCTCTGAGACCTCCTCATGATGTGTCAAAAATCCACCGAATTTTAGTAAAAAGCAGTACAGTGTTTACACCAACCCTTTTGCTCCCATATATATCCAAATTGGACATTGCAAATTTCGTGTTTTCTTGATGGATAGTATTTTGGGAAGGTATAATTTGTTAGGTTATAGAATGAAATTCAATTTTTTTGTTTTAATCTGGTCAGGCTCCTTGAATAGAATGGGGCGCGGGTGCATAATGTACACCACACCCCTCCCCCCAAAGTGTTCTGCTCCCCCTTGTGTCCTCAAATGAGAATTGGGGTTTGGAGAACCACATGTGTAAGTTGCTTTCTGTGCCTCCTACCAACCAACCCCCCCCCCCCCCCCACCCCCCCCCACACCCCCACCCCCACCACCACCCATTCTTGGGTTTCACTTGGCCAGACAACTGGTTGCTATCCGCCATTACTGTGTCCATACTATGGCACGCCAAAGCGAAAATAATTCAACACTGATAATGTAATGTTGACGCATATTTTCGCAAATGTTGCGCAAGAAAAAAAAGGTTGGCATGACTTATAAACATTGATAGACTGTTTAAAGCTGGCATATCGTGCTTTTGTTGGCAAGTTTTTAAAAAAATGTTCAGACATGTTTTTCAGGGATGATGGCAACATTATCAGTGTTAAATTATTTACGCTTTGGCGTGCCATACGCGGACGTTACAACTATCTTATCCGCCATTACTGTGTCCATACTATTGCACGCCAAAGCGGAAATAATTTAACACTGATAATTCGTGCAGTCACTGTTAATGTTGCATGTACGGGCTAGCTGTTTTGCCTCCTCAGTTGGCTGCCTTGCATAAACATGCAAAGCTATGGCAGCTCCGTCCAGGAAATCTGGATGCACGCCCTCTTGAAACTAACTCCCGCCGCGCGCAAGGAGTAAAGGGAAAGTAACGGACTTGGAAAACAAGTCTAGTGCTAGTGGTACGCATTTAGCGACAAGAAGGACTCGGAGGAAGCAGGACGTCTTTGTTCGATTAATCGAAATGATAATGGCCTTGAGCTTTACTTCTTATCACAATGAACAATAGTGTAGATCTGCGAATTATCTGATTATCTGGTCAGTGTTTAACAGAGCGTACACCGCGGCGTGTTGAGGACAAGGTTCACCCTCACCGGCCGCCGCTCAGCAGTGCTGCAGTTTCCCGGTGCAGTTCATCAGCGAACACTAGACCGAAGTACTCGTGCGCTGACTCCGCATGGCCTAGCCCTATCAGATGTCTCATCATCAAATTTTAATGAATAAAGATGGCCGTCTTCAAAATGAGCGCAAGGAGTACTGTATCAGCACAGTTTTTTCTTTCTTTCGTTTTACTGCTTTCTCGTTTTGATTTTGTTGAACTTCGCCGCGTATCTCAACAAAGCATAGGTGCTCAAACTCAAAGTGACACAGATAGGTAAGTAAGAACATGGAGGAAGAAATTTCCTCCATGGTGAGAACAAATTGTGTCAACTATATCATGTAATATTTTAAATTTTGAGCCATAAATCCATAAAATCAAATGGTGTAGGTTTTGTAGGTGGCAAGAATTTAGAACTAGAAGTTGACTCACCAAATTTTCATTTAAAAATGACTCTCAACAGGTACATTTTGTAAATATTTTACAAACACTGTAAAACTGACTCTTTTTTTTTGCAATGAAATCACTTTGCATCTGTCCTGAAGTCGTACTTATCACAAATTATTATTATTATTAATTATTTTATTTCTCTCCACAAAATATTTCATTAAAAAAAAAAAAAATTACTGTTAAAACGAGCAACTAAGGTCATGAAGGTAAAATGTGGAGAAGGCCAGACCGAGGAGGAAAATGTTTTTCCTGTCACCAAAAGGTTCGTTTTTCCTGTCACCAAATCACTTAATTCCTGACCTAAACTGATATGCCACTTAAAAATTTACTTGTGGATCGTTACCCATTTATATGAATAAAAAAAGATTTTTCTATACTGTTCAGCATCTACTCGTAGAAATTGTAGTAAATAATCAGTAGTACTTGTGGTTGCCTACGTGCAAAGGTTTTTATGGGCTTTAGGCCTATTTATTTATTTTTTATTTATTTATTTATTCACCACATCCAACAGCGGAAGGACCGCCAATTACAGGAATGGGATCAATTAACATAGATATTCGAATAACTATCAACTTCTAAGTTAAATTAGAAACTGCCAGAGACACCGGGGAATCCCTCCTCTTATGCCTACATTGTAGCGTACATCGACATTGCAACTGGAAGCAACTCAACAGAGGCCAATTTCATAAAGCTGTTTAGCAAAAATATTTGCTTAATCCAAAAAAATTTTGCTTTATAAAAATGGGTTAGCAGTCAAAATCTTATGTGATGTGTATTTCAATTTGTACTGCTATTCTTGCTAAAAACACAAGTTGACATACAATTTTGACTAATAATCCATTTTTATAAAGCAAACAAATTATGGATTAAAGGCACAGGCTCGTCAGCAATGCGCGCCCGCCAAATGTGTACCACGCAATACGCAGCTCCATAGCAAAGGCATGGAGCTGCGTGTTTCGAGCACGAATTTGGCGGGCGCGCATTGCTGACGAGCCTGTGCCTTTAAGCAATTTTTTTTGCTAAAAAGCTTTATGAAATTGGCCCCTGATCAGTTGCTGTCGATGTGTGCGTAGTGCGCTCATCGACAGCAACGGATCAGTTGCGCAACTAGTTGCAACTGAGATCGTCTAGTTTTCAGAGTGCGCACATCGACACAGGTAACTGACAGCAACTAGTTGCAACTACGCGTACATCGACGCAACTGACCGCAACTGGGTACAACTAGTTGCCAGAAAGTAGAACATGAGCAACTCGGATTTTTCCAGTTGCCAGTAGTTGCAAGTACGCGCACATCGACCTTTTTGAGCAACTGGATCAGTTGGTCCCAGTTGCCGCGAGTTGCTTCCAGTTGCCGAAAACACCAGTTGCAATGTCGATGTGCGCTAGGCTTTAAATACGTATGGACGCACGCACAGAGCTATGGAAACCCTAAACTTTAGTAGTATATTCTGTCGGTTGGTGCCACGTCACATCCAGTAGGGTTGGAGTAAAACCAACAGAGTGCCCATGGTGACAAGCAAAGGAACAAAGCCGTTATCTACGTAACATGTACACGTATCTAAGCATGAACAAATTTGTTTTCACTCCATGCAGTTACGGTGCCAGGATGTGCGACCGACGAAAAAAAAAGTAAATTTATACTCTTGGTGTTTAGCAAATCCTTTCCAGTTAAAAGCATACTTAGTTTTTATTTATAAAAACGCAAGTAAATGCTTCAAAAATGGTAGTACATGTACGTAATTAAGCAATGCTACCAGTAGTTTATATAAATATGACCCATTTAAACTGCTTTATATACTGTATGTCTTTCCTATTTTTGGACAATTACTCAAGAAAATGTGGTTTTGGCTATTTTTTTCTTCGGTGTAGATCCTGCTGTGAGCTAGAACTGTTGTGATTGGTTCTTCTTATTGTAATTGTATCACATTATTGAACATCTTATCCTGTGCATGCCTGTGTTGTTTGCTTAGTACATTTTTTAACACAACTTTTTTTCTGTCTCCAGGGTTCGGCGTTCTCTGTCCTGCACAGGTCCTCCATCGTCAGTCAACCAATTTTGCAGGTGGACAGGTACGGTACATGTTCTCAATAGCATTTCCACCCCTGAAAATTAAGGACAATTGTTCATCGTAAGATTACCTTCAATTTATGCGAACAACGGACAGATTATGTGAATCTTTGAGCGGTGAACTGTGCACTCTGTAGTTCAGCTCCGACATATTGGCTGTTTTCAAAACCACCGTCTTCGTCTGTGGCACTGGCCTGGTGTATCCAAGCAACATTAATGGATTAAGAAACATCTTGGGCCAATGCTAATTTGAACGTTTACCCCTCTTGAGCATATTTATTCACCCCAAGAGAATCCACGAAGGTAAATTACACACAAAGGAAGACATCAAATTCAAAATACCGAGCCTGACCATAAAACACCGAACGTTTCGAAAACGGCCTATGTGGAACAGATTTTGCGCGTCACGCCGTGTATCCACACAGCCAGGCGTATAACGTGCATAGCTACGCCCTGGTTACTGCTATTTGCATATATAAATTGCCCGCCGACCTGATACTTTTCATTGGGAAAATACTCCAAAATCATAAAGTGGATGGATCTAAAAAGGTAGGAGGATTGTATTTAATTTTTTTCATGCTTCTTCGCTGCGCTCATTCGCATGAAAAACAGTTTTACTCTAATGAATGACTCGATGAACACAAGACATTTGATTCAGATTTTAATTTATTTACAGCTTGGGAGTTGGCCGGGACTGTCTCGAGCGCAACGTCAAATAATTGTACAAGTTTAAAGTTTTAATCTTATTGGTCAACGTTAGCGATACCGCCACCTGTTAGGTTAAGTGAAAACAAAAGCAAGATATGTAATCAACACCAACGAAAGCACATTCATCTTCGAGTTCCATCTGGAACCAAACTCTTTAAGCTCTTCGGACATCGTCCGGCTCTTGTCAACCCAATTATCTGAAAACGAGTTCTTTTACATAAAGTTAAATTATTTATTTTAAATTACAATGAGTACATTTCGTTCCAAACAAAATGCCTATTTATAGTTGTGCGTTTTGGAATAAAAAGGGAAGACAAATTAAAAATCATAAAGCATAACGTGGAATTCATTCACAAGTTCAATAAGCTATACGAGATTTAGGTAAAACCCCGTTTGAAGATTGAGAATGGTAAACTCTCCAGGAACATGGCAATGCTTTCGGTATCAGTCCATGCAGCAAAGCTGCAGGCACTCGGAGGCCACGAAAAACCCCGATTCACGAGGAAACGTGGGTGCATCCAAGGATACCAAAGGAGGGTGCACTCCCTTGTTCATTGCCCCATTACCTGGATTGCTTACCGTGTTTGAATCGGATTGTTAGCGATAAATTCCAAATTTAAGTGGACAAAAAAGACGGAAATACAGAAAAATAAATCATATTTGTCGCTTCCATTTGGAACCAAACAGTTTGCTCTCAACTCAATTAACTCAAAAAACATACGTCATTTATAAATAGAAGGTGAATGTGTTATTCTGGTCAAAAGTTATTTATACATAATAAGTATATAGGCTACTCCTGTACATGGGCCTATATCGATTCTCTCTGTATAAACAGCCTTTTAGGCTCTTTGGACATAGTCCGGTTGTGATCAATTCTCTCAACTCAAAAAACATGTCATTTATAAATAGAAGGTGAACGTTATTCTGGTCAAAAGTTATTTATACACGAGTACTTCTGTACATATATCGATTTCTTCTGTATATAAACAGTACAGCCCTTTATAGGCTCTTTGGACATAGTCCGGTTGTGATCAATTCAACATTCTCATATTTAGTAAAAGCATAGTACAGTACTTGTTTCTTCGACAATAAAATGTTAGTTGCACATCATTGACTGCATTGAACAGATAATTCTAAACCAAACATATACGAAATACCGACTGCTCTATAGACTTACATGCGATAGCAAGATCCGAAGTGCGATATCTGCTCCGACTCGTTTTACTATGCGTAATGCGTGTATAACCACAACAAGAGGGAAAACATTAAATTATTGTCCGATAATAAATATGGAGTCATAAAGTCTCCTGAACCTTACCATTTTACACTGAAGTTACATATACTCTCTACTTTATAGTAAGGAAAGGTGAATCATTATACCGAATAAATATCATTTAGCCATACTTATTCAGATAGAATTATTATACATGTAGAGTGATCATTGGAAAAACTGCAATCTGGAACCAATAAACTTGCTTTGACATGTAGAAAGTGATCCATGTGTTTCTATATTCACGTTTGGATAGTATTTTTGACCGTGTGGGCATGGTTCGGAGAAACGTTAGTCAGATATAAGAAAAAGATATTGAAATTCGCAAATTAATCCGGACAATGCTGGCTTTAGCTGAACATTATAGACCATACCCAAGTGAAAACAACACCCTATGCGTTTAGGGCGAACCAGTGCACTTTAGCAATGGACGTTACAGATTGCCAGCGAATGTTGAGACCCAACTACCATGACGTCACAGTTTTGTCTATTACAAAATTCCCTTTGGAAAAAGATGAAAATGGATCAACCCAAAGTCGGGTTGTAAACACTGTAAACGTGGCACATGTATATTATTTTAGTAAACAATGTTTAAAGTGTTCCGTTTTATTTGACAAGGGGGCGTAAAGTGCAATTAACTTCAGTGAAATAATGTGTTTAAACCATGATAAGAAAGGAATGTGCCGTTGGATGTGCGCAGTTTGCTTATAATATGCGCTTCAGTCGGGGAAAAAACCCTGTTGATAAATGAATAAGCGTTTGGTACTGCAAAATCGGACATAGAATTAGGTAACGACGAATTCATGCTAAAGCACTTTTTTGACTTGCACTCGGAGCAAAACGCAAGAATGGCGTGGTGACGCAAACGCACAATAGTATAAGGCTAAGGCTGGAATGACGTGTACATAATGCTGAGCGCTAATTGGTCAGCTCGACAACAGCACAGAGAGCACGCTAATGTGCATACTTACGCAGTTAGATTACGTGGAGCGCTAAAACAAATTCTGACGACAGAATTCTTTTGATAAATCGGGGAAAACAAACATCCACTGTCTTACTCACAGCACATGAAATACGGCGCGGGATTTTAAAGAAAAAGAGCAAAAGTTAATCTTAACACCGATTTTACCATAGGGCAATCTGCCAGAAGTTCCGATGATACGGACAAAAAACAAATGTATTAAGAACTCCCCTTTGTTTTATAAATTTCACACAAAACAAAATGTGAAGTGAACAAGAAAATTATCAATCCGAGCAATTCGTTGGTTGGTTGGTTCATTCAACTCTACGACCCCGACCAGGGTATGAGAGCTTGTAACAGGAAATTGAGGCGTTAAGAGATTAATGTGATAAAAATCAACCTGTGGAAAAAGTCGGGTCAGAACCTCATCTACTCGAGCATGCTCCAGAAATTGTCAAACTACCTTGCACGTACATTTTATGGGTCACATATTGGTTGTGTGCGCGACCAGTCTAGTGCGCATGTGCAGTGTAACAGCCTGAATCGTGCAACCATCAATACAAGCACCCATTTCAGACCGCCCAGAAGCGAGCCAACTGGTTAATTATTTAAAATCTGATGAGGGCGGGCTTTTAAGTAAATCTTTAAACAAATGAACTATAAATAATTTAAATATCATTTAAACAGCGGACACATTTCATTGGAAAATTCCTACCAATTAAATAAATCTTTAGCTTGAAGATCTTTGCCTTGAGGAAGTCAGGTGGAGGGGGGGCCTAGTTTCTTACACATGAAAAGGCAGTCTTGTATAGGAATGTAAACACAATTAAGTTATTATTGAATATTCCTTTCTTTTAGCATAACCATGAGCAGATCCAGAACTTTTATATTCCATTATAGCGTGAAAAACGGTACAAATAATTTTCTTGGAAAATTGAAATACTGCAAAGTCTGCAATAAGTTAGTGTGTGCATTAATAAAACAACGTAATTCTCGGAAATACGTAATCTTTGACATTACCGATGTACCCTTTACGAGATTCAAACTCGAGGGAAATTCATTTTCTCGAAAAGGAAAACATTAATGAACGGGTTATTCCAGGCAGAAACCAAACTAAAACGAGGTACAAGAACATAAATGTATTGCATGAACAGATACCTCAGATAATCTGTACAGAAGAGACACTAATATACATGTATACCGATTGTACAGCGGGCATGACGCAAATGGATATTTCCATAAAAACGTGAGTCCGAGTGTGACAGTTTGATGCATTTGTAAAATTGGCAATTTCAAGTTAACAAGAAATTTCTGTGCAATTTCTAAATATAGAATATTTAACAATTTACAAACACTCTTTAGTAACACTTGCCTTGGTATCACAGTCAAATTGTTGACAAATTGTTTCACGACGTAAGGATGGACTATTCTTGCAATTACATTTCAACTTTTCCACCATTTTCTCTGAAAAGGGGTAGTTGTTAATTAAACACAAATGTAGATTTTGGATTTATCAATTCAAATTACATTATGAGCGAAATTTGTTGTGTTCGATTCACCCTTATATGCCGAGGGCAATCGTTCTCTGAAGTCCGGCAATTATAAAAATTCAACTTAAGAAGTGTCACGACGTATTCATGTAATGACCCAAAATTATAATTTAAGTTAAAAGTTATCAAAAAAAAACGTCGGTCCTAGTTTTTTCTTACCGGTAAAAATGTTTCAAAAGAAAAGACGAACGACTTGATTCATTGAACTCAAATGGGTTGGTGTAATAATTGCACTACCTTATGAAAATTAGTTTACACAACATATGGATTGAGAACGTGCATGACAAAACGAAATGGCGATGGGAAAATATGACGTGATTTGTAAACAGTCTCAACACCCATGGGAAAAATGAAAAGGCCAATGGAATATCCGTTCATATCCGTTTAATTAAAGCGTGGTATAGTTTTAAAAATACACGTATAGGGTAAGTACAAGGTAAATATTTCAATCCTTTCCTTGTCGGTTAGTTAAGATTAGACTGGAAGCTAGGTCAATAAACAAAATGTAAAATGTCAACACATTTAACCGAAGCAGGACTGTTTAGCCAATCTTAAATCTGTGAACTTGAACACCATGTGATAAAAAGAAAAGCTACATTACGCTCGTGCGTGTATGCCGTAAGGCGGCCATTGCAGATCCATTCCAGCTCTTCCCTCAGAACCGTGTCGTTAAAGTACCGTAAAGCACCACGAAGGACAACCGAATCTGGGAACAAATTACAAAAAACACAAGAGGCAAGCAACACTGCGGGAGTGGGTGGGTGGGTGGGTGTATACGGGGCGAGCTATTTGCACTTCCAAATTGAGTTGCATTGCAAATAATTTTACTTAATGTAGAAGGCGTAAATTTGCGGTACAAATTGTGAGAAAAGTAAAGCTGAACCTCGTGCTCGAGAGACAGACGGACGGCCTGAAGGACGAACAGGCGTCAGCCCATGCATTATATACTGTACGGAGTACTGTATATAATTATGTACACAATGGGGGCATTCGTATTCCCACAGTGGGGGCATTCGTGCATGGGGGCATTGTGCGAACATTCCTACGCACAATACAAACAACCGTACAAAGCCATCTTGATCATTCAAGCGAACAAAACTAAATTTTCATGCTTCTTCGCTGCGCTCATTCGCATGAAAAACAGTTTTACTCTAATGAATGACTCGATGAACACAAGACATTTGATTCAGATTTTAATTTATTTACAGCTTGGGAGTTGGCCGGGACTCTGAAAAAAGACAAAGTTTATGGGGGTTATAGGAAATCTTTCCACTTTACCTCGAAAAGCATACGCCCATCAAAACCAAGTGTGGTAATGGGGCTCGTTCCCGGCTGCCGAACGATGGCTACACTCCCCGTCTGTGCGGTCCTGTTTCACACTGATCAGCATAGCATGTTGTTCTTGTTTAGTTAACGATCTCTCCGAAATTCATCCGTATTAGTTACAAGGCGGTTTTTTTTTTTTTTTTTTTTTTTTTTTTTTTACAGACCCGAATTGGTATACTTAACGATTTCAACTGGTTTGAATCAACATGGAAGACGAAAGTAGTATTTGCACTTCCAAATTGAGTTGCATTGCAAATAATTTTACTTAATGTAGAAGGCGTAAATTTGCGGTACAAATTGTGAGAAAAGTAAAGCTGAACCTCGTGCTCGAGAGACAGACGGACGGCCTGAAGGACGAACAGGCGTCAGCCCATGCATTATATACTGTACGGAGTACTGTATATAATTATGTACACAATGGGGGCATTCGTATTCCCACAGTGGGGGCATTCGTGCATGGGGGCATTGTGCGAACATTCCTACGCACAATACAAACAACCGTACAAAGCCATCTTGATCATTCAAGCGAACAAAACTAAATTTTCATAGACTATCGACTGGTTCAAATAAATCGTGATTTTTGGCGAGGCCCATGCAGTCTTCAGACAGTACAAACTCTGATTCCCCCTTTAATATACATGTGCATGTATAGTTGGAATTAGTTTATAAATGTAATTTTTGTATTGTTCTTCACAGGAACCGAAAGTCTTGAATGTCCCTGTGTGAATGGCACATTTTGCAGCACTGTGACAAACACTTGTGAAGTATGTAAGATTTCAACACCCAACTGCGTTTCACCGTGTTCGTACCCTTGTCAAAATGGCGGCACATGCAGCTGGCATACAAGCAGTTGCCAGTGTCTAGACAGTTTCTGGGGAGTGGACTGCAGTTCCAGGAGGGTGGCGTCAGTGGAACCAGACCTAATGGTAACGCCGCCGCCGGTTAAGCAAACGACACTCTGTGGCGAGCGTCCATGTTTGAATGGCGGACAGTGTCGCGACGGGGTATGCGAGTGTCCAACTGGATACGATTTTCCTGATTGCAGTCTGTGTTTGCCAAAGCGTCACCCTCATAAATGTCTCGACCACTGCAAGTTGGAGTGTCGACATGGTGACTGTCTGACTGTACTTCAAAAGTGCCACTGCTCAGTTGGTAAGTGTCTGAGGAATTAGTAGATTGAAAACCTAAATGTTTGAACTTTTTTGGGGGGAGCAGTTTGTTTTAGGTTGTTTTGGGTTTTTGATGATAGTTTTTTCCCACTCTTTTTTGATGGTGGTGCGGGGGGAGGGTTGTGCAGGAAAGGAATTTCACGGAGGCCGTGGCTTCAATATCTCTTGACCCAGCCCCAAAGTCGTCTCCTACCAAAAATGTTGTCCTTTTTTAGTTATGGACATCAAGCCCAAGACAGTGAACAAGAGGGCATGGCCTTTTTGCCTCAACAGCCTCTATGAAAATATTTCCCTGTTGTGGTTTTTGTTATTTTTTTCTGCCAAAGTTATCAAAAAAAGTTAGATTTAAACGTTAACCCAAAAGAATCAAACATAAAAGGAATGCATTTTTCCAGGGCTATGAGTAGAAATTCACAATATATCTGGGTTCCCACCCATCCTTAAAAATGAGTTTACCTTTTATTTTAGTTTTGGGGTGGGGGTGGGGGTAGGTGAAGTCACTGAATTTGAGAAAAATGTCTCAAATCTGGAAATTTTATTTATTGGCCCAAAAGAGAAAGTGGTCGGTCTTATGTTTTGTCTCTTGTTGAAATAAAATGGTGTATATTCACTGAATCCACTGGGTGAATGGCTTGTCCACCTGGAAGGTAAAAATAATTTTGAAAAATGTTGATTATTTTTGAAAATTAACCAGAGACAAATCGGGGGGGGGGGGGGGGGGGGGGGAGTTAAGTTTTTATTTCTATGAAATACTGCTGGGAACCATGCAATTAATGTTGGCGTGTGCAAACTGGTTAACAATCTGACCACTATCTAATAATTCGTTTTTTGACAACCACAGTGGCTGTTACTCTTTTACAAAGTACCCCAAGGCACTCATTGTTACGATTTCAGTCTTGTTTTTTATTGAGAAAAAATCATTGCCTTGTTTTGCTTCTATAGCCTTGTCCATACTGTTACATGTACAGTTTTACTTCAAGATGTTGAAATCATTAAAACACTGAAAGAACCATGCTCATGGTTTTGACATTATCCCGTTCTCCAGATTATCCTGGCACCAGAAATAGCACAGCACTATTTGACTGCAGTGTGATAATTGGCCTTGCGTTCGTGCCTTTTTGAAAATTGAATTGTGATTTGTGCTATGGTTTTCCCATTTAAAGTTCTGCATAATGCCTTTATAAATATGCTGCCTGGAGAGTCATCAAAAAAATAGTTCTCTGCAGTGCTCCTTTTATGGTGAATTTCTTGCCCTGTGATTCTCCTAATAATTTGTTTCCTGGACTCGAGCCTTTCAACACTGCCTGTATTGTACCACAAATTAAAGTAATTGTGTATGATAACCATTCAGCTTTCTATTATTGGATTATGAAGCTGAGATGAGGAGGGTCTTTCCATAAAAATGGGAGCAAAAGTGTGACTTTTTGATGCATTTGTAAAAGTTACCAAATTTTGGTGTCCCCTGTTACACCCGATATTTCCCATACAAGTAACATTAAAATGGCCTTTAAACCATGTTTTATGAATTGTACTTTATGTATACTCACTCTTTGAGATAGAAGGCATTTAAAAAGTGTCCAGAATTTACAAAAAAAAGGTGGACCCCAAATTTATGGAATGATCTTTTTTCCCAGATTACACCGGTGAAGACTGTAATTTGTGCATCCCTGCTAAAGCACACATGAACTGCGCCAATATCTGTTCACATATCTGTCAAAATGACGCGACGTGCAACGCAGCGACACGCAAGTGTGAGTGCGCAATTGGCTGGATGGGTGATTCTTGCAATCAACGCTGCCCCCACGGGACGTTTGGCTTAAACTGTCGTCAGCAATGCTCTTGTCCAATCGGATCTTGTGATCCGGTTACCGGGGCGTGTCTTTGTGGGCCTAACGACTCGCCACTAAACAACCCCAACTGCGCCCCTCCATGTGATTGCTTGGTTGATGGTGTCTGTTATTCACAAGAAAACTGCCCTGGAGGTAATTTATTATTTTAACAACAATTTACCTTTCATTGTTTTATTAATAATCAGGCATTGACATTAACCACTTGACCCTAGAGGATCGGACGTGTAACGACGTTCTGACAATATAGTCGACTCGGAGTGTTGCAAAGTATGATCTTTTGGTGAGAAGAATCATTAAAGCCTAGCGTACATAGTGGCAACTGGCATTTTTAGCAACTAGGAGCAACTCGCGGCAACTAGGAGGAACTCATCATTGCTTAAAAAGGTCGATGTACCGGTATGCGCACTTGCAACTACATGTACTGGCAACTGTAAAAATCCCAGTTGCTGCGAGTTGCTCATGTTCTACTTTCTGGCAACTAGTTGTAGTTGCGGTCAGTTGCCAATACACATTTGGAACAAAGTTTGCCGTGGTACCCCTCCAGTTGGCATCTGTGCCCCTTGCAATTTAGACAAAAACAAGGTCACGGTGACCTGCCCCTATTTTTACAACATTGAGGCCTGTGACATTATGACTTAGATACCTTGGTCAGAATTAAAACTAACATTTGTATTTAAAAAAACCATATTGTAATGAACACTGTTGTGAAAATATAATCTTCACAAGGATGTGATTTTTCAGGGTTTTCCTGGAACTTGGCTTTTGTCTCAATGGTGTGTGACAAAAGGCATGTTCCCATTTTAGTTTCACTTTCATTCCTTACAGACCTTGTGGGAACATTCTTCTGTGTAATATTATCACGCGTAAATTTGTCTTCAGTGCCCAAGTGGAAAGTTACCGCGACCTTGTACTAAACTTTCCCTGTTTAAGCCCATTGTTTACTGCAGGTTCGGGCTACTTTTACAGGGCAAAATCCAGCCCTGTAAAACTACTGCACCTTAGTACCGTGGCCCTTTTTGGCCTGTACCTGTTACATCATGGGGCAGTGGCGGATCCAGCTTTATTAAAATGCAGGAATACAATAGATTTCAGGGGTTGCAAACCCCTGAAATCCATTGTATTCCTTTAATGAGTCCGGATCCGCCACTGTGGGGGCAGTAACTTTACGGGGGACACTACATGTACACGTAGTTCTGTGTGTCCCCATTGGACCTACATGTACATGTAATTTTGTAATCCCACTGCACAACCGCATATTAACAAAAGAAGTCCAATGGGGACACCAATTAAAGGCCCTGTGTATCATTTACAAGATAACACTTTTTAAAGATTCGTAGAATAAGAGTGAAACATATCTAAGGAAGAATGTTGGTAAACTAGCCTGAAGAAATTTTAGCTTCAGAAAACCTTGAAAATTTATATATGGATTTTGTGTACAAGTGAATGGTAAAAAAGTCCCGTGCATGGGACTTTTTTAGAAAACCACCTTCGGTTGTCAATTTCCAAAATGAAATACCATTTTGGACGGAAATAAATTCATGTGGTGTTTGTTACTATTGCTATCAACACTTTGAGTAAGGTTTTTCTTGTCAACTCATGAAAAACAAAATTGGGTAATTGCAAATGATACAATGGCCTTTAAGACTATAATGATAAGGGGAAAAAACGGAAGAAATCACATCCCTGTCTTCATAACTCAACCAAATCCAAAATTATTACATTTTAAATTTTAGTTTCTTTTACACTTAAAATAAATCCAGGCAACCTTCCTCCCGCTACTCGACGTCCCCTCCAAACCACAGCGGCCAAGTTACTAGGAAATAAAGGTCCCACCACCGACAACAAATCCATGATGATAATGGGCGTTGCAACTGCAGCGGGTGCTACCGTTCTAATGATTGTAGTTGTTGTATTGATTGTGTGCTTGGTGCGAACTCGACGACAAAGTAATACAAGGTCAGTATTAATTTCTAAAGCCCGCCGCACACCTTTGCGATTTACCGGCCCATCGGACACCTGACCATCGGATCCGGAAAAATCAAACAAGTTTGATTTGCTCCGGTCTATAGCGTACGGTCAGACCGGCCCGAATTGTTTCAGCGCACACCTTTCCGGTAAGTGGTCCGATGATCCGATTATCCGGTAAATCGCAAAGGTGTGCGGCGGGCTTAAGAAACTGGTGAAAGATAAAAGTCAATCGCACTTGATTGACTTTCAAGATCATAGCAAAGTAGGGCCAATGATTTTCCGTTTCAGAAAAGGGCAAATTCCATTTTTGAAAAACATGAATTCCGTTTCAGACAAAATAAATTCCGTTTCATGTTCTTTAATAGATAAAAGGTTGTTAATGCCCAGGGAGTCGATTATAAACATAACTTTTGTATACGAAATTATATTGAGATGCAGATCGTAATTTTTTTTTTTAAATCAACGGCCGATTCAGTTCCGGAGTTGGCAATTTCTAAAACGTAATGCACTGACTCACTGACTGATCGCTGCAACAAAAACAAGAAACATGTAACAGCCGTTGCACTGCAGTATCATTGCATGACGTCACCGTGTTCTTCTCCTCCACACAGAAACAAATTGTCAGCCATTTTGTTTTCGCTTTGGCGACAAAATGTTGAAAGTTTATGGTTGATTTTAGACCTTTCCGAGATAAAAAATCAATGTGTGTGTTCATATAGAGCGTAGGTAAGCTAGTTTGAGTATAATTGTTGATAACAGGGAGGGAGAAAATGCAATTTGGGTGAAAAAAAATGTAAAGATCGTGCCGTGAATGTGATGATTTTGCCCTCGCGTCTAACGTGTATTCATTTGCAATGTACGTACATGTACATCTGGTCGAGTCAACGGTGAATCTCGTAACTTTTTACGGTCTGATTTCTGATGCTTTTTTAGTTTAACAAAAAGAAGCTTAATAAAGAATGCAGTGTTAAGTTAGCTTGATCAATTTCAATAGGTTTGGCCTTAATAACATGAAAAAAACCTACGTTTTTGTCACTATATTTACAATTTTTTTTACTTCAAACTCAAATCCCGTTTTCCGTTTCAAAGGGCAGATTCCGCGAATTCCGTCCGTTTTCCGCGATCGCGGAAAATCATTGGCCCTACAAAGGTCAGTAAGTCAATGTACCTTAACATACTCCTATCCAAAAATCCCTGTCTAATCCCCTTTCCAACAATACCAATTGTGTGAAGATTGGCTTACTAGTTCCTGAGATATATGGGTTCGTAGTTTGGCAGCCTCGCCAATAAAATAGAGATTTGGTGCTGTGGGATCCCGGTCAATAAGTATTCCATGTTTTATCAAAATCTGAGACGGTAGAGGTTAATTTTATTTAGGTGATTTGACACAGAATGACCCTTTTTTTTATTGCAAAGGCTCCTATATGTTCATTGCATGTCGTTGCTGTTGGTTTTGGTTTATATTTACTGTCAGAAAGTGAAATTCAAGTCGTTTGCCTTCAAATCAAGTCTCAAGTAAAAATATAGGGAATGGACGCAGACTCGAGTAGGGATGGGAATTTACGGTTAATTCAGAAACTGGTTTGCAATTTTTGTAAGTGTTGGTTGACCGGTTAACCGTTAGGCCGACACTAAATAAGATTGTTGCTGGTGTTTATAGTATACATGTGCAATGTACACAATAACCCTAGGCCCCCAAAATAATAATTGAACCCTTATCTGGTCAAAATGTTACTACGACCCCATGTAAATTTATTTCAGCTTCATGAAGTCATTACAAAATAACTCTCTAAAAACCATTGTAATTTTTTTTAAATTGGGTTTCGTTTAAGCATTGAGCAAAACCGGTTAAACGTCCCATCCCTAGACTCAAGTCTAGGTCAAAAAGGCAAGTCAACTACCTTGTATTTCCGGTGATATATGATATCAATAGTACACATGTTTCCAGAATTGTAGTAGAGTATTTGTTTGTGTACATTGAGGAAGTGTTGGTTAATATAAGTTTAATATGAGTGTTCACTTTCACGTGAAGTCATGATACATGATCTGGGCTTCAGTCAAATAAAACAAGTAGGGAAAACATCGTAGCACCCAAAAAACTAAGTTGACAAGAAAACCTTGGCAACAAACACCACAAAGTAATTTGTAAGAAATTTACAACTGAAGGTGGTTTTTAATAAAAGTGTGTGTGCGCGCGCAAATTGTTTACCATTTACTTAAACTTAACACAAAAACCATGCATGGATTTTAAAGGTTTTTTTAAAGCATTGATGCATCTACTTGTATTTTAGGTCTTAAGTCGCGCTGGCTAGTATTCTTTTTGCGACCATCAAAAAAAAAAAACCGGCAAATCCACGCTCAATAAAATACCAAAACACAATGGAAATTCCTGGCGGTGCCCAGATACCGCCTGGAATGTCTGTGTTCCCCCTGGAATGTCTGCGTTACGCCTGGAATTTCTTTTGTGTTTAGGTATTTTAATGAGCGTAGAAATGCCACAGATTTCTTTTTATGGTTGCAAAAAGAATACTAGCCAGCGCGACTTAAGACTGTTTTTTTGCAGAGCGGGTCACAATTTACCAACATTCTTCTTTAGGTATAATATCGGATGTCCTTATTCCAGGAATCCAGAAAGTTTTCTTGCAAATGATATATTGGACCTTTATGTTAGTCTTTTAAATACCACAATATTTTTCTTTCTGGTTTAATGATGTGAATTACCCAGCCAATCCCGGATGAGGTACCATTCCTATAGCACACCTGGCCTGTTTTCCTTGAATCATTGTATTTTTTTTTCTTCAACAAATTGCTTTTTCATTTCCTGTGGCCCTGATGCTATCTCATCATGATTGTTGTGTTTCTCCAGTCGTGGTCTCAACAGGAAATCATCCGACCGGAAGGAGGAAGCAGAGTGCGTCCCGATGACCGGAGCTGTCGCAGGTAGATAAACCGGACTTGCATGAGGCTTGCCCTTTACATTGGGGTTATTAAGACCTGTCAAAGTACCGGGTATATGCTGCTCATGAAGTTTGCATGATTGTGAAATTTGAGTTAAAGCATTGCAGTAGGCTTGGGTGATTCCACGCCGGAGTCGAATAGAATCAATTCCACTTTAATTTGGAAATTGGATCGCCATTCCAGATTTTTGAGGAATTGATTCCCTTTCGTCTTAATTTTATTTCCAGTGATAGCTCGCCGATTCCAGAAATTACCTAGCAATTCCAAAGCCAAAACACCAACTTTTGCAAGAGTATTAAGCCTTTGATCATGTGGCACAAGCTGGCAACATTTCGTGGACGTTTAGTGCCGCTTGGTGCCAATAATTGGGTCATCGTCGGCACAATAAGTAGTATCACAATATACATGGTGCGTACTTCAACACGCTCAGAATATTTAATGTATTCTGTCCAAAAATGGAATCGATTCCGAATTGAATCGCTATTATTTTTTGGAATCGAAGTCGACTCCAAACATACTAGAGTCGCCCAAGCCTATATTGCAGCACTACTTCATAAATGTGCACACAGCTGCACGAGTTGGCAATTTGGGTATTAAAAATCTTCCCCCAAATGGAAAGAAATTAAAATGAGATGGTTCAAAATTGGATTTAGGTAATTGAAACACAGTTATGCCTTCAAATTTCAAAATGCATTGTTTTGAGCATCCAAAACAAAAAGAAATAAAATTGAATAAAATGTACCGTGCTTCATTTGAAATATCATAGGTTGGTAAAATTTTAAATATTTCTGGAAAATCAAATGACCACGACTGAGAAAGATAGACAAGAAGTCCTTTTTAAAATTGATCTTTCAGGCAATACTTACGATGATGTTTACACTACACCAGACCAAGCGTTGTGTCAACAACCACAGGCTCCATACCGACCAAGTAGTGGTTATGAAGACATTAAGGATGTGCATAAAAACATGCCAGATCTACTCAAGAAACACACCGAGCAAAGCGAGATCTCGCCCTACGCTGCTACAACGGGTAACGTAACAGTGCACACAGACAACGCGCCATCAGAATACATGTATGCCAGTGTGGACGAGTTGAATAACGCAGACAAGCGTGAGAATCAGGAATCGTACGATAAGCATGATGGAGTGTACAGCACTCCGCAAGACGAAGATTCGCCAAGTAGTGCATCGCAAGGACCATCCCTCATCAATGGGAACAAAAACGTTCCGGGCCAAGCTCACCCTGCTCCCCCAGGCTATACCAAGATGAACCCATGTCTCAACAACCATAAGACGTGTTCTCTCAAACGCCCGCAAGACAATACCCGCTTCGAAATCCAACCCAAGTCGGCTTCTTTGAAGCTTCCCAGAAAAGATGCCACTGGCACTTTTCCAAGAAAGCAACCGTACGAAAATACATACGTCAAATACGAACCCACGATGTCGGAAGAAAATGAGGTTATTGCACCGCCCCCTCCACCCAAAAGCAGTACCAAACCCGATGGTGAAGTGCCACACTATGCAAAGCCCAACAAGACCAAATCCAAAATGGCAACCGACAAGCAAGTCGTGCCTCACTACGCAAAACCCAAAAAGCAAAAGGGCGTTGAAGCTCCGCAGTATGAAGATCCCAACAAGCTGCCTTGTGGGGACGGCACAACCAATTTATACGACCAGCTTGAGCGCCCTCTTGTGAGAGACAAGGGCAAGTTGCCGCCAAGTGCAGGTTACGCCCATTTGATGCACGCAGTCAGCCCAAAGCAAGACGATGAAAATTCAACCAGTCTGTGATTGAGTTCTATCTTGCATTCTGATTAGTGCTGGGCAACTAGTGGATTTTGCTACTCGCGAGTAGTTGCAGCAATTACTCGCGACTAGTCAATTAATTGCGAGTAGTTGGCAACGTATCAAAAGACAACAAAAAAAAACACGTACATGTACGTAATTGTACGTGTAGGCATATGTGTTGAAATTGTCAGCATAGGCCTACACAATAAAATTCAGTTGCACACAGGCCGTCTTTTAAGAAAGGGTACTGTCACAGTGTAACAGTATAGCGTAATGTAATGGTACTCGTGACGCCGCGATTAATCGAGTAGTTTAAAAATGCTAATCGCGAGTCCGAGTACCGTTTACTACTCGCGATTAATTGATTAATCGAGCTATTCGCCCAGCCCTATTTCTGAAAGCTGTCGATGCCAAAAGCAGGTTGACTTGCATGTGTTTCTGTTTTTATTTAATTTTTTAATCGCTATGCAAAACGAAATAATCAGTCCAACAAAACTGAAAACAGTATTGGGGTGTGCTTACATCTGATGCGCCAGCAGTTGAGTGCATTGGTCTTAAAGGAAGAGGAAACGCTTGCAGGATATAACCTGCATAGCAACGTTTGTTACAAGAAGGGCACAAAGAAGTATATTTTTCAAACCGTATCCCTTCTGATCATTTTAAAAAATGCTTTAGTTTCCATCTAAATACACTTGGGCATATTTTCGAGGAAATACCTTTGTCTGGTCTCAAAATAAAAGAAATAAGTTTAAATTGTTCTGAAGAGATAACTTGGGCCCAAAAAGAGTTACAAATAGTGTGACAACATGCCTTTTTAAAAACCCTGTGTACAAATTTCCAATATACGCTCCAAACCAGGACAGACACTTGTGTTACATCTTAGGCCGTCCTGGTTAAGGTTACGAGCGTATATTGGAAATTTGTACACGGGGTTTTTAGAAAGGCATATTGTCACACTATTTGTAACCCTTTTTGGGCCTACATGTAAGTTATCTCTTCAGAACAACTGAAACTTATTTCTTTTATTTTGAGACCAGACAAAGGTATTTTCTGGAAAATATGGTCTGTGTTGACAAAATGCCCCCTTTACCATGGAAAGACTCACTTCAAGTAAGTCAGACTTGAGATGGCGTGAGTCAGGTCACCCAACACTTTTTATACACTTCACAGCGTGTTGGAGTCAGGAAAACTTAGGTTTCAGTCTCAGCAAGCACATAGCTGCATTGGTTGCAATTAGTTTATCATCAAAATTGTGTTGCCGACTTGTGAAGGACTTCTGATGGACTGAACTACAGTCCTGTTACGCACATGGTTTAAATAACCATGCAATACAAGTAAAATGTATGTGTTTTAATAATTGATGACTGCTTGACAAGAAAATGGCAAGCATTCTCGGGGGTCAAAATTAACCTATATTTCATGCTGGTCAGAAGGACAACGCAGTAGATTAGAGAACTTGACTGGTCCTGCTGAAAATGTGGTGGTCCTCTGGTGCTTTTAAAAATGGCACCGAAATATACCGAAACACTTTCTGGTTTGCAAGGTCATTGAGTGCAGAATGGATGGGATTGCTTTTTGATCCAACACTGGGGCATGTCTGGAGAGATCGAAGAAAGAAATCTGAAAATGTCTAAAACGATCAGGAATTGTTTGTGGTAACCAGGCATTCTTCGCATTGAGTAAGAAATGTTTACTGTGGATTAGGCATCGGAGAATGTTTCCGTGAGTCAGTAAATGTTTTCACTGGTCCATCGGACCACAGGACCAGTGTTAATTTCGACCCCTGATTCTGTTGTGTAACTTTGAAGTCGTTTCATCAACATTTATTGTGACCCACTTGGCAAAAAGGAGTTTGATGTCGCAGAGTCTGGGTTGCATTTTTGTGATCATAACCAGAAATAAGTTTTAGACGAGATAAATCATTGACTAGAGAAATCGCTTCGTTCGACAAAGATTAGCTAATCATCGTTAGTTAACGAAGAACGAATGAAGAGTGGTACTGTACACATTAAGCGACCGCTAACATTGATCAAATGAAGCTGTTGGAGGTCGTACATGCGCGTTGCGCATCTAGACGCGCTGTGTGGTTTTCCAGTGGCGCGTCAAAAACAACGCTTGCTGGGCGCTTGACACACAACGAGCTTAAGTGCAACCAGGCCTGCCAAATTGCTTCGTCGAACAATGGGAGCGTTTTCAATACAAATTTTCTTCATCGAATAAAGCGATGTCTTCGTCGAATGAAGCTAATTGCTTCATCGAATGAAGCGATTCTAATCATCGTCGAATGAAGAGGCGTGCGTTCACATCAGGAAAACTCTTCGTCGAATTATCGTCGAACCGGCGAAGCGAATTCTCTAGTGAGAATGGGGTCCTTGATTAAACGAATGATCAGGTTTGAAATCATCGCTGTTCAAATTCGTGAATTGTCAGTAATAACATGTTTCTGGTTGCAAAAACTTGACCCAGCTTGTGTTACATCAGTGTCGCTTTTACAGAGTGGGTTATGAGTTATTCAGAATAGAGATAATGCTTTTAAAGGCACAGGCTCGTCAGCAATGCGTGCGCGCCAAATTCGTGCCACGAAATACGCAGCTCCATACAGCAATGGCATAGAGCAGTGCATATTTCGTGGCACGAATTTAAATTAAATTTATTTCAATAATTATCACAAAGACGACGCAAACTTACGCAATCGCTCCCAAGCTAATTTTTCCATACTGTATATTTGTACATAAACATGGCTATGCCGATAGGGCTGTGCAAATTTGAATATCCTAATCAAATATTCAGTCGAGTTTTGAATTTTCTGTAAATTTTAAATCAAACAATTTAGTACATAATGTATGTACTACGAGCTGTGATGCATACATTGTTGTACATGTACTATTTACATGTACATGTACTTCGAGCAAAACTTTTTTCTGTGCATTTGTTCAAGTGGATTTGCAAATATTTGTATCCATAAAATCATTATTTAATATTTTATCATCATTGAGTAATCATAAAGTACTCAAATATTTGACGAAGTCCTACAAAATATAGACAAATCTGGTAACTAATGACTCTTTCCTTGTACTTCCACCATAGCGAGGGGCCATCAAGTCAGCGCATCCAGTTCCATGAACTGTGCATTCTGTGTTGTCAAATCGAGCAGCACGTATCCATAACACACATAACGTGTCCCCTTCGCGTACACAGGCTTTACAAGCTTACAATAAACGTGCAAGTTGTTCGAGCTGACAACAATAATGTCATCATCACAAAACGCACAGTTCATGGCACTGGCCCCTCGCTATGGCAGACGTGCAGGGAAGGAATCCTAATAGCTACCGGATTTGTATACATACGTATAACGATGCAGCTTCAATAGATATACAAAAAAACTTAAAACTCATCAGACATTCCACTGTTTTTCTCCATGTTTGTATTTGATAAAACAGTTCTACAGGGTTGGTGCCAATCCTTGCCAAACGATTTGTATATAAGCCATTAAATAAACAGTAACTTCACCTTTCATAATTTACCCAATTATTGCTTCAATTTATTAGCATTCCAGAACATGGGAATACGGAATACCCATTAAATACTGTATTTTTCTATGTAACCAATTTAATGAATGCAAAATTTATGCAAAAAGCTACCATAAAACCACCGATTTTAATTACATTTGTAGTTTGAAATGTAGATTTTTAAATGTTTTTAAGGAGTTTAGCTACCGTAATTGCTCCGGGTGCTTTTTTCTCAGTTCTTGCCAACTATGCATTGACAGTTTTAAATTTGCATATTTACATATTTTTACTTTTTATTTGAGGTGCTTTCATTTGATAAATTTCTATATAAATTAATTCAAAATTTTAGAGGCTAAAAATGACAATATGTAGATGTAGTTATGTGTACTAGCTTAGTGGGCAACTTGTGAATTCTTCCACGCAAGTGGAAGTACGAATATATTTTATCATGTTATACAATTTCTGCAGCAATGTGCTTTTTTTCTGCAGCTGCATTTTGTATGCAATTCATCAATTGCATCAACTATATTCTTGGTAGTCGGACAAAATGGCGGCACTCATACTGTAAGGTATCGCTGCAATTGCCATTCTTTGTGAAGTTCGAGTCACATTTCTCCTTTGTTTTACAACAAAATACATGTTGCACTTGATGAGCACAATGTCTTTTGTTTCTTGGGCATGTTGGGTATAGACGATTCCCAGGACTCCTTCTCCGTACACGTCTGCCATTGTTGGAAGGAATTTGGCGTGAAACAACGCACCGAAAACTACAAAATTAGCTTGGACATACTGGACGGAAAGTGTTTTCATAATTAAGTGATTTTCAGTACATCTGTCTCAAAGCGATGCGTGTCACAATTACGCACGCGAAAAGGCTCATTGTGAATTCACCATTACAACAAACGCGCAAGTTGTTCGAAGTGACGACACAAATAGCATCATCACATAACGCACTGGCCGCGTCCCAGCTATGGCGGACATACATGTACAGGGAAGGATTCCATCGTTATGGAAAAGGTCTGTACTTCCCCTTTCAGTGTAATGCAGTGTTATAGTATGTTCAACTACAAAGTAGTTATTTCAGATGCACGTTTTTGCATATTAGTTAGTTTATATGTCATGGTTGTGCATTTTAAGGAATCATGTGTCAAGCCAAAAATACTTGTGGTGTAAATGTGCTAATATACAGCCAACTACAGTATAATTAATAGAACGTACTGTTAATACGGAAAATTTTAAGTCCTGTTTTGATTTTCATTTCTGGTACAAATAGTAAATGCAAGACTCTAACTACATGTATTTCATTGTATCAAGTACATGGTCATGAGTCTTTCCACAGTAAAGGGGGCATTTTGGCAACCCAGACCAGACCAGACCATACCTTTGTCTGGTCTCAACATAAAATAAATATGTTTCAGTTGTTCTGAAGAATTAACTTACATGTAGGCCCCAAAAGGGTTACAAATAGTGTGACAACATGCCTTTCTAAAAACCCTGTGTACACATTTCTAATATACTCTCGTAACGGCCTAAGATCTAACACAAGTGTCAATCCTGGTTACGAACGTACAGTATATTGGACATTTTTACACAGGCATGTTATCTCTTCAGAACAACTTATTTCTTTTATTTTGAGACCAGACAAAGGTATTTCCTCGAAAATATGGTCTGTGTTGCCAAAATGCCCCCTTTACTGTGGAAAGACCCTCCTGTATTGCACCATGCATAGGATTTTCCTGGGACCTTCAGCACAGGAAATTACAGGTATTTTTCATTGTTTATTTGTTCTGCGTCTTGGCCACAGACTGTATCATGTGATCTTATATCAAGGGCTTGTTTGTATAGAAAAATCTGACAAATTACTTTGTTAGGACCTTGACATTGTCTGTAATGGTTCGGTGTACAAGTTCAAGCCGAGTGCAATTGATGAGAAAGTCATAACTACTGTTAGGACGATTAACCAATTGACACGAAATTTTTTCCACATGACAGTTTCACAGAATGCATGTAAACAACCTTGCAATGCAGGGCCGTTATTGCATAATTTGTTACATTTGTTTCGCATACACAGGGAAATTTCACATGCCTGCATACACGAAACTGTGTTTGGCACTTGATTTTATTATATATTTCAGAAAAAAAGCACATGGACGAACACAATCATTCAAAGGGAAACCAATTTACGCAATAATGTTTATTTTAATGGTTCGTTTACTCGGCATGTTCCAAAAGTATTTAATATGCAAATAAACATACAAGTAACCCCTAACTGATAGATAGGTCCATAACTATTCATTAGGCCAAAAAAAAAAAATAGTTCTGCTTCCGATTACATGGCATTTCAAAATAGGGTAGGTAGGTAAATTTTTTTGTGCACAATCATATGGAGGCATCTGCGTGTAGTCCATGCTTAAGTGTAACAGTAAAACAATGGAAACAAGACTACCAAATAACTTCTACAATACATGAAGCACGTCGTTAGAAATTTATTTATACGTTGATATACATGTATCGATACACTAATTAGTTTGTTTTTTTTCATTTTTTTTTCCGATAAAAAAAATAGGGTCGGTCGGGAAACCGGAAGCAGAACTATTAATTATTTTTTTTGGCCTTATGATAAAATTGCTTGTGACCAAATTAACTTTAAGCGATATAAAGTGAAAGTTTTTCACTGTTTCAATACCATTGTGGTCTTATTAAATAGCAAAAAAAACACAATGGTAATCACCAATTTTGAAGGAACAAATTACAAACTGTACTTGGTTGCAGTACTACACACTGAGCAACTAACAATGGAAATTGGGCACAAACCATTGTTATTAACAATGGTGTGTGCCCAATTTCCATTGTTAGTTGCTCATAGTGACAGGCCACGTAGCCAAATATTTTGCTATGTGTGTACTGTGTTTTCAATATATTCCAATTATACTTTTTGTGAAATAAAACATACATGTAAAACATTTAGGTTTTACCGAGTCGTTTTACTCATTCAGTACCCAATGATATAATTTAAAAATGTACATGATTTACAATTTGCAAAAAGCATTCTTATAAAAAAGAACCAAACTTGGGATGAGAGAAAAATCGTAAGGGCCCTGACTCACTAGGCAGATGCTCTGCCAGCTGAGCTATAAGGCACAGTTGGTATACTAACTCCCTCAGGTTTTCCTAATGGACCCAATTCTTCTCTCGGTGCTGCTTGGTGGCGCAACTGGGCAAAGTAACGAACACAACATCTGGTATGGTGCCTGATCACCATTGAAATAAAACAACCCATGTTGATCAGGCACCAATAACAGATGTGTTTATAAAAAAGAAGAAATCCAGTACTTTTAAAAACCTTTATATTTACGTTTATGCCCTCTGCAGGTTGTGTATCTGTATCTGTATCTGTCTGGTACTGCACAAATCGCCTAGTGGCTATAAACGTGGGTTCGAATCCCGGCCGATTCATGGCATGCGTGCCATTGAGCAAGGGACTTTGCCATAAATTCCTTTTTCAACCAGGAGTAAAATGGGTACTTCCAAGGGTAGCGAAGGGACCTATGTGATTAGCCCACGAGTGCCTAAAGGACACCATGGGGGTATATACATGTACTTCTCAGAGAGCTGAGGCTTGACAAATTGAGCCCAATGACCAGGGATGATACTGTTTACAACACCTCTTTACGTGGTGGATATGTGGGCTATATTAGATGACATATACATGTACTCTCCCAAAAAAGAAATGCAATTTTCTTAAAATGTCAATTCTTGATCAGAGTAGAAGTTTGTTGAATACAATGAAATTAAAGATAACAAGACACTGAACAACCAATGACTATGGAATCGCTTTTAACATGATTCTATGTCAGTGATTTCAACCAGGTTCAAGTGGATCTGTTTGAACAAAGTGATTCCTGCAGAAATGAAATGTAACATTTCCTGTTTCTGAGAGAATCCTGTACTTAAAAGTGCCCAGAAAACCAATTTTGTAACATTCTTAACCTGATTAAACCTGCGTGAGATGAGCTGACCTCTGGAACAGCACATCCCAAATGCAGCCCTAGAAGCGCATGTTCTTGGGGAGCATTTAAGGCAAAGTGGCGCACCCTGCCTCAGCGGCTGTTACTGAGGCTGGTGCAAACAGCCTTGCTACAAGGTGTTCATATCCCCTTCAGTTACAGGCATTTTGACAGAAAAAGTCTCTTTTAGGAAATGTACACGTGATCAAAGGGGATATACATGTAGGTAGGTAAGTCGTTTACTGGCTCATACGGCCGGTACTCATCCCCGGTTTCCGTGGCATGGAGTGACTAGGAGCTACCGTATGCTACATGTACTCCTCCTGGATGGGATGCCAGTCCATCGCAGGTCTACCCCCAGCAACTAGTCGGGTTTCCCCAACCGTATTTGCTGGTACCCATTTATACACCTGGGTGGAGAGAGACAACGTGGAGTGAAGAGTCTTGTCCAAGGACACAACGCGGTGCAATGGCCAGGTTTCGAACAAAGGGGATATACTGATGAGGGTGGCCACTACAGACAAGTTTCAGTGTATTTCTCACAAATCCCAAGTTTGTTTACACAGTGATTTTGGCCTGATGTTTGACTATCAGTCCTCGTAGGTAGAGCACAGAGGATACAGTCCCAAAGAACCCCACCGCGGCATTAGGGAGTTTACCTCCCCACAGGAAACCAGATGGTAGCCAGTGGATTGCATTGCATAGGTCTGCAGCGTTTAAGATGATCTCAAGGACGCATTCCCTCTCGGATGCGTGCAGGTGGGAAATCTGCTGTCTGTTTGATAGGGTGCTTTCCTGCCTGTTCACAAAAAATGGAAATTTGAGTGACTTAGCTGAAACTGAATGCTTCGGAAATGAGTCTTTCCACGGTAAAGTCATCCTCTTGCAACAGTGCCCCTTTAAAGCACTCCCTAACTCCTGCGTACAGTGGCCCTGTTGAAAAAGGCCCCATTTGGCGGTGGGACTAGCGACAGAAATCTTAACGCCTCTGTTGGACCAATCAGGACGCTTGCAGTGCATTATGCAGCACGATTGCAGGCATTCAAATGTAACGCGCGCAGTTGTAAACACCGTGCATGCATGTGATACATGTACTCGGTAATGCTGGCCGTTGTCCGCGTCGCCGATTGGCTGCTATTTAAAGAATACTGGGGAATCCGTTCCATTACATTCGTCAGCATGCATCCCTGTTATTAATTTGAAAAACGGCGGAGTAAATAAAGTTCGTCGTTTGAAAGTTTGGTAGGAATGGGACAGTCATAAGGAACGGAACCCAATACAATTTCTGGAAAGTATAGAAATCGTTTCTTTTCGGCATAACATGACCGAATTGATTAAATTACATCAAAATGACTCGGGCGTGAGTTGGCTCAAGACAACAGCCGGCTCGCTCCACAGATTTGCGTGTATTTCCTCAGGGTATTGTTACGTCGCTTTGCACAGTGGAAATTCCCTGATATCTCAGGATGCGGTAAAGTGGGCATTTTGGCAACACGTCACAGACCATATTTTTTTCAGAAAAACCTTTATCTAGTCTTAAAAAAAAAGAAATAAGTTTCAGTTGTTCTGAAGAGATAACTTAGGCCCAAAAAGGGTTACAAATAGTGTGACAACATGCCTTTCTAAAACCCTGTGTACAAATTCCCAATATATGCTCGTAACCGGGACGGCCTAAAATGTAACACAAGTGTCCGTCCCGGTTACGAGCGTATGTTGGACATTTGTACACGGGTTTTTTAGAAAGGCATGTTGTCACACTATTTGTAACCCTTTTTGGGCCTAAGTTATCTCTTTGGAACAACTGAAACTTATTTCTTCTATCTTGAGACCAGATAAAGGTTTTTCTGAAAAAAAAGGTCTGTGTTAATTAATTTTAGATGAACTTTTATTGCCCATATTGCTTGATCTTTGACAAAATGGACAAAATGTGTGTAGAGAAAAATTGACAAAAATATTTTTACCTGCTGGACGAACTGGTAGGATCTTCCATGCGAATTTCCTGCTCAAGTCTCCTCTGCACTCTGCGCAAAGCTACGATTTTGGTTATACTCCTGATCAAAAAAAATAGGGGGGAAAAACTGACTCGATTGTCATACGATTGTAATATCTTGCCTTGAACGGAAAACAGTCACCCGGAAGCCAGACGCGTGCAGTATAGCACAAAGCATACGCGCGCGTTGGGAAGGTTACTGAAGGGGCTTACTGGATGCATTGTAATGTAATGAGATGGGGGTCACACGCATTTTTTGCCAATTTATTACAATCCGATTACAATCGGATTATAATAGAAAACAACGAGAAGTCTTGTTGTTGATCGATTATGATACGATTACAAATTAAAAACATGATTTTATGGTACATGTACAAAAGTTCTACGAATAAGCATCATGTACCTTTATGCCTATTGTTACACTTTTAATGCGAATGAATTCTAGTTTTCATGGCGCTGCTTAACAGCCGATTTGTGCTAACTGAGCCATCGACAATTTCATGGAGACCATGACCATAAGCACGTGCATGCTTATGAGCACATCACGGCCAAGAAAAAGCGGCAACATTGAAAATTTCTGCTACAGTAAGCACGCCTTTTCAGTTAACACTTACATTAAAGGCCTGTCTACACGAGCCAACATTTGTTGGCCAACGAGGACCAACATGAAGTTGGAACTTGTTGGGCGGTACATGGATGCGCTCGACCGCTCGAACCAACATGTTCCAAAATATCTCGACTGCAGTTGGTTGCTGCAGGGCCTACATGTATAACATGACAGGCGTTCTAATCTGCTATTGACCCGTTTCTCCAACAAGCTCCAACAAAGTCGGGCGATAGAAGCATGTTCCAACACAGACCAACTTGTTGGATGATGTTGGGCGTTGTCTGGAGTGACGTCCACACCATCCAACTTTTGGTCGGCCGACATCGTCAGACACATGTTGGACCTTGTTGAAATGTTGGCTCGTGTAGACGGGCCTTAAGCAGCGCCATGAAATTGGCCCAAGATGGTTTTTAGTTTTCAAGTTTGACTTTTGCTGTACATTAACAATCTAACTCACCTAAGGATATTCAGCGTAAGTGACAGAGCCCAAGCAGCTACACTCAGCACCCACCATGGAGCTGATGATATACTCAGTAGCTTCTTGTCTGCTGCCCAGGCTATGTGCTCCAAGGGAAAGAAAAGCTGATCACACAGGTTTTTAGCAAGGCCCAGCACTCGAAGCCACAGGCTCTTTTCCTGAATGAAGAACAGTAGGAATTGTAAGAACTCTGGATGCCGCAATAGGGCGACAATTTGGGAAGCCTTTCCCCGGGAACCACCGAAATTTCGGCAAGAATCACTCAAAATGACACCTTATTTTTTTACCCAAAGCTTCCAAAAATGGTTCCAGACCTAAGAGAATTGGTTCTAGAGCTAATAACAAAGGTTATCGATTTAAAAAAAATGGTTTTTGACCTAAAAAAATGATTTTTAATCTCAAAGATATTAGGGCGACATCAAAATGTCGCCCTAATAGAGCATGTCGCCCTAATATAGCTTTTTTACACACAAATTGTCGCCCTATCCTAGCATCCAGAGTTTTTGAGAAGTTGATCATTAGTATCTTCCTTTAAAATGACTTATCAAGCAAATCTGTGCAGATTTGGTGGGAAAACCCAAATTCAGGAATGCAAAAATTTCCACATTTTCTTAGAAAACACTTTTGAAATTTTTCACCCAGTCTCGTGTTTTGTACATACTGGTAAAAATGAAGTCATGGTCAACTACTAAATTTGTTCAACCATTCTTAGAGGTTTAAGGTCCGAGCCTGACTATGTGTAAACAGAAATAATTATAATAACTCTTAAAAAAGTGATTATATATTTTAGGGATTATAACCCAGGGACCGCCGAGGTAAATTAATTCGATACAAATGTGAACAAATGTCCATGATCGAGTTTGGAAAGTCTGGAACGCGGACCTTCTGGGGTTTAGAGGTTTAAGGTCCGAGCCTGACTATGTGTAAACAGAAATAATTATAATGACTCTTAAAAAAGTGATTATATATTTTAGGGATTATAACCCAGGGACCGCCGAGGTAAATTAATTCGATACAAATGTGAACAAATGTCCATGATCGAGTTTGGAAAGTCTGGAACGCGGACCTTCTGCTTAACGTGCAGACGCCCTACCAATTGAGCTATGAAGCCAACTGGTTGTCTCGAATCACGGTAGTGCAGTTGTTCCTCACTGATTGGATTTGGCTATCACGTGAGCTTATTTAGCAAGCCCTACAATGAGATAACCACCCCTCCCAGAGATCATTTAAGATACGCCCTAAACTCCTGCCCGGCTTGCCCCAATTATTAAGTATGAATAAGTGATTATATATTATAGGGATTATAACCTAGCGCATAGCGATTCCGCCCTCTTGTGGTATTGCATTGTTTGCGGAATTATGACGTATGAGCCTCGACGAAGCATGTGTTAGCAGACAAGATTACGGGGAAAATGTACAGAAAAATTACGTTGGATGAGTTTTTTGCTGTTTAGAAGATTCATAGGAAAAAACCGACTGCCCAGAATTCTGGAGAATCCAAGGACCTCCATGGTATTTTTTCAATGTTTGATTTATACTATGGCGATCGGGACAAAATAGCTAATCAGCTAAAGTAAATCATTTCGTCCGCATGTAATGCACCTATCAATTGTATGACGCACCATCGGACCCCCGGGAAAGGTGCGTCATGTCCCGGAATGTCCAGTCACATTTTGAAGAAGGTATTGCGTCAAAGTACACATTGGTCCGTCACGATTACCATGACTAGTGCGTCAAAGTGTGTCAATGGTGCGTCAGTACAGTGTCCATTGGTTTTCCAAAGCGCGGGATCAAACGAAACCACGGCGGCACAGCGTTCAAAAAGTCCCGTTAAAAAATACTGAAGCCCCCTAAATGTACACCCACAGAGTAAAATGGAATTTAACAGATTTGAAACATAATTTTAGTTCCCCTTTGCATGTGCATGTACTTTCTAAAAATGCATGAAAAACGGGGGGGAAAACGAAACACGTCAAAAATACTGCTGGAATAATAGTACCATTTTGGAAGGAGGGGTGACCATACTGTTTCCGAGGTACATCTGTTTAATGTCTTTGTTGTTTTGTTTCATATACTGGCGGGAAATAAATTCGAATAAATGTTAGTGTCCCATTTAATTAAACGGTTTATTTGCGTTCATACTCATTTCATTGGGGTAGGCCTACTCAAAAATAAACTCCTACGCAATCAATGAAACAAAGCAAGATGGTCGCCAAGCGCGCTGGTTTACACTAGGATTGTGTACTCGTCTATGCACGCGTCTATGGAAAGCCGGTACCTATTGTTGGCCAACGTTGCATGCCAGAGATGTTTTCGCGCCGACTATAGCTGCATGATCGTATGCGATATATGCGTACGTACGCCCATCTTCCGGACGGCTCCGGTTGGATTTTTTGAACGGGAATCACCATCGCCAGCGGCGCCTTTGCCGGGCGTTCGCCTTCGATATTCATTTTCGCCGTGTACATTTATATTTTTTATACATGTATGTCAGTCATATATGTCCGTCAAGGTGCGTCGTTTTCCAAAGATGGTGCGTCAAAATTTGGTAGTTTGAAGCGTCATTTGACAAGTAAACATGGTCCGTCACAAAAAGTGACCGAGGGTGCGTCATGTTACCCAAAAAGATGACGCTCCTGTGGACATTGACGCACCTTTCCCGGGGTCCGAAGGTGCGTCATACAATCGATAGGTGCATTTACTAAAAGTATGCAGTACCTGGGTGCCACATCCATATGACAGTGAATACCCCAACATTGGCAAATCATCAAACAGCCGTAGAATCGTTCTGCACGAACTAAGCTCAGAAAAAATGGTCAAAAGTTTCTTTGACTTTGCCGGTGACTTGACCAACCCCGAAAGTAACAATGACCCATATGATATTATTCGTACAACTTTATCCCTCCCACCATAACTTTGAAGGATATTTATGGCTAATTTTAAGTCTTTTGAAGCCATTTTCTTCACACACAAAAAACCCAAAGTTCAGCCGGCGATCGATATTTTGCACACAAAGTGGGTGCGTTTGGGTTCTAGACCAAAAGTTGCATGAAGCGCTGCATAAAAATAGTACGGAGCCCGACTGTGATTTTACCGTTCACAAACAAACAAAGTTCCTGCGCGCAGTCAAAGTAGTTTGTAATTTAACATAACTTTATCTAGATTAGTACTTTGATGGAACTAAAAGAGACAATTAGTTTGAGAAAGAATTCTGATAATTGAATTTAATCTTTACCACCTTCAATTCAGCTTTACTTGTGTCAACAAGCTGTCAAAGGCTTGTGTGGCGAACTGATATTGACGGAACTAGGTTGTTTGAGATACCGGCAGATTTAAATGACATAATGGCTGATGAATGTTGATCGGAGCGGACGGTCCGTCTAGAGCTCGCAGAGCTGACGTCGATATTGTTGTGTATCTCTGATCTCTTCAAAACAGTTATATTCAGTAAGATTTAACTTTATGATTTGATTAGCCCCGCAAGCAGTGCTTCGGGTGGGAAAACCCTCAGCCCTGTCGTCTAATATACCAAAAATCTGTGGCAAACTCACGCAAATGAAATGTGTCCCATGGCTCTGATATTTGCTCAATAGGTGCACTCACCCCAGTTTATAAATATTCCGAAGAGTACGCATCGATCCGATGTCTAGTTTCGGTGAAATCGAACTAGACTGGTTCCACATCCTCAATTTACTTCCCTTCGTTGTAAGATATGAAGGGAAGTAAATATGAGGACAGCGAACCAGTCTAGATTGTGTTGACCTCTCCGCTCTCGCGCATGCGCATATTTGATTTTTGGTCAAAGAGAAGGTATTTCATCGCACGAAAGGTCTCAAACTTTCCCCACGATTTCACCGAAACTAGACATCGGATCGATGCGTACTCTTCGGAATATTTATATTAAAACTGGGGTGAGTGCACCTATTGAGCAAATATCAGAGCCATGGGACAAATTTCATTTGCGTGAGTTTGCCACAGATTTTGGGTATATTAGATGACAGGGCTGAGGGTTTTCCCACCCGAAGCACTGCTCGCGGGGCTAGCTCAATAGGTGCACTCACCCCAGTTTATAAATATTCCGAAGAGTACGCATCGATCCGATGTCTAGTTTCGGTGAAATCGTGGCGAAAGTTTGAGACCTTTCGTGCGATGAAATACCTTCTCTTTGACCAAAAATCAAATATCCGCATGTGCGAGAGCGGAGAGGTCAACACAATCTAGACTGGTTCGCTGTCCTCATATTTACTTCCCTTCATATCTTACGATGAAGGGAAGTAAATTGAGGATGTGGAACCAGTCTAGTGTTGACCTCTCCGCTCTCGCGCATGCGCATATTTGATTTTTGGTCAAAGAGAAGGTATTTCATCGCACGAAAGGTCTCAAACTTTCCCCACCATTTCACCGAAACTAGACATCGGATCGATGCGTACTCTTCGGAATATTTATAAACTGGGGTGAGTGCACCTATTGAGCAAATATCAGAGCCATGGGACAAATTTCATTTGCGTGAGTTTGCCACAGATTTTGGGTATATTAGACGACAGGGCTGAGGGTTTTCCCACCCGAAGCACTGCTCGCGGGGCTATGATTTGATATACGCCAAGACTATTATTAGGTTTATACACCTAGCTAATAACTAGTCACTTTTGACTTGGCCTGGCCTAACTTTATGCCTTTTCTAGCGGGTTTACAAAAACAATAAACTCGACTGTTTCAGTGTTTGCCATCTCGACTGTTGTGCGTTCGAGTATAGAAGTCAACTCGGTATCTACTTTCATTGTATATAAACTCAACTGTTGTCCAACTTTACCGTTGTGCGTTCATTGTGAAAGTTAACTCATCAGTCATCTTTTGTGATAGACCCGTGAACAGGGCGTCGTATTCGCCGCCCTGTTGCCGTTTCTAACCCCACTCACGCAAATGAAATTTGCCAAGGAACAAATTTTATTTTGCGTGAGTTTGCCACAGATTTGGGGTTAGAAACGGCAACAGGGCGGAGAATACGACGCCCTGTTCTCGGGTCTACTTTTGTGAATCATCGTCAAACATTTCCCTGCAAACTTCGCGTGTACAAGATAAAATGAAAGTTAATCTTTTTGCAAATTTGCTGTACAAAACTTTCGCATTTGCTTTTGTGTTTACTTTCGTGTTTGCTTTCGCATTCCCCTTCGCATTTGCTTTTGCTTTCGCGTGATTTGCATGAAGCACGATAAGTTCTTGCTGTGATGCACAACATAGGCAGGGTTCTCCCCACGCACAAACGTGCATGTACGTATCGGCCCGTTACGGTGAAATTCCGGCCCAACACACAGGAAAAATTTCCGATAAAAAAATTCAGCTGCCAATACGCACAACAAAATTATCACACATCATGCTGCTAAAGAGTACAATCAACCGACATGGCATCAACCGATATAATTTATGGGCCACATAGAAAATGTTTGTTGATCATAAAATTGCATTGGATTGTAACCAATTTTCCTGTTTTACTGTAGGAAACCCTACACAGGAATTGACAACCCAGCCATGGATAATGTTCATGTGGCAGTACGAGTCCGTCCATTGATACAAAGGTATGTATACACGTATATGAATACAGATTCTAATGATCCAATCCACATTATTTGTCATGACATTTTTGTAGTAAATTTGAAGGTACAGTGTTGTATGTTGTCTGTGCATTTCAAACCAATATTTCACCTTCAAAAATATTTTTTTTCAGAGGCATTAAAAAAATCAACAAAATTACTTGGACGTCAATATGTTTTACTTAAAATGGCTTATTGAGCATTTATTTGTATTTATTTATTTATTTACCACATCCAACAGCGGAGGAACTGCCAATTACAGGAATGGGAGCAAGTGTGGTTGAGTGCCTTGCTCAAGGGCACAGGTGCCACAACCCGTCGCGGCCCGGAATCGAACCTACATTCTAGTACTAGCACAGGAACTTAAGTTCGACGCACTAGACCGCTCGGCCATAACACCCCATCAACAAGTGCAAATCTAATGAAAAAAAACAAATTTGGAGGGGAAAAAATATGAAGATATTCTGATACACAGACATAGGCCTACTGGTACACATGTAAAATATTCCAACCCCTATTGCGGGTGAGCGTGCCCGCTTTTGAAGGAAAAAAATATTTACAGGATGGCTCTTTATTTAGAAATTAGAAAATAAAATGAGAGAGAGCACCCTTTCCCCCACCCTGCCCAGTCCATATTTTCTAATAAGTCCTGATGTAAAGTGCCATTTGTATGCTTAAAATTTCCTTCATTCCTAGGGAGAAGCAAGCGGAGGCTGAGGCACATTGGAAGGCAGACAGACAAACGATCACCCAGGTGGACCACAGAGGAAAGACCTGCAGGAAAGAATATGTATTTGGTGAGGTTATATATTTGCCTGGCAGATTATGATTCTTGCTCACTAATTTTGCTTGTTTACCAACCCAACTCTACCTCTCTCTCTTGCCAACTCTATCTACATAAATGTACATGTACCGGTACGTACATTGTAGTCTTATGGTGGTGTCATAACTCACAAACTTGAATGGCAGGCCTATGAATACACAGTTTCAATTATCAAACAATTAATCGGTATTTTTTTCGTATACATTGAACAAAGATTTTAAGGAAATTACCTCCTGGAATCAACACATAATGTAATTTTAAGATATACTTCCCACATGCACTTTTGTCGCAAATGTTGTTTTTCTGTAGAAAAATCACGTTTTCTTCTTCAAAAATTGCCTTCAGTTAGCGCGCAGCGCCCTCTGTTGTCGCGCTTACGCACAAACCGCTCGCCGCGTCATTTTGTGCATTACTTTATGCAGTAATTTTATCATTTATTTATCTCAGAAATGCAACATTTGCGACGGAAGTGTCAGTGGGAAGTATATCTTAGAATTCAATAAGCTATCGATTCCAATATATAAATTTACCCAAATCCGTGTTCAATGTATATGAAAAAAATACCAATTAATCTTCCAATGGTCAGTGGTGGTAATCGTCCCTGCTCAACATACCACAATTTGTCTTATGAAGTTGCCTTATAATTTACTATTCGAAAAATCAGTTTTATTTTTGATCGAATATTCGATATCTGATGCGCTTTTTTTTTTGTACTATTTTTGACAAAAAGGTCTTCCGTGAAATAATGGATCCTGGCATATCCGCACTCACAGCTCAGTCAGTTACAGCAGCCTTTTTATTGCCGAATTTGCCGCCCTTAAAAATAATCTGTGCTGAAACTAAAGACTATTGTAATTTGCATGTAGCAGTCTCTCGCCCGACCATTTCGGCAAAGGAAAAAGAGTTTTCACTTCCCTTTAGCTGAAGGATGATGTTTGTTTTGGAGTGGAAAAAGCACATACCCGATTGGGTAAAATGCTATTCGAATATTCGAAGGACGGTCGAATGTTCGATTCGTTAGGCACAGCCTTAAACATTAGTGAGTTAATACACCAAATGTTGAGAAAACAGTAAGCAAAGTTTAAGTTTTTTGAGTCCCCTGGTATGCCTATGATCCATGATGTCTTGTGACAGTTTAATGAATGAGATAAAAGCAAGCCTCGGTGTTATGAAAATAAGGGGGCAGGTCGTTTTAGCCTTGATTTTTGTCTAAATTTCAAAGGGGTGCTAAGGCCAACTGGTGGGGCTTTTGTTCCAACATTTGTTCTAGTCCATACTACTGTACACGCCTTATAAAAGAGGGTATGACATACTAGCCAAGTTTGCATCAAAAAGCTGCATATATCTTGAAGGGGCGTCGAACTAAACTCGGCAGGGCATTAGGCCATTGGCCTCGGTTAATGTCAAGGCTTGATGAAAGTTATGTCACACTAAAAATGTAACAGTAACAGCAGAATTGCCCTAATGCATACTAATGTTTCAGTGTGTACACTCTGATTGCTTTACAGATCGTGTATTTGCCTCATCAGAGACAACCAGCAATGTGTATGAGGAGATTGCACAGCCCATTGTGTTGAATGCTATGGACGGTATCAATGGTATACATTCTGCTTAAATTATTTTTTTAGTATTATTATTTCTTTCTGGTATTCATACCAAGGATTCCTCAATAGTGCTCATTGCACTGTCACTCGCAAGCGTGAGGAAACCTATGAAGAATTAGAATTAGAAATGGCCAGAGACACCGGGGATGATCCCCCTTGCTCTTCACGAAAGAATGCTCTGGGATCTTTAGAGTGCGTTTTCATTACCTAACACACTGGACCAACGGCTTTACATCCCTTCCGAAGGATGGAGCTAGTGTGTTTGAGTGCCTTGCCCAAGGGCACAGGTACCATAGCCGTGGGGAGGTTCGAACCTGCAACCCCAAGTTTTTACCTATGATTGCGAGTCAATGACCTAAACCGCTCGGCCACGGTACCCCATTTCATGCAAAATGGAAGGTGAGTTTTTCCACATTAAAGGGGGCATTTTAGCAACACGGACCATATTTTAGAGGAAATACCATTGACTGGTCCGAGATAAGCAAAAATCCGACTTATGCGATCCGACTTAAGTGATGATTTTACATACAAAATCAAACGTTCCAAGCGATTTTGTCCGAGATAAGTGAAAATCCAACATAAACGTATCCTACTTATGGAAGGTTTACTGTATAAGAAATAAGTTTCAATTGTTCTGAAGAGATAACTTAAGCCCAAAAAGGGTTACAAATAGTGTGACAAACATGCCTTTCTAAAAACCCTGTGTATAAATTTCCAATTTACGCTCGTAACCTGGACGGCCTAAAATGTAACACAAGTGTCCGTCCTGGTTACGAGCGTATATTGGAAATTTGTACACAGGTTTTTTTTAGAAATTTAAGGCATGTTGTCACACTATTTGTAACCCTTTTTGGACCTAAGTTATCTCTTCAGAACAACTGAAACTGTTTGCTTATATCTAGAACGTTTGTTCAATTCCTTTGTGTTTTACCTCTTTTAAGTCGGATTGATGAAAGTTGACATGTTCGTATTTTAATTTCACTCCAGTTTACCGCGTGGAGTTGAGGAATTTCCCGGTTTTACGGCAGCCCCATGTGGCTTCCCGAACTTGATTTACTGTACATAGGATGTGTGTGTGCATGGACCATACATACATTTGCACACATGTGCATTATCACTTATCAGCAGCAGTTTCCATGTGCACACATGATCACAGGCTGCATTTTTCATTGGCTAAGGTGGGTGGGCTGAGCAATACACATGAGTACATGTACATCTACTGCATGGCCACGATCAGACGATGGCGACGCTCAAGGCATAAAAAGTATGATCGTACCCGACAAATGATGCTTACAATTTTCTGCCTTATAAGTACATGTATGAAAATAAAAATGTTAGTGTAAAAATAAAATGTTTTGGTGTTGGAATTCATGCTTTTTTGACTGTCAGACCGATGGGTAGTTGGAGATCATGCATTTTTTCATCTTCGCATAAGGCGGATTTTCGCTTAAGTCGGATAAAATCGCTCGGTCCCGTTGGATCGGACTTATTCGAGGTTTACTGTATTTTGAGACCAGACAATGGTATTTTCTGGAAAATAAGGTCGGTGTTGCCAAAATTTAATGCCCCCTTTACTGTGGACGACTCGGATAGAAGTGATTCAAACGGTCCAATGCAATAGACCCTTATCACAGTGCGGCCATCGTCCTTTTTAAAATGAGTGAACCAAAGCGAGACTTGCAGAAAAAAATAGTTTGGTCCCGTTTTAAAGTTGTTTATTGTGTGCATTACAATGGCTCATGCGTTGCGCGATCAAGATAGCGCGCAGCATGGACAGTGATTCTCAACGGGTAATACATGCGCTATCGCGCAGTCGCACTGGTCATACCCGACATGTACTACGGGGAACAAGACAAAGATGGACGCACCGTGATAAAGGTCTATTATTCTGCCTGAGATGAAAACGATAGTTGAAAAGGATAATTGAAGATTATTTTTATTTAAATGCATAATTTTTTTTTTTTTTACAAGGGTGCCCTCATGCAATGAAACTTAGTCCTCTTACTATAAAGTGGATTTGTTTTTTAAATTCATTTCATTTTTGATTTCATTCTAGGTACAATCTTTGCTTATGGGCAGACATCAAGTGGAAAGACATACACAATGATGGGAGACAATGAGTGCCCTGGCATCATTCCCTGTGCTGTCCATGAAATATTTCAATACATTACAGATGTAAGAACTTTGAAAACATTTTGTATTTTAAGTAACATTGTTTCATTTTGCTGTAATTGTAATTAATTTGGATTTATTTATTTATTTACATTTGGGGGGAGGGGTGGTTGTTTTTGACTTTCTTTAGGCTCGTTTGTTTGTTTACTAAAAGTTCTGCCTAAAAATATGAATTATTAATAATTCTTTCTTGCACTGAAACCAAGAATCCATCATTCAGTAAGTAGCTCTGTAGTTTATCAGCCTGAAGAAACCTGGGAAGAAAAGACAAAGAAATCCCCAGTTTATGAGGTGGAAGGAAAACACCTACACGTGTACTATAGACCATATTGTGGGGCACCTTTTGTTACTTAAACAGCTAGAATCCCCCCGTCCACATTTTTAAAGTTTTTCTCTTTATCATGGAGGTGTATTAGTCTACAACACCATCACAACTTGTTTTTCACAAAAAATCGACAAGCTTTTGCTTAAAACATAAAGCAGTTTCGCCCCTCTTCACCCGAAATTCTGAAACGATCGAGGTCACTTGGCTTGTTTATCAACAGGGTTTTGACGTCATCCTGAGAACGGCCTGTGCAGTATTGAATACAAAATACACGAAGTGAATGTTTATCATGCCTGTTTTGTCCTTGTAATTCAAAATACAAACGTGAAAAACACTTCATGTAATATGACATCACTCTACTATTACCTGTTTTGTGAAAAAAAATGGTGAAATTGTGGCTCACAATGAAGCTCTTTTGAAGTAAATACTGGTGCATTGCGACGGGTGGTTTTGTCACAGAACAAACGGCATTCACAGTGGTCTGTGTACAGCATAGGACGGTTCACTGCGGGGGAAGTTCCCACGTGTTTGAACATCGCCCGGTACAAGTTAGAATGAGCGACTCATTTTTCTCTCTCTTGGTAATAGATAAAACATACAACTACGCAGCTACTGGGCATATCTCTGGCTTTTTGGACCAACAAAATTCTTCAAAAAACACCATCTAACAGAGACGGTTTTCCAAGTTTTTGCGTGTAAACGTATGGAGCTAACAATCGTGTTGACTTCTCTTTCTCGGGATTGCGTCACGGGGTCACGCGCATATCATGAATACCTAATGAACGTTTCAGAAATCGCGAAAATCTCATTTTCTAAAAGCTTACTTTTGCTTGCAATTTATCCACTTAAAACCGACAATTAAAAAATAATACAAATCCACGTCGGCAAGAGGGATGTTTGGACTATCGAAAAAAGCCTAAATGCTGGATTTTCGTCAAGGGGGATTCTTCCTCTTTAAACCGTTCAACAATGGAAGCACAATATGTGTAACCATGCATGTCCTCAAGGAATAAAGAAACTGCCCCACGAAATGGCGGCTATTCGATACGGTCTATAGGGGAACCCACAGAATCAAGCAGGGACTGAGAACCCAATCCACATACTGACCCGGACAGGATTTGAACCCGGGCCACAGAGGTGTAAGGCGAGGAAATTACTGCTACGTTAACCTGATTGAAATGGATTTTAACTGTTTTCAAAATAAAGTGGGTTTACAGGGGTAAAAATTAACCTAAATTTCATGCTGGTTAGAAGGACCAGTAGATTACAGACCTCTACTGGTCCTGCTGGTCCACCAGTGTTTTTCAAAATCGGAGAAAGCAAGGAATTCTTTGTGGTAACCAGGCATTCTTCGCATTGAGTAAGAAATATTTACTGTGGATTAGGCATCAGAGAATGTTTCCATGAGTCAGTAAATGTTTTCATTTGACAGATCTAGTGGTCCTTCTGATTTTTTACTGGTCTCGGACCACAGGACCAGTGTTAATTTCGACCCCTGGTTTAGGAGAAAAAGGATGTGAATTTTAGTTTACTTGCATTGTCTTCAGATTTGTTAATGCTGTTTCAGAAAAGGTTTATTTATTACATGAACCTCGCTGTTTGAATACAGCGCTCGCTAGTCGCCACTACTGCAACTAAGCTAATTGAGTTGTTTCCCCTTTACTTATTGTAGACTTCTTTTGATCGTGAATTTCTCCTGCGAGTCAGCTACATGGAACTGTATAATGAAGGCCTGTGTGATCTTTTGACAAGCGAGAAGAAGGTACTCCAGATTAGAGAGGTCGATGTAAGTAAAATTGACAGTAATTCTCGTCTGAATTGTGATTGTGTCTGCAGAACCCCAGACTGAGTTAAAATTCTGAAGAATGCAGCAGAGTGCATTTTATTAAGCCTGGGTGATTATCAAAATTTAATAATCGATTAATCGGGAGCAAAATAATCACAATTAATCGATTAATCGTGATTATTTTGCTGAAAATTAGTCAACATCATTTTGAACCTGCAACTGTGCTCCAAACGCCAATACCATAACAAATGCAACATGGCTGTTATTCCCTGAACACATTATAGAAAGACTATTCCCTCAACAGGTCCATTGATGATTTTCAAAACACACACCCGGCCGGCCGACCGACATTACATGACACAATATTACATAAACTATGTATAGAAGGCCTACATGTGCATGGCGAACTGTCGATGCCCGTGCCCCCAATAAGTACTTCCATAAAATAATTCATGGCTAGACTGTATACTCGAATTAAAACATAAAATCACAACGAATGTGTGCAAAAACTTATGATAATTTAAATTTTTAACCAGTAATATTTCACAAATTTATTTCTCGAATTTATAAGCAATTTCCTTAATTTTGTCCCTACTTCAGAAAAGTGTCTTTGTCAATGATCTCACCGAAGAAATCGTCACTGAAGAAGAAGCTGTGATTCAAATCTTGAAGAAAGGAGAAGGTAGGAATTATAGTTTTTCCTTGTTCCAATGTGTTCAAACATCTTTTTTTTTTTGCATGACATATTCTACTATAAAAATCTGGCAATTAGAAACTGCACAGTTTCACACGTATCACATTTACTGCATCACAATATCATAAACGGGACAATATTAGTTGTCCCACAAGCGCGAGTGAAATACGGTATCATGTAGTGCGTCTGTGTCCCATATTTGGCCTCGTGGTATATAGGACGCAGACGCACTATTATGCTATATCCCATGAGCGCGAGAGGGATAACGAATTTATCTTCAAACAAACTTGACGCACTTATTCCTGGGTGAGGGCGAGAAGCGCATGCAGAGGATCACGCGCATAACAAGCTGCATCAGTCGCACATGGGTCACGTTTGAATTGTAGTATGCAGCTCTGAATTATTTCGTGCAGGGGACCCTGTGCGTTTGGAATACCAGGGCGCATTACGCAGAGTGCGACATAAAATCGAAGAGGCACATAGTGCAATGTCACACCAATCAGGAACACGGATTCAAGTTTAGTTGAAGATAATATTTGGGTCATTCCATGAAAACGGGACACAGTGTCTCCCTTACGTCGTGACACTTCTGGAGTAAATTGTTTATAATTACCGGACTTTAGAGACCGATTACCCTCGGCATATAAAGAATATATGGCCTCATGAATCGAACACCACCTTTATCTGTTGATACTACCCAAAACATAATGAGAACGATTTAATAAACTTGTGCGATCTTCTAAGTGCAAGTGTGACATTTTGAAACTTTTGCTCAAAATGTGAAAAATTTTGCTCATAGTGTAATTTGAAGTGATAAAGTCCAGCAGCCGATTTCACCAAACTTTACGCAATTGCGCAAGTCCACTTACGCCATTACTTGCGCAATAATTTATGGCGTAAGTGGACTTGCGCAATTGCGTAAAGTTTCTTGAAATCGGCTGCAGGTTCTACATCTGGGTAAAATCAGCAACTAACTTTTCCAGAAAGAAACTGGTCAAAAAGACTTGAAATGTAATTGCAAGAGTTAAAAAATGCCTTGGAGTCGCCCTCCCCCCCCCCCCCACCCCCCCTCTTATGTTATGAAACAATTTTCGTGAATATTTTTAAGACTATAATACCAAGACATGTTTACTTGAAAATGCCATTTTTACAATTTATGCATAAAAATGTCACACTTTGGCTCCTGTTTTTATGGAAAGACCCATTTACTATCTGGCTCAATTCCCAATTTTATGCTTCGAATGAAAGTTGACACCCAAACTTATAAAATCACCAAAATTTCTGAACACTTGAAAATTGTGTTTATTATTAGAGTGAAATCTCATCCCTTATGCATGTCAGCAAACAACGATTTCTTGGCCTCTTTTTCTGTGATTTTGTGACGTTGAATTTTATCATTGCAGCTCGTCGTCATTTTGGGCAGACTAACATGAATGAACGGAGTAGTCGCTCACACACCATATTCCGCATGGTGAGTATAGTAGAAACTTAAACCAAGTCCCATTGCGAGCACTTCTACATCAACTGCCATTGCAGTGTTCTCCACTTGTCCATATTTTGTCCGGGCGCGCCGATCTCGCTCAGCGGGCGTGGGGTGGGGAGGGGGGGAGAGAAGGGGACGTTTTCCAATGGGCTATACGCACACGCTCGCAACGATCCACCTGTACCTTGTTACGCCACGGCGCTGAGCATGCAGCGCCCTCAAGAGATGAACACATTCACCACTTGAGGGCGCTGTTCAAAACAAATGCATGCAACTGTCATGGCTGTTACATCGACGCTGCGCTGATGCGCGTGATTTTGGAATGACTTAATTGGCTGTACTTTCACAGTGTTTTAGAGGGGAAAATTCATTATTTTTGTCCGGGGGGCCAATTTTTTTGTCCGGGTGGCAAAAGTTTTGTCCGGGCGCACCGCCCGGACAAAACTGGCAGTGGAGATCACTGCATTGCCCTCACTGCTATTGACATGTAAAGCCGTTGGTCCAGTGTGTTACATGTAACACACTTTAAAGATCCCAGAGCATTCTTTCGTGAAGAGCAAGGGGAGGGATTCCCCGGTGTCTCTGGCCGTTTCTAATTCAACTTAGAAGTTGATAGTTATTCGAATATCTATGTTAATTGATCCCATTCCTGTAATTGGCGGTTCTTCCGCTGTAAATAAATGTTACTACTCTAGTAATGTCCTTTTTATGAACTGTTTTGAAATGTATTTTTGTAACTTATGCAAGCCATCTGTTTTTCCTTGGAAACTTCTGTGCAGATCATTGAGTCAAGACTAAGAGACGACAGAAAGAAATCGATGGAACTGGCTGTCAAGGTGTCACATTTGGTAAATTAGTCAACAAGAAAATTCCAAGTAGTACACACATTTTTGTCACTTAGGAGCTGTCCAAAGTTGTCAACATTTCCAAAATTCTACAGAGCATAGTATTTTTCAAGACCTCCCCCTGAAATACTACTTATCAACCTTTTACAGTGTATGTGAATTCCTTTGCGTCCCTCGATCCCCCCCCCCCCCCCCCCTTTCTACGCTTTATTGAGCTCGTGCCAATGACGTCATTTTGGGAGTAAAACAATGCCGCGTCGTTGTGGAAGCAATGTGCGTGCGCGTTGTGTGTGTCCATAGCGCGCGAAACGCGCTATGCTGAGGCTCCCATTGGTGAACTAAACCGCGTTACGCCCACTAGAGACACACACAACGCGCACGCACATTGCTTCCACAATGACTCAGCATTATTTGACTCCCAAAATGGCATATTCGCACGTGTTCGAAAGGGGTCAATAGAACCGTGAAAAAATGTTGACAACTTTGGACGGCCCCTAAGAGAACTTCATAAAGTCCTATGCTGGGTATTTTCAGTTTTGTCTTCTCCTTTTTTTGAAAAAGCAAAATGTTCACTTTCCGTTAAGACCAAATTAGCTGCAACATGTTTGACACTATTTTAACCCTAACACTCCTCAATCCTCCAAAATCAATATGATTTTACATACACCATAGGGAGTTAGGGTTAACATGTCTATAAGTCGGATTAACATTGTTTAACATGAACCAAAAATCAATTACATTCAAAAGTATGGCAGTGTGCATAATTATTCAGATACTTTTTCAGATACATATTTCAGATACTTTAGTTATTTTTGATGAAAAATTTAATTACAAAGATGGTAGGACTGACTAATGGAAGTACTAATGTGAAACTAATATAACTGACTACAGGTCACTAAGTTTGACTACGGTCTAACTAGGATTGACTACAAGGTAGCACCACCGGCTTTAACTCGAACTGCTGTTAACTTTAAACTGTGTTGTAACTTAGACACTTCATATCTTAAGTTTTTCCCTGGGAGGGGGTGGTTATCTCATTGAAGGGTCTCTCCTTCACGTGATAACCAGTCCCAATCAGTGAGGAACAACTGCAATACCGCGTTTCGAGACCACCAGTTGGCTTCATAGCTCAATAGACCGATCCAGTAAGCTCCGCCCATTTAGAAATTGCCTAGCAACATGCCACACATGTTAGGCACGTGTGCAGTAGAGTCGCGTGGCCGTGCGTCAGCGTCCGCGCCCTGGTCAGCGCGTATTAAAACACGCACACGCACACAGAAACTGCACGCTCGAAAGCAAAATGTGCACGTGCACGTACAACACGCCTGCAATACGCGTAACGCACGCGATCGAACAAAAACATCTTGACACGCATCTAGAACGCAGTGAATGCACAACATAGCAAAACGACAAGCTAATTTTGGTGAGTTTTTCCCGTTTACACAAAAACACATTTATGAAGAGATTAAAAGTAGGTTAGGATAGTCTTATACAATCCGTTTTAAACCCGCTAGCCTCCTCTGCGCTGAAAAAAATGATGTTTATGGTGTTTTTGCGTCACTCGTGCTACATTTCGTCGTAGCTCTGTGCACAAAATTTTGAGGACTCGGGTAACCAAAATGGAGATCCACATTTTGGTTACCTCAACCTGAGGCTGTGATTGGTCAATTCCAAAATGGGCGGAGCTTACTGGATCGGTCTATTGGTAGGGCATCTGCACATCAAGCAGAAGGTCCGCGGTTCAAAACCCGGTGGAGCCAAGTTGTTTTTCACTGCATCCAGATTTCCCAAACTCATAGACATTTGCCCACCTTTGTAACTTTCAAATGTTTACAAATGCTATACAGGCAATAACAATGCAGTACCTGTCAGAATTTTTCAACTTTCCTGCTATTGCAGAATCTAGTTGACTTGGCTGGTTCAGAGCGTGCTAACGAGACCAAGGCCGAGGGTGCTCGCCTGAAGGAAGCCTGCCGCATCAACCTGTCACTACACCAACTGGCCATGGTCATCAACAAACTGAGCCAAGGGGCCGAATTTATACCCTTCAGGTAGGGACGTGCTAATATTTAAAATGCGCATATTTAATTGATAATTGAAGTTCTGATTTGAATATTTGAATATATTTGACTGTATTATGATTTTAACATTGGACTAATTTTGGAAATTCAGTATTTGAATAAAGTTTTTAGAATGCGAAAATTTGAAAATGCAGTTGATGTTCAAAGGTACAGAAAATTTGTTTTATTACAGAGCTTCATTCAGTAAGTTGCTACATAAACATGTCCACAATAGACCATAGCAGACGGCTGCCATCTTGTAGGGCAGTTTCTTGGTTCCGCGAGGACATGCATGGTTGCACATTTTTTGCTTACATTGTTGACCGATGACGTGGTGTACAATGATTGTATTCTATATAATAACGATATGGATGTTTGTTTCAATTGTCTCGCCTCCTGCCTGTAGAGACTCCAAGCTAACTCGCATACTGCAGGCATCCCTCGGTGGTAATGCCAAGACAGCCATCATCTGTACTGTGACCCCAGCATCCATTGATCAAACCCATAGCACACTCCAGGTAATCAGACCTCATTTTTTTCTCCATATTCTTGGGTTTCACTTGGCTTGACAACCGGTTGCTATCCACCATTACTGTGTCCATACTATGGCACGCCAAAGCGAAAAATAATTCAACACTGATAAATTAAAGTATACGTATATTTTCGCAAATGTTGCGCATAAAAAAAAAGGTTGGCATGACTTTTAAATGTTGATAGACTTTTTAAAAACTGGCATACCGTGCTTTTGTTGGCAAGTTTTTAAAAAATGTTGAGACTTGTTTTTCAGGGTTGATGGAAAAATTATCAGTGTTAAATTATTTCCACTTTGGCGTGCCATACGCATGACGTCAACAACTATCATATTCGCCATTACTGTGTCCATACTATGGCAAGCCAAGTGAAACCCAAGAATATAAAAATGCAAATCTAAACAATAGCCGTCTGAGAGAACACCTGGCTAATCACTAGTTCACAGCAACTCCGAACATAAAGAGAACATTATGATACAGTGAAAATTACGTTAGAGAACATGGACGTTTTAAAGAGATATTGGTGCACTCGGCTCTTAAAGTACTGAATTTCTTCCTCGATTAAATTGTTGGTACACTGTGCGGAATGTCGTGGGATCTTTCTACCTGTATAAATTCTGTCTACCATATTTACTTCGGGAAAGACGGGTTGTGAGGAGTTTGATGGATTCTGCTTTCAGGATGCCATCTCCTAATTGACACAATAAGCCAGTTCGGGGTTAGCCCATGGAGCGTTGTGACGTCATTGGTCAAATGTCATTTTTACATAGAAGCAGGATCTTCAAACTCGTAAAACGCGGTGAATTTGTGTTTTTGACACAAAATGATAACTAGTAATATTGATCTCGGATACAGATTCAACCTACTCTATATTATCAGTTATCTTTTTGTGTCAAAAACACAAATTCACCGCGTTTTACAAGTTTTTGTGCACGTGGATCATGCGTTTATGGACTAACGACCTTTCTCAAAAGTTCGTTCGGGGATCTGACGCATGCGCAGAAGCTAACCCCGAACTGGCTTATCATAGTGGAATAACACTCCACTAGGCCTGCCTATGATCACCGGTTTTAATATGGATCCTTTACCTTTCCCCTGTGTGTTTGAGCACAGTTTGCCAGCAGAGCCAAGACTATCAAGAACAAGCCGGAAGTCAATGAGGTATTGTCAGATGAAGCGATGATGCAGCGGCAAAAGAAGGAAATTCATGGACTAAAGAGGAAGATAATGGAGGTACGATGAAATCGCATAAAGCCATTATTCCCAGTTAAAGGCCCTATGTAACATTCGCAAGATACAACTTTTTGCAGAATCGTGGAATAAAAGTGTAAAAGAATGTTGGTAAACTAGCCTGGAGAAATTTTAGCTACATAGATGCATCGGTGCTTCAGAAAACCTTGAAAATCTATATATGGATTTTGTGTACAAGTGAATGGTAAAAAGTCCTGTGCACGGGACTTTTTTAGTAACCCACCTTTAGTTGTCAATTTCCAACATAAAATAAAATTGTTTACAGAAAATAAATTTGTGTGGTGTTTGTTACCATTGCTGCTGACACTTTGAGTAAGATTTTCCTTGTAAGAAGAGTTTTCAGTTGTTTAATAATAACTGTTTATCAATACAACATTCTGCTTATACGGCCGTCAAACTTTTGTATAGTGGCCACCCACTATACAAAGGTTTAGTGGGCACATGTACGGTATAATATTTCTTTGATGAGATTTCAAAGTTTCATGTCGGAGTCTGGATGTTATATAATCATGAAAATAATTCTACCACACGACTATATTGCCGCATCAAAACTATCAATGGCAGAACAAACAGAATAGGAATTTTGACACTGAAGGGGCACTGCCATTTTTGTGTTTAAAAATTGAAAAATCAAAATTGCATGGGGTTTTTTTGTTTTTGTTTCTGTTATTTGTTTATATATATTCATTTATATTTATATTTATTTGTGTTTAATTTCTTTATGATACCTGTAAGTGGCGGATCTCCGTTGTTGGATATCAAATAAATAAACAAACAAATAAGAGCACCAAGACTAGGGGCAACGATACGAGCTTGCCGATACCCGCTTGCTTATACATGCTTCTCGAAACGCGTGTGCTGATACACGCTTAGAGAAACGCGCTCAACAAAAAGTGCTTGGCGAAACACGCTCGATGAAACGCACTCGACAAAATGCACTCAACCAAACTAGTAATAGTTTGGCGAAATGCACATATTGATACTCGGTTGTTGATGCTGCTTTTTCTTGTGACAGCTGGAGCAGCAAGGCGAGTTGTTGGAGGAGAAAGCCAGCCTGCATGAGCAACAAGAACTGAAGATTAAGATGCTTCAGAAGATGATCCTGGTGTCGGGTGCTGCAGGCATCCAGTCCATACTACCTCAACCTGGCTCGGAATCCAAGAAGGCCAAGTACAAGGTAGTGTTAGGATTTATATATGAATTTTCAAATATTAAGATTTGATTTTTTAATCTTGGGCCGATTTCATAAAGTACTATGTTTCTTTGCAACACCACTTGGATGGGTAAACCATATTAACGTGCGTCTCTTAAGCCGGCCGTACACCTTGCGTTCCGACTCCGTTGCAATAGACCAATCCAGTAAGCTCCGCCCATTTTGGAATTGACCAATCACAGCCTCAGGTTCAGGTAACCAAAAAGCAGATCTCCACTACGGCAAATGCAGCACGAGTGACGCAAAAACACCATAAACATCATTTTTATCAGCGCAGAGGAGGCCTAGCGGGTTTAAAACGGATTCTATAAGACTATCCTAACCTACTTTTAATCTCTTCATAACGGGAAAAACTCACGAAAATTAGCTTGTCGTTTTGCTATGTTGTGCATTCACTGCGTTCTAGATTTGTGTCGAGATGTTTTTGTTCGATCGCGTGCGTTACGTGTTTTGCAGGCGTGTTGTACGTGCATGCATACGACTGGATACTTAAGTGCACATTTTGCTTTCGAGCGTGCAGTTTCTGTATGCGTGTGCGTGTTACAATACGCGCTGACCAGGGCGCTGACGCACAGCGCGGCCACGGGACTCTACTGCACACGTGCATCGCACGTGTGGCATGTTGCTAGGCAATTTCTAAATGGGCGGAGCTTACTGGATCGGTCTATTGCACAGACACGCCAAATATCATAAATAAACAGTGATGTTTTGTAAAGCAGTGCAGTGCAGTGATTAGACCAACTTTTTGCTTCCTCATCCAAATTGGAGATTGCAAATTTCCTGTTTTCTTTCCTTGAATAGTATTTTTGGGAGGTATTTTATATGATTTTTAGGAAAAATCTCAACACGCTCCCTTATAATCACAGATGGAGATAACTGTTTGTAATAGTTTTCCAGGTAATCAGGTAATATGTCTTCAATCTGCTCAGTATTCAATTGGCATTTACATTTAAAACGAGTCGGTAAAATGTTTCCCCCAGCGTCGGCAAACCTGGTGTCCAGGGATAGGCAACCAAATTCCCCTCCTGCCATTTGCTAAGCCATCTGCTCCCACTGCAATTACTGAAGAGGTATCCTTCATATCAAGCTCACCACCTCTAGGCAGTAGGAGCACCCATATGGCTTCTGGAGAGGTTGACTCGGCTGCTTCTGTCTCTAGTGATGGTAAGTGGCTGGATTGTTTTTGTTTTTTTCCTCGCTTAAAGCCGAAAATCCATGTATCTGTCATGTGTCATGTGTAGTGCATACTGCGTGATGTGTAGAAATCAAATGTTTGAAAAGCAACGTTGATGTGTACATGAGTCCGTACTGCGCACTGTACTATCCGTATTGCGTTATCCGTTTATAATTTAATACGCTCAATGGAGCGATTGAAAAGGAGGAGGCACACACTACACAAACATTTTCTGTGGAAAATTCACTGCAAACTGGCCTGAAATACGCTTCTTCAAACAGTTTCCAAGGTTTTAATAGAATGAGCGGCTAGTTAGACAAAATCCTACTTTGTACATGGTAAGAAAAATGACAGCAGTCAGGCCTTGAAATTCGTGTTCAAAAAAGCATGGCAATAATTGCCTTGCCTTTTCTCACATTTCAAGGGCATTCGCGAAGAAACGCGATGCCTGCGGCCGCCATTTTGTCTGCTACGGAGGCGCAATGACCATCTTCGTCTTTGGCCGTATATAATCTGAAATCGACACATAATTGCATGTGTACATCTAGTCATAGTCGAGTGCACGCACATGCTGAACACCGAACCCATGACCGAACCGCTAACGGATACCAATGAAGCCCGCTCAACATACATGGACAATTTCGCACGGAAACCAGGGCGAAAACAAGACTAGAGTCACTCGAGCGACGGATATTTTCCGTTGTTCGAGGGACTTTCGTCGAACTGTACTTTTTGTACGCGTAGGCTACCGTGCGCGCTATGTGCTAAAGCTCGGCGTGGTTTTGCAAAGATTGCGTATGGTTTCGTTGCATTTTTAAACACCGTTGGAAAGGCTAGTTTTGTCTCCGAAATGTGTCACTAAAAGTGGGAAATTTTACATTTGTATATATTTGTGTATTAATGAAGGGCACCAACAGCAGTTGAATAAAAAGGGCACGCCATTTTGCCGTAAAATATTTATGATTTTGAGAGCGTCGCGGCAATAGCACAAGGCACCGACGGCAAGTGCTGTCGGTTATTTCAAGGCCTGAGCAGGGCTCGACAGATTGGTTGCCCGAAAGCCCAGGACAACCAAAAAATAAATGCTGGGCCATCAGAAATCAAATCCCCAAAATAGTTGTCAGTGTACAACCTGAAAATCTGGCAAAGCTACTTCACGGGATTTGTCGAGCACTGAACAGTCTAAACAATGTTATTGTCCAACTTTGATGACTTGAATTTTCAGTCCGGTGCTTGTCACATCCTGTGCAGGGCTTGCAATACAGAAATGCATACACATGGATTTTCAAAATACGCATCACGCATCTGTACAACACACTACACACAACGCACTTACCACTACACATGACGGATACATGGATAACATTGCCATAAAACTGGACCCAGGTTGACAGAAATCCAAGGCAGCAACCTAATCTGGTTTCTAGATTGGTCTGTAGCCTGCAATGTACCATATTCCTTCCAATTTTATGCCCATTCTGGCGGCTCACAAACTTAGAACAAATATTGATGTTTGTACGTGGGACATGCATATTTAATACCGTACTGCAGTTTTGGTAGTAAAATGTACTGTGGCCGAGCGGCCTGTACATTGTACTCAAGACCCGTTTGATTCTACAGGTTTTGGGTTTGAATCCAGGTGAAGCCATAGTGTGTATGTGCCATAAATTTGACATAAATTGCCGTCTGTACGTCTTTCCCCCGCCCCCTCCCCCCTCCCCCCTCCACCCAGGAAGCCACGCCCCTTCCGAAATTGTTGTTTTCCTCTAATCTCACTGTATTATATCGGGAAGAGCTATTAGAGGGCATTATAACGAGAGTTTACTGTAGTCATTGCAATGCAACTTTCTCGATATACTTTTTAAAATTAAAATTCTTACGACGTAATCAATCCCTGTAACTGTCTTCCTCAAGATTTCTCCAGCGCTAAGAAACTCCGATTTATTGATGAGATGGAACTCGTTGAACAGTCTCATTGTCCCGAGGAAAGTTTTAAGCTGCCATTGTCACCACGGTCACCTCAGCTCAACAGGAGGAAGAGACGCAGGGCCCAGGTTCACTTTGCAATCTCTACTGAATCGGATGCAGTGGATGCTGCGTGCCAAACAGAGGTTTGTTGTAATTGGATTATTTATGGGATAAGAAAATGTGGGTGGCCGGTCTTAAACTGCATGTTTAAAACCAGCTTGGACCTGGGCTTCCAGGGGCGGTGTAGACGATGTGCTCTGTTTATATCTAAAGCGCCCTCTGTTGAAAATTGGTTGTTATGTGCGCGCATCCAGTTTTGGATAAATTTTGTTTGGTAACGCCAAAGGTCACAAAATTCAAAGACATGCAACCTCATTCCTAAATCAAATTTATGCAAAACATGATGCGTGCGCATAACGCTGAGCATGATTTTATTTGAATCTGACTACGGCCAGACTACAAAGTGTTTAAAACCAGCTGGGCCTTTATTAGACCATGCATGTCACTTGCTCTCAGACAATATAAATGCATCAAGCCCAGCGCAAACGGGAGGCCAAAAAAAACACGAAAAGAGAAACAAATTAGTTTACCCCCCGTTTCGCGTTTCAGTGTATCCATCCCGCTGCCAGCGGCGACAATAAAGCCGTACAGTCACATGATATCTTGATACCACGTGATCCGGAATACGATCAATGATTGGTCATCGCTAAGTCGTCGTTTCTCCAGTACGGTAGACCGAAACATCTGTTTCGATGAAAACATGTTTCGCGGAACAAGCACTAAAACGGTGTTTTCTGTTTTGGGGTAACGCAGACAAATGTCATAGTCACGAGAAAAACTGTTTGTTTCATGTTTTTTGCCTCCTGTTTGTGCTGGGCTTAAACTGTCCAAGGTGTTTATGAATGATGGACAAGTACTCTTTTATAGTGCAGGAAGATTACAAATTTGTGACTTTTCAAATCCTAAAAAAAGTTGCTTCATCTCAGACACAGATAATGTCTCTGCAAAGGCTTTTCATCATAAAATTTATACAGATGTACCAAACACTCTCATACTTTTGGTCTATTGTTCAGATTGAAGCCCAGAATGTCCCAATGGAAAGCCAGATAAATGAAGACGAGGCTTTGAGATATCACACAGCCAGGATCGTTGAGCTTGAGGCAAAAGTTGAAGAACTGCAGGATGAACTAGTGGTCCTAAGCACTTCAGGTCATCAAGGGAGCACAGAGAGGCCACCTGAGGTATCACTAGCTGAAGAAACCAGGAAACATTTTCAAGATCAGATCACGGAACTTGAGACACTAGTTGAGGATCTAATGTGTCGGCTAGCAGTGTCAAACGCAGGTACTCCACAAGCTGGGGCAGAAACAGGAGGTGAGCTTTCATTGGCAGAGGAAGCTTTAAGACACCATGCAGCTAGAGTTGTTGAGCTGGAGGCTTTAGTTGAAGAACTACAGAGTGACCTAGCTTTATCAAGAGCTTCAGGCAACCAGGATAGGGCAGTGGTACCAGCCGATGTCGTCTTACAGACTGAGGAAGCCAGAGGACAAAATTCAGCCAGGATTGCCGAGCTGGAGGCACTTGTTGAGGAACTTCAGGGTGACCTAGCTTTATCAAGAACTTCTGGCAACCAGGAGGGGGCGCAGATGGCAGCTGATGCCTTCTTGCAAACTGAGGAAGCCAGAAGACAAAATGCAGCCGAGATTGCGGAGCTTGAGGCGATGGTTCAGGAACTGCAGGGTGACCTAGCTTTGTCAAGAGCTTCAGGCAACCAGGAGGGGGTGGAAATAGAAGCTGATGCCCTCCTACAAACTGAGGCCAGGATCGCCGAGCTGGAAGCACTGGTTGAGGAACTGCAGGCTGACCTAGCTTTATCGAGAGCTTCAAGTCATCAAGGAAAGGTAGAAACAGGAACAGCAGATGTTTTTTTCGCCGAAGAAGCCAAGACAAACAAAACTCGGATCTTCGAGCTAGAGGCTTTAGTTGAGGAACTGTTGCCCGGGAATCAACGGAGTGCAGAGGTAGCAGCTGATTCAGTGTTACAGATAGGGGAAGCCAAACTTGAGACACTGGTGAAAGAGCTGCAAAGCCATTTAAAAATAGCAAGAGTTTCAGACTGTCACAGGTCGCCAAATAAGGCAGGTGAGGTCTCAATGGATGAGGAAGGAAAAATACAAAATGCAGAGAGGATTGCAGAGCTTGAAGCACTTGTTAAAGAAATGCAGGGACAGCTAGCAGTATCGGGAACTTTGGCGGACCAAGGAAGAGCAGAGATGATGGCGGATTCTGTCTTGCAAGTTGAGGAGATTAGAAGACAAGATGCGGCCAAGATTGTTGAGCTTGAGGCTTTGGTTGAGGAACTCCAGGGTCAGTTAGCACTACCAAGAGTTTCAGTTCAGCAAGGAGAAGAAGTATTTAACGAGACGTCATTGGCAGAGGAATCCTGCAGAAGATGGTACTTGGAGAGAATCGCCTCCCTTGAGGTGTTGGTTGAGGAACTACAGGGTCAAATAGAAGTATCAAGAGTTTCAGAAGATCTTGGGAAGGCAGCAGATGTGGTTTTACTGCCTGAAGAAGCCAGGATACATTTTGCCAGAATCGTTGAGTTGGAAGCTCTGGTTGAGCAACTGCAGACTGAGCAAGTGGCATCAGGAGCAGCTGCTCAACTAGCCAGGGAAGAAAATGTAGACAAAGCCAGAATCGGCGAGCTTGAGGCAATGGTTGGCGAACTACAGGGTCAGTTAGTGGTAGCAAGATCTTCAGACCAAGAAAGGGGAGAGACAAAAAACATCTCACAGGCTGATGAAATCAAGAGATACCACGAAGCCAGGATTGCTGAGCTAGAGGCTTTTGTTGAGGAACTGCAAGCAGAGTCAAGATCTCGAGGAAATAATGCAACAGCAGACACAAGAGTTGAGGTCACAGTGATGGAGGACACCGTAAGCCCATATAAAACAAGGATCGTCGAGCTTGAGACACTGGTTGCCCAACTGAAGACCCAACAAACAGATACATCTACTTTCAAAGCCAGTTCAGAGGCAGGAGATAAAAATGATGCATCATTCATGGAGGAAGCCAGAAAACAAAGTGCAGCCAAAGTCATAGATTTAGAAGCACAAGTTGAGGAACTGCAGGGTCAACTAGCGTTGTCAAGAGCATCAAGTCACCAAGAGATGCCAGAAATAGGAGATGGGGTTTCACTAGTGGATGAAGTGAGAAGACACTATGAAGCCAGAATCGCTGAGCTTGAGGCTTTGATTGAGGAATCGCAGATTTGCCAAGAAGCATCAGAAGCAGCTAGTCAACAATCGGAGCTGAGAACTAAAGATGAGATCTCATTAGCAGAGGAAGCCAGACAAAACTACGAAGCAAAGATCGCCGAGCTTGAAGCTGTGGTTGAGGAATTGCAGAAACAAGCACCATCAAGAGCAGCTGTTTATGAAGCCAAGTTAGAAATAGGCAATGAAAATGAAGTCTCGTTCATGGAGGAAGCAAGAAGATCCAATGCAGCCAGGATAGCTGAGCTTGAAGCACTAGTTGAGGAACTACAGGGTCAGTTAGCAGTATCAAGCGCAGCTATTCACCAAGCCAGTACCGAGATGGGAGATGTCGCACTTGCAGAGGAAACAAGAAGATCCTATGAAGCAAAAATTGCTGAGCATGAAACACTGATTAGAGAACTACAGGATGAGCTTTCAGCAATAACATTTTCAGGTCATCAAGGGATGAAAGAGACAGGAGCAGAAGGGATCTCATTGGCTGATGAAATGAGAAGGCAAAACGCAGAAAGGATTGCTGAGCTTGAAGCACATGTTGAGGAGCTACAGAGTGAATTGGCCTTATTAAGAGCTTCAGACAATCAAGTGTGTGCAGACCCAGAAGTAGGAGAGACTTCTCCAGATATGGAAACCAGAAGACAATATGAAGCCAGGATCTCGGAGCTTGAGGTACTCATTGAGAAACTGCAGAACCAACAAGAAGTGACTCACCAGTCCAAGCCAGATTTAGGGGAAGAGGTGTCTCTAGCAGAGGAAACCAAAAGCAAGTATGAAGCCATGATCTTGGATCTTGAGACACGGGTTGAGGAACTGCAAGAGACGGTAGATGAAGTGACCCTTGTGGAGGAAGCCAACAAACATTACAAAGGCAGGATCTCGGAGCTTGAGACACTAGTTGAAGAACTGCAAACCCAACAAGGAGGTACTCAACAATCCAGGCCAGAGACGGCGGATAAGGTATCCCAAGCAGAGGAAACCAAAAGACGCTACGAAGCCAGGATTGCGGAACTTGAAGCACTAGTTGAGGACCTGCAGACCCAGCAAATAACTACTCACAAATATAGCCCGGAGATTGCAGATGAGGTCTCCCTTGCGGAGGAAACCACAAGACACTACCAAGCCAGGATCATGGAGCTTGAGGAACTCGTTGCAGAACTGCATACCCAGCAAATAGCCAATTACCAACTCAGGCCAGAGACGACAGATGAGGTCTACCAAGCAGAGGAAATCACAAGACACTATAAAGCCAGGGTCTCGGAGCTGGAAGCACAAGTTGAGGAACTACAATGTCAGTTAGCAGCAACGAGAGATTCAAGTCATCAAGGAAAAGGAGAATTAGCTGGGGAGATGACACTGGGAGATGAGCTTGCAGCACAAGGATGGAGAGAGAAGGTAGGACCTTCTGAATTCTAAAATTTCAAATTGTTGCTGGCAAGTTATTATCTTAAAGCCCTAATACATCATTTGCAGCGACCCAAAAATTTACTTCACAAGTTGACAAGAAAAACCTTACTGAAAGTGTTGATAGCAATGGTAACAAACACCACATTATTTGTTTTTCTGGTGTAAAAGGGTACCTTTGTGAGAAAAATTGCCAAGTGAAGACCTGTGTTTTTATTATAAAAATTGTCTGCAGACAATTGTTTTACCATTCATTCAACACAAAAACCATGGATGGATTTTTGTAGTTTTCTGAAGTATTACTGCCTCTAAGGCTGAAATTTGTACAAAGCCAGGCACAGATCCAGAGGGGGTTTGGGGGGGTCAAATCCCCTCCCCCCGCTCTGACTATAAAAAAAAATGAAAAAAAAAAAAGGTGATGCATTTGTGTGCGCCTGTCCGCAACAAGCTGATATAAAAATGACTGGGAACCCCCACCCCCTAATTTATTATTTGTTACATACCTCTCACAAGTTCTTTCTTCAGAATGTAAAAACTTTGCTAAAGATACTTAGTCTGTCAAAAGATTTCCAGTCTATTTTTGTTTTTTTGTTTTTTTCTTCCAAAATTACTTTGAACCATTCCACTAAAGGGATTCTATGTATTTGGGTCATTCCACAAGGTTGGGTAAAAAAAGTGTGACATACCAGATTTTAAATATGAGTAACATTCCAGGCCAGCTACTTTAGTAAGTATATTCATTTCATAAAGAAACACGTGTTACACTACAATAGAAGTATTTACATCACATTGTAACAAAACTACAGACCTCCAAAATGTACTCGTACATGTAGTGTTAAACATATGTGGTGTCCATGTTGCGTAGGTAAGACAAATATTTCATGATCTGTGAGAAATTGGTCCGTGAAAACGTGATTATATTGGGACACATAGCTATATTCAGTACTACAAATATTTCACCAGAGGAATAATTCTCCAGTCTTTAAATAAAAGAACTTGTAGCAACGCAACATGGACACCGCTTTTAAACAAATATATACCCAACCTCATGGAATGACCCATTTGTTTCCTTGCAGGCAAGAACAACAGAGTCTGAACTCCTAGGGTCTGTTGAGCTGTGTGAAGAAATTATGGAGGAAAAGGCCAGGCTTTCTGGACAAATGGAAGAGTTGTAAGTTAACGCTTTTGATTGGCCCCCTCTTGCCGGGGACATGGGAATGACATGGGATAGTTCACACTTAAAGCAAAGACAAATATTACGTAAATCTGACGTCATACATTCACACAACTTTCTGCCTATCTGTGCTGCAAAAACGTCTTTGTGACGTCAAAATAGTGTTCATGTTCGCATTTGCATGAATTATGAACCGGCCTTTTTGATCAATTCGAAATTATCTAGCATGCTCCTGTAACTATGAGCAAAATTGTGTAGTACTTTGATTACTTCTTTAAATCCCCAATGCATCATTTGCAGTTTACCAAAATTTTACTTCACGAGTTGGCAAATACCACATAAATTTTTTTTCGTGTAAAATGGTACCTTTGTGGGAGAAATTGCCAACTGAAGGTGGGTTTTTAAAAACTTGTCTTACCATTCATTCAGTTTCACACACAAAAAACAAGCGTGGATTTTTCAGGTTTTTTTAAGTATTACTGCATCTATGTGGCTGAAATTTCTACAAGGCAGTTTTCTCGACATAGGTTTTTAATTACGAATGGAAATAACGTTGGTTTTTAACAGTTTACCAATCATGTACTCTATCTTTAATTAGGAGCAAAATTGTGTGTGAGTTTAATTCCTTCTTTAAAATTCAAATGCCAGGAATCATGTTAATTTTGGCTTAATTTTGTATTTTTTCCCCTTATTTTCTGATTCAGGCAAGTCAAGTGCACACATCTGGAGAATGCCCTCAGGGATAAATCGGAAAAGGTTCAGGCGCTGAAGGAACTAAATGAATTCACACAACTGGAGGTGACCATGTCATGCGAACAGGAGGTATAGACAGTTATAGGAGCCGTTGAGCGTGTTTCTGTTGCAGACACCGGCAACAAACGGCAACAAACGGTTTTTGGTGATGTGTTGGGCCAAGGAGCTTGACCAGATCACATTTTTGACCCCCTCGATTTTTCCCATGGGTGTTGAGATTTTGATACCATATTACGTGTCAACCCGTATATTTTCAAGGATATCGTCAAAAAACTACCGATATTTTGTAAACTAATTTATCCGGTTCCATAAAGCAGTGCAGTAATTACACCAACCTGTCTGCTTCCACACCCAAATTGGAGATTGCAAATTTCCTGTTTTCATCCCATGGATAGTATTTTCGGGAGGTATTTTATTAACACTATACTCGGTGCTTTCCCGAGACACTGTGAAAAACTTCATAGCGTGCTCGGGTGGAACTCGAACCCACGACCTCCTGCAAACAAGGCAGACGTCTTAAGCTCATAACTAGTGTTGGGAGAAATCGAAGATCTCAAAATCCAATAATTGAAAACGGAATATTCGATCCCCCAATTCAGGTTTTGATAACATGATTTTGCCATTTTGGGGACACTCCTCACTTGTTCTCATATGTAATTCTCTTCAAAACATCCACAGGCGCAGTACCAAAATGACATTTCTGCACTCAAGATGCAACTTCGGGAGACGGAGGACACACTAGTAGCAAAACACCGCCAGGAGGTTCAAGAACTCCAGAAAAAGCTTGGAAGCAAGGACAAGGTGCTGGAAGCCCAGTACCAACAGGACATTGATGAGCTTCTTAACAAGCTCCGCGAGAAGAACCAGAAGTTTAATGCCTTGCAGGAACAAAACGAGAGTCAAAAAGTGAACCTGGTTGAAAGGCTGCAGCGAAATCATGAAGAGTTGGAAGCTAAGGTGCAATCCGTTGAACAGGAAACCCGTCCAGAAGAGATGGTACCACCTGTCGCAAAGATAGACCAAGAAAGTCAAACCAATGTGTCTGATGGCGAATTTACCCCTCCAAAGGAATCCATTTTCACCCAGGTGGCGACGCAGGTCACAGCAGATGATCTAGGGCTCTTAATCAGGGAAGTACACACCCAGACTGAAGTCGGTCAAAAACAGAATGATTTAGAAGCAGAGGAATTCTCTTTCGGGAAATCTGTCCAGGAAAGGATCGAGAAATTTGAAGCAAGAGAGGCAAATCTGAAGGCAGAATGCGAGTCTCTGACAGAGACCATCAGTAACAGGGATCAGGAGATCGAGGTCCTTAATGAACTCTTTCAAGAGTTTGAACAGGATGGTAGAGACGCAGATGATGCTGCCAAGATTGAGGCGTTCGTGCAACGCATTGAGCAGTTGGAGCAACAACTAGAGGATGCCACTCATAGCGGTTCTGCTACGCATTCGTCGCCCACCTTCCAAGAGTCAACTAGCGGACAGGATTTCCAGGGCTTGGTTGAGGAAAATGAAACTCTGTCAGCCGCTCTTTTTCAGGCTGAAAATAACTGCAAGGAGCTCATGGAAAACCTAGAACACATAGAGAGGGATCTTGGAGTCTTAACAGAGAAGAACATGTTACTTATGAAAGATCTCAAGACTGCCTGTGAGAAATATCAAGAGCTTGACGCAAAGCTCCAAGATTCGGAAAATACTTGGCAGAATGCTTTGCAGCAGCAAGTACAGGATGTAGCATTGCAAAAGGCAACATGGGACAGCTTGGAAGATGAGCTATATAGAAAGATAGCTCATCTGGAAGAAAGCATTCAAAAGATGGCCCAAGAAAATCAAGTGTTGTTGAAGAAATCAGAGGAGTTGATGCAAGCCGGTCACAGCATCTTGAAAGAGAAAGAAATGTTACTGCAAGAACAGCAAGTCCTGAAAGAGCTTGTAGAAGAAGGTGCAAGGAAAATACAGGAGTTGGAGACGGCCCTTGGGCTGCAGAGCAGTCAATCACAGGCAGCAGCCAATACACTCAGAGACAGAGATACTGAAATTGAGATGCTACATCAAGTTGTTGAAGAACAAGAACAGCATCTAGAAACCAGTAAGAAAGATTTCAGGGAAGCAGCTGCAAGGACAAAAGAACTTGAGCATTTGATCAGTACACAAAACGGTAACGCCGATAGTGAAATCTGCAGACTCCAAAATATTCTTGCACAGCAAGGGGATATGTTAAACGCCAAAGAAGACGAACGTAGAGATTTAGTGTCCAAGATACAACAACTAGAATCTGCCCCAGTTACCTACGAACAGAAGAACGTGGAAAACTCAGAAGCTCTGGCAAAACAATTGAGCGAAATTCAAGGACTGCAGAATGCATTATCAGAACACGCTGACCAGCTAACGGCTAAGGATGAATTAAGGTCGGAGCTCGAGACCAAACTGGAAGAATTACGCTCCGTCTTAAAAAATATGGAACTCAAAATGTCTGAGTTGGAAAAAGCCAAATCGGAGGAGGAGAAAAAGGTCAAGAGTTTGGAGAACGAACTCGATGACCTGGATGACGAATACAGTCAACACAAAAACAATTACGCAGATCTGCAGGCCAATTTCAGAGCGCAAGATGCGAAGATCTCAAACCTGGAGCAGTTGTTGTTGTCAAAGCAACTGACGGCTACGGATGAAACAAGGTCGGAGCTCGAAACCAAACTGGATCACTTGCGCACCGTCATAAAAGATATGGAACTCAAAAAGTCCGAGTTGGAAAAAGCAAAATCAGAGGAGGAAGAAAAGGTCAAGAGTTTGGAGAACGAACTTGATGACCTGGATGAAGAATACAGTCAACACAAAAACAATTACGCAGATCTGCAGGCCAATTTCAGAGCGCAAGAAGCGAAGATCTCAAACCTGGAGCAGTTGTTGTTGTCAAAGCAACTGACGGCTACAGATGAAACAAGGTCAGAGCTCGAAACCAAACTGGAAGACTTGCGCACCGTCATAAAAGATATGGAACTCGGAAAGTCCGAGTTGGAAAAAGCCAAATCAGAGGAGGAAGAAAAGGTCAAGAGTTTGGAGAACGAACTTGATGACCTGGATGAAGAATACAGTCAACACAAAAACAATTACGCAGATCTGCAGGCCGATTTCAGAGCGCAAGAAAAGAAGATCTCAAACCTGGAGCAGTTGTTGTCGAAGCAAAATAAAACTGTCGAGAAACTCAAAGTAACCATTGAACAACAAAATGAGAAGAACAAAGTGCTTCGTGCACTGCTCGATGAGCGCAATCAAAGAGCCTTGACTCACGAGGACAAATACAGTACAATACTGGCACAGGCTCAAAACATGGAAAAAGCTAATTCTCTCCTGGATGAGGCAGTAAGAAAACGTAACGAGGAGCTCCAACAGTTACGCACTGCCTTCTCTAAGCAAGAAAAGGAATTTGAGACACAGATCTCCAACATTAAGCAACAATTTTGCAAAGGAAATGCATCTCGGGCTACACAAGAACAGTTAAACCAGTTTGAAAGCGCTGTAAAGCAGAAATGTCAAGAGATTGCATTGCTTCAACAGAGGCTTGAACAATCCCAACAAGAAAAAGATGAGCTTCTGATGGAGTATCAAAGTGGAAGCAAGAGTGCGGCTTCTGAGATCAACCTTCTTAAAACTCAGGTTGAAAGCTTGAAGTCTAAGTTGGAGGGTGTAAAGGCTTCGTCAAATACACCTTCAGACGTCACAAGGCTTCAAGAAGAAAAGGTACAAACCAGAAGATATTAATATTTATAAAGGCCATTATATTAAAGATAGTACACATGATTGGTAAACTGTTACAAATAGTTTTATCCCTCTGTGTGATTGAAGATATGCATGATTAAAACCAACCTGAGCAAAAACCAGCTCCGTACTTTGTCTAACTTTTGAGAAAACAGTCAAAAAAGGGTTAGCAGTAATTTCGCCCCAAAACCACTTCGCCCTAAACCATTTCGTCCTGAACCATGGCCTGTGCACCAAGTGATTTTGGGGCGAAGTAGCATTTGGGCGATGTAGTGTTTGGACGTAGTGATTTGGGGCGAAATGGCCCTCAGGCGAAGTAGTTTGGGGCGAAATGGCACTTGGGCGAAATGGTTTTGGGGCTAATTGAATTTTCGTCTCATGAGACGAAAACTAATTGTTTTACTCATTTCTCAAAGACTATAGCACTTCAGACAAAACCATTTCAGGGGAAGTTGTATACGGTCATCATGTTTATATTGTGTAAGTTAAGGCGTAAATCTGTGAACATTTCTGATTTTCGAGATTCCCAATCATGTATACTGCCTTTAAGCTAAGAAGTTAATTTACAGCACCTATTGAACCCCACCACCACATGGCTTTTCAGTTCTTGACCCACGTAATTGCCATTTCTTTTTTCTTTTTTTTCTTTTTTTCTTTTTTATTTTAATTTTAAACTCCCAAGGATGAGATCCAATCACAACTCGAAAAGGCCAATGAAAAGATTCAGACAAAGACGACAGAAGTGAAGAAACTAGCCACCCTTTTTGACAGGATGCAGCAGACTTCCAGTGAGCTGGAGGATGACTTTGAGGAAGAGAAAGCTCAACATCAGGAGACCAAGAAGCTGCTACAGGAGGCACAGGTAGGCCATATAGAGGATAGGGGGTGGTAGGCTAAAGGATGGGGTGTGGAAAGGGATGGGGTGAGGCACATGGTGGGAGACGTGAACATTTGAAGAAACCAGCCACCCTATTTAAGGAAGAGAAGGCTCAACATCAGCAGAACAAGAAGCTGCTACAGGAAAAAGAGGTTGGCCATGGAGGGTGGGAGACGGGGGCTGGGAAGGGGTAGGGGATGGGGGGGTTGGGTTGATATTTATTTTTTGATTTGTACATGTATGTGGTAGCAAGCCACGATGACCATGCTAGTTATGAAATGATGTTTTTCACTGTTTGTAAATGATACTCCAGCAGCCGATTTCACGAAACTTGCGCAGTTGCGTAAGCCCATTTGCGCAACATTTTATTGCGTAAGTTGCACAACATTCTTCCGAAGATAACACGTGAGCTATGGGGCTTGAGCCATTTGTCAAAAGTTGCGCAAGCTGCGCAATGTTTCGTGAAATCGGCTGCAGACCATTGTGCAAAATCATGGCAGAAATTTATCTATGAATTTTTGCCGTCCGTCACAAAGACGCACTTGACGTAAGTGCCTCCAGTTTATCAAAGTTGAGATTTTTTTCCCTTTCGGTACAGACGACTCTTTCCCTGCACGTCCACCATTACTTGGGGCCATCCACTGCCATGAACTAGGCGTCTGTGTTGTTGTTAAATCGAACAGCGCACAATGCACTCCCTTCACGTACACGTGCTTTGCAAGCTTACAATAAACACGCAAAATTGTTCGAAGTGACAACATAATAGCTTATCATCAACACAAAACACACAGTTCATTGCACTGGATGGCCCCCAGTTATGGCAGACGTACAGAGAAGATAGAGGACTTCAGCTCTCAGGTTGGTGTATACGCCATAAACAGGTTTAAGCCAGCTGGTTTATGTTGCAACAACCTCCAGTGTCAAATGCATGATCTTAACAGAAGGGACATCATTGTAAGAGAGATGGACAGGCTTTCCAGTGATGTAACATACAATAACACAATATAAAACAAAGTTATGACCGACCAAACACAACTTTCTAATCTTTTTTGAGGGGTTTAAATATCTTCAAGAGTTGAACCTGTCACGTTTGGGCTTTGAACCAATCACCTTAAAACTGAAGTACTAATGAATATTCATTAATCTGCAGAGCAACCAGGCCAAGCTGGAAGAGCTTGAAAAGCCTGTCCTGCATAATAAGAGTATCGAGCAACTGAAGAAGAGCCACAAGCAGCAAATAGCTGAGAAGAATCTCAAGATTAACAAGCTGGAGACTGATATCATACGAGGCACTGATCCGCTGGAGGACAAGTAAGGGTCAATTCACACTAAAACAAATTTACTCTAAAGACTACCATATTACGTTATAGACCTTTATCACGGTGAGTCCATTTTTGTCTTGTTCCCCATAGTACGTGTCGGGTACAATCAGTATTATTTTTCATGACGCCCCCGCACCCCTGAAATACTACTTGACATTTATTTTGCCACTACCGTAAAATGCTAACATTTTACAGTGCATGTAAAGTCTTACGCGGCTCTCGACCCCCCTGACTCCCCCTTCCCCCCCTTTACCCCCTTCCCACACTTTGTAGAACCGTGAAAATGTTGACAACATTGGATGGCCCCTTAGTGAAAACACTGAACACATGGTATTTCCAATACCTATTGCATCCCAAGCAATCTTAACTCGGAGGTGGTGCAGTGCTGACCATACCAAGAACCAAATTTTTTTTTTTTTCAACATTCGTTGTGCTGAGCAGAATTTCAAGCTTTTTAAGATACCACCATGCATTTCTGATACTGTTCAGTAGAGAGCCCCAACCTGATGTGCGTCAAAGACCACACCACAACACACGCAATAAATGAGTGTGTGTATGCAACACTCGCGTGAGTATGCAACACTCGCGTGAGTATGCAACGCTCGCGTGAGTACGGTATAAAGAAATACTGTATGGCAGTGGAACCAGTTCAATACCAGTTGAAACCAGTTCCCAGTTACTAACTGGAATTTTCTCCTGGGAGTAACAAAAACACATGCGGTTGTCAACGTAGGAAATGAGCTGAAGTTTTCAGCTCTAACCGAAACAAAATCCTGCAGAAATCTTGCAAAACAAACATTCATTTTATATAACAATATTGATACTGGATGTCTTTTCAGGTGATATGAGAATATACCACACTCGTCATAAGAGTACCGAACTCACTTTTCAGTACAGTAAACTCTCGTTATAACGCCCCCTGATATAAAAATCTTTTTTTCCCAAGTCCCAACTGTTACTCTCTTAATTGTGTATGAATTGGTTATAGCGCTCTCTGGATAGAAGGCTCGCATTAGTTCAGTCCCTTGACAAGCGCTATAATGAGAGTTTATTGTATTTTCATTACTCATGCGGCATATTCTCATCGTATCACCCTCAATTCCATCCAATATTCATCTTTAACACATTTGTGATGGATCATATTTGTGACAGGATTCGATCTCTGCGATCAGAAGTGAGCTATCAGCAGAACAAGGCCCAGGAGTATATGAAACAGCTTGAGAAATTACAAAGTCAGAACTCACAGCAAGGTAGGTTTACTTGGTTTGTGGTAGCACCATGTGAAAATCTCTTTTGTATATGTGTGGTTCTGGAAAGAACTGGTTCTGGAAAGAACTGGTTCTGGAAAGAACTGGTTCTGGAAAGAACTGGTTCTGGAATGAACTGGTTCTGGAATGAACTGGTTCTGGAATGAACTGGTTCTGGAATGAACTGGTTCTGGAATGAACTGGTTCTGGAATGAACAGGTTCTGGAATGAACTGATCCTGTTCCCATTTGTAAAACTTTTCCAATCATGTAATCTGTCTTTCATAGTATTTTCTTTATTGAATTTTGCAACAGGCCAGCAAGGTTCGGGCAGTGCCTCGTTCACTCGCCCTGCAGTAGACAGAGTCCCTGAAGCCACCGATAGCTCCGGAATCATCGAGAGCTGTGCCATGTTTGCCATTAAAGCTGAGAATCACAAGCTATCTAAAGCACTGGAAAAGACCAAGAGAGAGCTAGAAAGCAAGGACTTCAAGTACCATGATGAACTGTAAGTTGGGTCTTTCCACAGTAAAGGGGGAATTTTGCAACACGGACCATATTTTTCAGGAAATACCTTTGTCTGGTTTTAAAATAAAAGAAATAAGTTTAAGTTGTTCTGAAGAGATAACTTGGGCCCAAAAAAGTTTAAATAGTGTGACAACATGCCTTTCTAAAAAAAAACATCTACAGATTTCCAAGATATGCTTATAACCGGGACGGACACTTGGTTACGAGCGTTTATTGGAAATTTGTACACAGGGTTTTTAGAAAGGCATGTTGTCACACTATTTGTAACCCTTTTTAGGCCTACGTTATCTCTTCAGAACAACTGAAACTTATTTCTTTTATTTTGAGACCAGACAAAGGTATTTTCTGGAAAAATATGGCCTGTGTTGCCAAAATGCCCCCTTTACCGTGGAAAGACTCGGTTACCGTGACTGCAAAATACACTGCTCACAATAAGTTAGGGATATTAGTATGTTGTGTTTTTGGAATTTTTATTTTTTTCAAATGACTGTTTTCCTGTGACAAGGTGTGTCTGTCATGCAGATGGGTTTGTCCATGAAGTTGGGGCACGGTGTCCACGTAGCATCGGTATAGTCTGTGTTAATTATATACTGAATATGTATTTACAACTTCAAATTGTTGTTGCAACGGATATGGTATAGTGCCCGGCTATATTTATTCATGTTTTCTTTGGGCAATCTCTCACTGAATATGAGATTCTTGTTTTACCTACGCTACGTGGACACCACATATGTTTAACACTGTCAAGACATTTGACCGAGTCTGTGGTTTGGTACACCATAATGCAAGTACTTTTACTGTAGTGGGATATGCTTTTCTTTCTGAAATGAAATATTGACTGAAGTAGCTGGGCTAGAATGAGACACAGTTTTTGAGATATGATGTGTCACAAAACGTGACCCAACTTCATGGACAAACCCAGATACAATTGTCCAATCATAATGTATGACCTATTAAACCATGTAAAAATGCTCCTTTGATGATAAAAACACAAAATCAACATGGACAAATGTCACAATTTTACTTGCTATAAATTTGAAATTTTTGAAATTGTCTCATAGGTTGTGTGCATGGGGTCCTAGGCAGTTTGTATAATGTAATCTTTCCCATATTACAAAACAATGACTTTGCTCACTATTTTTCAAAAACCATTTTTTGTTCTCTAAAAGATACCAGCTCAAGTGGAATAACTTGAAAGAGCATTTGTTACCATTTTCTAATCAATTTGAGTATGGTGATTGTTGTTAATTTTATGGCATTTCCCAAACAGCTTTAGAAGTGCAGGAGCTCAGGGAGGCACTTCAGGTAGAGTGGCACACCCTGCCTCAGAGGCTCTTATGGAGGCTGGTGCAGTCAGCCTTGTTACTGACCAATAAAATGTTTAATACATCTCTCAACTTCCTTGATCTTAGTTCAGAGTATAATGTGCTTTTCTTTCTTTTTTTAACCATAAGTGATTATTTTTAGGGATTATAACACAGGGACCGCCGGGGTAAATAAATTCAATACAAATGTGGACAAATGTCAATGAGTTTGGGAAATCTGGATGCAGTGAAAAGCAACTTGGCTCCACCGGGAGCTATGAAGCCAACTGGTGGTCTGGAATCACGGTATTGCAGTTGTTCCTCACTGATTGGGATCAGCTATCACGTGAGCTTAGCAAGCCCTACAGAGGGATAAACCCTTCAATGAGATAGCCACCCCTTCCAGAGATCACTCAAGATACGCCCCAAACCCCTGCCCGGCTTGCCCCAATTATTAAGTATGGATAAGTGGTTATTATGACTCGGGGACCGCCGGGGTGACGAAATTCAATAGGTTTTTTTAATCGTATAGTTGTGCCTCACAGTCCTATTCGTGTGGTGTAGGAAGCAGTGTACGTGTACTTGTAGTAACAGTAACTGAACTTTGTCAGGGGCTGTCCAAAGTTGTCAACATTTTTTCACAGGTCTACGAAGCGTAATATAATAATAATAATAATAAAACTTATATAGCGCATATTCCATATGAATATGTTCATATGCGCTTTACAGAGAAAACAAATAATACAAATTTACCCACCACACATTACACAACTTAAACAAAAATGCAGTATTCTACACAACTATATACTTTCAGTTAAAAGCTTGTTTAAAAAGGTACGTTTTCACTTTCTGTTTAAATAAATTAAAAACATAAATATTCCGAATTTCACTGGGTAGCCTGTTCCACAGTTTGGGGGCGGCAGATTGAAATGAACAGTCTCCAAGTGTAGCCTTACATCGGATACTGGCAATCCATTACTCGAGCGAAGACTATACCTTGTTTGGTGTGCAACCGATAATAAATTGCTTAAATATTCTGGGCCTGTACCGTGCAAACACTTAAAAGTTAAAAGTAATATCTTAAAATTAATACGATAAACTACTGGCAGCCAATGAAGGTTCTGTAAGACAGGTGTTACATGACAAGTTTGGCAGCCGCATTCTGAATTCTCTGCAGCTTTAAAATTTGTTTGTAGGAAGGGGAGAGGGGGTTGAGGGCCACGTACGACTTTACATGCCCTGTAAAATGTTGATATTTCACGGTAGTGACACGGTAGTATTTCAGGGGGAGAGAGAGGTCTTGAAAAATACTACGCTCTGTAGAACTGTGAAAATGTTGACAACTTTATACGGCCCCTAATGAACTGAACTGAACTGAAATGTACAAGAAAAAGCTTGTTGGACATGAATCCTGGATTTTGTGTGTTTGCTATCTAGTTCCAAGAAAACCCTAGCTGAGCAGAGTGCACAGTACTGGAAGGACAAGGCTCGGGCCATGGCTAGTCAATTCAAGAGGTTTCATTCTACACAGGCCACAAGCTCCAGTGGTGTTGCGTCACCGCTCAAAGGTACACACACGTGTCAATCATTTCACTTGATCTGTCCTGTTTAATATAGACGGGGCGACCCGTGACGTCACTTGTTTACATCTAGCAAGCCCTCTGTTGTTTAACGGCAGGCAAAATAATACAGCCTGGTCTATGAAACTTCATAAAGTCTATAAATTATGTTGACTTGGAAAACACAGGCTGTCTTTATTTGACAAAATCATGTAGCTTATGACACATGTAAGCAAATTTAATGACAATTATAAAATATATTTGCTTTAAAACCAAAGCTATACAGAAAAACATGGACTTTTTGCCTGTTGACTTTTGTCTCAAATCAACATATGGTGCCCTAAATGTAAACACAATTCACATCGTCTATATCGTTTGCAGATCACATTTTTGACTGCTAACGCATTTTTTCAAAGCAAAGAAATTTTGCATTAATGGTAGTATGCATGATTGGTAAATCGTTACAAATAGTTTCATCCCTCTGTGTGATTGAAGGTATGCATGATTAAAACCAACCTGAGCAAAAATCAGCTCTGTACTTAGTCTAACTTTTGAGAAAACGGTTAAAAAATGGTTTACAGTCACTTCGCCCCAAAACCACTTCGCCCTGAACCACGGCCTGTGCATGAAGTTGTTTCGAGGCGAAGTGGCATTTGGGCAAGGTAGTTTTGGGGCGAAATGGCCTTTGGGTGAAGCACTTCAGGGCGAAGTGGTCCAGGGCGAGGTGGTTTTGGGGTGAAATGAATTTACGTCTCGCGAGACAAAAAATAATTGTTTTGCTCATTTCTCAAAGACTATAGCACTTCAGACAAAACCATTTCAGGGGAAGTTTTCTCCCGTCATCGTGTTTATATTGTGTAAATCTGTGAACATTTCTGATTCCTCGAGATACCAATCATGTATTCTACCTTATAAGCAAATTTGTCTGCTAAACAGTTTTATGAAATTGTCTCTGATGGTTAAATGTTTTGTTTAAGCTTTACTGAACATTATCACTTTTTACTTGGGTTCTAAAAGAACACGCTTTCCCACGGTTACTGACCATTCTTCCCATTTGTTTGTGTTGCGTTTCAATCAGGCTATTACCAAATGATTTTGAAGGTTACCTACATGTGCGCATGCCCAGTAGAAACTCCAAACTAGGCTTGGGCAATTCCACGCCAGGGTCGAGTAGAATCGATTCCACTTTAAGAACGGGAGTTGCAATTCCAGATTTTAAAATTTATTCCCAGTAGGGATCAATTCCCCTTTATCTAGATTAAATTCCTATTGATAGCTTGTCGATTCCAGAAATTACTTTGCAATTTTGAAGCCAAAATACTCGACTTCTGCAAGAGTATTCAGCCTTGATAATTTCCACATTATTAAGAACGTGTGCGTGGCACAGACCGGCATCACTTCAAGGATGTTTAGTGTCGCTCTGTGCGATAATTGGGTCATCGTCTTCATGATATGTAGTCTTGTCAATGTAAACACACTTTTAACGTTTTCCTGTAAAAATAGAATCAATTCCGAATGGAAATTTTGCGATTTATTTTTGGATTTGGAGTCAACTCTAGACCAAAAATGCAGGAGTCGTCCAAGCCTATGCCAAACTCGCTTAATCTCTTGTCTTTCTGCAGAACAAAATACAAATACAGCCATACCCTCCAAAAGAATGAGAACCGGCGAGCCGGTGTCCCAAATGAGATACACAGAGAAGATCCCCGGCCTGAGCCAAGCTAAGCCACCAGAGGGCACTGCAACAGCGCTAAAGCGGGATGATCGTGATTGGCTAACTCGGGCCGTTGCAGCAAGAGATGCGGAAGAGGAAGGGAAAGATGAGGTTGCCAAACAGTGTGGCACACAGTGATAGGTTTGTCATAGACTCTCCCAAAACATTTCTTAAAATATCGATTGAAGACCAGGCCAGAGGTTTATAGAATACGGTGAAAGGAGCTTGCTCAGATTTTGCCAGAAAATGGTTTTCGTTCTCAGGGGCGGATCCAGGATTTTGAATAGGGGGAGGGGGCGTGAAATTTTTAAGCATGAAATGCTAATGACAATGAAATAGCGAGCGCGTAGCGGAAAGCCCTAACTGCTTCTAGATGCATTCTAGATGCTCTGTGGTGCGATCTGGGGCAATATTTAACCACTTTTTTAAAAAGGGGGGTGCGTGAGCCCCCCACGCCCCCACCCCCTGGATCCGCCCCTGGTTCTAATAACCCAACAATCCTAAATGCCTCCCCAAAATACTAAATGCCTACCCCAAAAACAGGAAATTTGCATCTTCATTTTGGATGTGAAAGCAGAAAGGTTGGTGTAATCACTGCACTGCTTTATGTAACCAGATAAATTAGTTTACAAAACATCGGTTGTTTTTTAATGATATCCTTGAAAATATGTGGACTTGAAACAAGGAATTTCCGGATGGTAATGAGAAAAATGGGGGGCGGGACGCTCAAAAATGTGATCTGGACATGGTCCTCGAACTTGTGGATAACAACACACACTAATCAACTAAGGGAAGACACAAATCTACCGACAGCGATACTGGCGGGTTTTTTTGAGTGGTACCGCCCGCACGAAGGGAGGAAGATTGTGGTTTCTCCCTTCGTGCAGGCGGTACTGATGATGTCGGTACGCCTAATCACTTAGGAATCGCTATAGTCTACAGCCCATTTTTTTCTTTTCTACTGCAAGTACATGATTAAAATTATAAAGAATAAGAAACTGTACTTTCCAAAATGTAGAAATACTAGAAAGTTGACTTTGAGGGTTTTATTTTCTTCTCACCCATATATGTAGATAGCTAGATGATTTGTTGAATACATGTAGTTTTATTAACTGATAGTACTATACATGTACTTTTGCAGAAATGTATCAAATATGTGCATGTATGATAGCTTCATAATATTAAGAAATTTCTTTAAACATGCAAGTACGGTGCTGGCTTTAATACTGCTGGCCAATTTGAGCAAACCCAATGTAGCTATCATGATTTCAGTGCAAAATTGTGCACCACTGTAATTCTGTACAGTAAAATGTTCCAATGTAGTAATTTGGATAGCAGTTGTCTTTTTCGGCCTCGTTTTGTGTATGTCAATAAAGTGCATCGAGTTTTGCATTTTATACCATGATTCTTGTTTGCATTAATTTATAAGCAGAAACACGTTCACCCGAGATATTTGTAACACAGAGACCCGGTTTCAATGACAATTTTATATTCCTCTATACTTTATCTTTGCCTTGTTCATTGAAAAGCTGATAATCTGTTCTCATGTGTCCCGCCCAAGGATAGACAACACACTAATTACATACTGACACGAAATTTCTAGATGGTATGACACCTGGGAAGCAACAAACATTCCTCGCATGTAACTGAAGCACTTGATGAATTTCAGACCGTCAACTGACCTGATTTATTTGTCTTTCTCGCGGGAGCTTCCGGGACTCCAGGCCATTATTATCGGGCAAGGCTTGAGACCTGACCAAACTATAGGCCGGGGTACTCGCACGGTCAGGTCAATTAATTAATAGCAATTCTTCCCCCATCACAGCTGTCTCTCGGCCCCTCATACCCTTCACGGACCCCTAGCATTCTCCTCGGTACTGCGGTCTTCCTCGCGTGGACTCGCCAAATACTGCACTTGGAAATTTCGACATGAGATGAGGGTTTGCCATTTCACTGATGCTGATTTAAGGATAAGGGCCATTGACATCTGATAAAACGATTGTCTTTCCTCTTTTCGCGAGTTCCTCCTTGTGTACATGTAAGGAATATAGATGCACGAAATTATTCCGTTTTTCGTGCACTTGCGCCTTTGGGTTTATAACAAAATCACGATTTTGTGCTGTCATTTTTAAGCCTGGTATTTAAGAAAAGTGGATTTCGTGTATCAATTCCAACTAATGCTACAAACGGCTGGCATTTGTTTTATGATACACATCCACGAACGAGTTTAAAGCAATTGGTGTTACATGTAGTTCATTCCCAATATCATGACTTTGATCTTCAATTCAAATATCACAGTATTTTGTTAGCTTTGGCCGTCGTCGAATCGCGATTATCGGGAAGAGTTAAAATAGGTCGGTGCCGGTGCTTGCTACCAATCCGTGCATTTTAGGTGCGTGGCGCAGCTTGGATACGAACGAGCCACATAACAAATTACGGTGAATGCTATAATGCATGGCATACGTACACGCAATATTTACATGCAGCCAGCCAGGAGAGCTGCACTTTCACTCGCTAATAGACCCTTTACACGGGCGGCCATGACAGGGGGCAGTCACATTGTCGCCGTGTTTCATGCACGAATAGGCACTTTGTGGATCTATTGTCACATCATTTAAATATGAAAACCTGTCATGGCCGCCGGTGCAAAAGACAGACAACCAGTTTACAAGACAGACAACCAGTACATGACGCCCCCAGCGGCGAAAATGTGTCTAGTGTTAATTAGGCTTATTTCCCATTGCTTATTCGACAACCGTGGGTTTTGTTTGGTTCGTCCTACAAAAAAAGCCAGGGTACCCCACAATGACAAACACTGCAAGCTTTAACGAGACGGTTTATTTCTTAAAGCAAATTGCTCCATGTTTCAGAAATCGTTTGCCATTTAATTCCGAAATAAAGCCCGCTTCACGAAGTGGATTTCCATTAGACACTATAATTCGCAACACATCAAGCGCATTTAGGACATTTTAAACCCTCGGATAAATCCCAAAGAAACGAGCAAGAAGATGGTCGCTACAAGACTTCGTGACGGTGTATAGCCATTAATATCGGTCGGCTTTTAGCGAGATTACTGTTAGACCGATGCTTAGAATCCAGCCATACCCAAATTGACAGTGAAATGAAGAAGCGGCATGCGGTAGGCCACCGGCAGTGCAATTTACGGCAGTCCATTCGAAAACATTTGACAGGAAGTCAAAGCGAAATCTGACCCGTGTGGTTTACGGGAATCGTAATTGACTTGATTTACTCCACTTCGTTCGATAAGCGATTTTCTGAAGTCGCCGCTCGCGTTTATGTTGAAATAGAAACATGATATATAATTCGCCACAGTGCACGGCATCTACTGTATTGTAAGACGGTCGTAGCGTGTTTTCGCGTCTCGCGACCATAATCACAAACATGTTTCTGGCGTAGTCACTGGATCAACCAATGAACGGCTTCGGTTGTCAACGACCGCAGCTAGCCATTGGTTCTGTAATCTGCAGTTACGTCAGAAACATGCTTCTGGTTATGGTCGCGAAAACAAATCACAGATGTGACTGCAACTTTGTCAAATTATCGATCTCTATATCGCACAAGACATTGTATATTGGCGGTAATGCTAAATAGTTCGTTCAAAATTTTGCCCCCCGTGGGTACCCGGGTTTAGAATAGGTACCCTGCATCCTCCTTGCATTTCGTAAGAGGCGAAAAAATGGAGACAACTCGTTTGCCGTGAGTTGGACTCGTGTCCATGGAAGACGGGATCCTGGAGGTTGAGGATTCTGGGAGCTGCGGCTCCCAAGATATCCAACACACCTCTTTGGCCCTTATTTCATCTAGACGAGCGGTCTAAATGGCCCGTTCAGATCAATCGGCTGGTCGTGCCTAGCACTATGTGCCGAGGTTATAAATTTGATGCTTTAAATAACATCTGTACTTTCCAAGTACTTATTCTATTAGTTATCAATCGCGGGTTTAGTTAATCTTCTCCAACCTCAGCCATAATAAGCGGCGGCTTATGGGTCAATCAAGTATGATTTAATCATGCTTGAGTATACCATCCCTGTATCTCTAGTGCGCAACTACATTCATTTTGAGTAGCTCTGTGCATCCCCTTGTTGGGCTCCATGGTGGGTGGAGACCAGAGATGGTGAATTATTATGCAAACAAATATGGCCTCCCACACAAACAAACGAAACCGTCCCGACTCGGATTCGGATTCAGATAAATCAGATCCTCGGCAACAATCTTCAACTAATGCAAAAGAAACTTGGTACAGGTTTTTGAAATAGTCTCGTCAGATGACAGCCATCCCATAACAAAGCTTTCGCCCTTTGTTATCGATAAAGCGATTCAGGGCATGATGGGCATTGTAAAATTGGTCGAAAAAACTAAGAAAACCTCCTGCAGGCAGCCTCCTCATTGAGGTGGCAACACAAACACAAAGTCAGAACATCATCAAAATGAAAGTTGGCCAATATACCGGTTATTGTCCAACCACACAAAACGTTGAACAGCAGCAAAGGTGTTATAAAAACACGTGAATTAGACGACCAAACAGAGGATGAAATACTAAACTATCTAGCAACGCAAAGTGTTACTACTGTCAAAAGGATAACTATCAGGAAAAATGATAACGTCATTGCCACAGGCACATACATTCTGACCTTTGATACAACGATACTTCCAGAGTTCATCAAGCTGGGATACCTCAGGATAAAAGTTGAGAAGTACACATGTATATTCCCAACCCACTGAGGTGCTTCCAATGTCAAATGTTCGGTCACGGTCTACAGGCATGCAGAGGAAGACCTATTGTTGCTTCCGCTGTAGCGAGCTTGACCACAGTGGACAAGACTGTCATAAAGATCCAAAATGCAAGAATTGTCAGGGTGACCATATGGCTTCATCAAGAGATTGTCCTGTGTGGAAAATGGAAAAACAAGTCCAATATCTAAAAGCTATGAACAACATCAGCTATCCAGAAGCTAAGAAAATGGCTAAAGCTCACACCCCTGATAAACCTACATATGCTGCAGCAGCAGCAGCAGCAGCAGCAACAACACAACCTAAAGAAACTCGCAATATTGTAACGCCGGTCCCAATCGGCTAGCCGAGGACGCTAACACGGCTCCACACGGAGCCGGTTGGCGCGACCCTGCTAGAAGGTTGGGACTCCCGTCTCGGCGGGAGACGTTTCCTGAGCGCCATTGTTGTTCTGGACGTTGTTGAATAAAGAGTGTTGAAATAAACGTGGAGTATTTTGTGTCTGAATAAGTTTTCTTGTGTGTTTTTCCTTGTGTCGAGTATAGTATCAAATAACAAGTGGGAGGAAAACCTTGTTACAATATGGAATGCCAAACAAAGCTCACCTGGATCACAACTGAAAAGCCAGTTAACTACACACCAATCGCAGAACCAAAACGACCCCTTACTAAATCAATCCACCTGACCAAGAAAACCTCCAAACCAAAACACGCCCTACTACCAGTAGTAACTCCAAAGAAAAACCACCAGGAAAACATTCCAACAAGAAAACAAACCCTGAATCCAGTAACCGAACCAAAAAAGGCAACAAAACCCAATTAATCTACAAAACAAATACAATAGAGTCTAGATGATGAAGCCGAAGATGACATGGAAGTATACTATACGGAACTACAGCAAATGTCTATCTCAAAGAGTAGGATAAGAAGTAGATCTCCCAAACCTAATACTAAATAAAATATTCTCTTACATAACCAGCACATTTTACTAATCGTTTTACCCACAATGTTAATGAATAAAACAAAAAATTTTCAGTGGAATTGTAGAGGTTTTAAAGCCAACTTTAATGAAATTAAACTTTTAGTTCAAACACACAACCCAGCTGGTTTGCACTTCAAGACCCAAATTACATACAAACATAGTTTATACATGCACTTTCTTTTACCATACAAAGTCGTCTTGTTTGAGATTCATCCCCAGGGTTTGCTCACCCTGGTGAGACAAGATGTTGCTCTTCCCTTGGGATGAGTTTCACAAAGTAAATCCAGACATAATACATAGCCTACACTTTCTTTAAACTTTATTGACACAATTAATATATTTTAATTAACTGGGCAGTTAAACAGGGAGCCCTAATCCTGGAGGACGGGTCGTGGAGGATTTACCAGACACTCGGTGCCATTGTCCCATCATCACCCGGAGGTTAGCGGACCTGTAAAAATACCGGCGGGGCCCGGGCACTTAAACTGCAAGGGAAACGGCCGGCCTTGCGGGACCCATTTAGACAGGGTGCCGTGTGTCTGGGGGATCCTCCATAGCCTGCCTCCCATGGGATTCTCCTGGAAAACTGCCCAGAATCAGTCTACCGTAATACTTCTATACAATGGTTCTTCAATCCTTTTGAAATGTCTCTCATTCTTTTCCTACGTGATAATTGTTTCTTCTGACTCCAAGTTTTTACTTGCTCCACAATTCACATGATTATTGTTGATTACTACCTATTGTTTTATATATTTACATATTCTCGCCGTGAATATGGCCACTGATGCCTGGCACGGCGCTAAACCCAAAACTAACTCACTCACTCAAAATTTTGCAAAAAAATGGCGGCAGCACTTCTGTTTGGACATTATAGGCCTACCACATTCAAAGTCAAATCATTTATGACTGTTAATGCAGAAAACTGTTCACAAAAGTAAAAATGCGTTTCTGAACAAAATGGGTGTGTTTCGCCTGCTCATGGTTTAATACAGTTGAAACAGTTTCCATTTTCTTTTCAATTCTATACAATTATGTTACAATATAGGTCTACATTTTGCACATGTCAGTGGTACAAATATATATTTATTTTATTTCACAACGAATAAGCGATACACTTCGTGCACTGCAAACATAAGAAATAACACACGGTCACATAAAATCAAGCAAACCATTCGTTACATTATTCACATTAAAATGCATTCAAAACCTTTTAACACGTGTTTCAGTATAGACCAGTGGGGGAAAAAAACCATTTCGATACAGGTACTTTTTCCGAAGCAACACGCATTTTAATACTTATATGTTAACTGACACAATTTTTCGTTAAAAATATTAAGATACAAGTATGGATAATTGTTGTTGTTGTTGTATAGGATTAAACGTTTGGCTTTAGGTGCATTTTCCACTGCCAATTGCATCCTAATTCAGAGTCGGATCGACCTACAATACATAAGGCAAAACGGAAGGTATCTATATTATGACAAGATTGATAATTCATCTTTCAACTACATGTATGTTTTCGCTTTTTTTGTGGTAAGTGGATTCCAAGCCATAAAGTCAAGTTGACATGAAGCCAACATGCATGTTTTTAATCGAAACATTCAACAGACGACGGTGCGTGTCTGAGTAAAAAGCCATTGACGCGCAGGGTTGAAAGTGACGCGCGCTAACACTAAACATAGGGAATTTTGAGTAATGCACTGAAAACCACTGGGCAAAAAGTGTTTTAGTGACTCTGTGATTTTTAGTGCCTCGTTTCAGTCCAAAATCTCTCCACACCAATTTTCCTCAAAGCGACGCGCGTCAAATTTGCGCTCGAAAAGGCTCACTCTATAAACTCCTTGCAGACGACCGCGCACATCATGCAACGCGCTTCTTTGAACCAATTAAATGTCTTCATTTTGACTCCCAAAACACCATTTTTGCACATGTGTACTAGTTGTCTGCAAGGGCCCACAAAGAGTATATCTGGGTAGTTGAAACTTGAAACACGAAGCAAAACAGTATACTCATTCTATTAAAAATATTTTGACCAATTGCTGTGTACAGTATATACGTACCATATAGCACCATGGTAATAGGTCCCAGAACATTGACAAAGGCGCGGGATTTAGGCACTAGCAATTTTTACTTTTCTATTATCGTCTAAAACACTTAAAGTTGCACTGCCCGTGTTTGGGCCGATTTGGGCGTACAATTTTTTTTTTAAAGTTAAATAGGTATTTTTCTAGAATTGAAAAAGTTATCAGCTTTCATTTGGTACCAAGAACGTAAAAATCCGTTAAAGATTAATGCCAGTCGATTAAAAACTAGAAATGATTAAATGGCTGGCAGGGCATTTAATCGACAGGGTTATGACGTAATGTACATGTGCGCGTACATGTGTACATTGTACACATACTACGTACATTTGAGCGTACGCGCACATGTACAACATGTGAAGCACGTTTCAAGAAAAAGGCTTGTATCTCCAATTCCCGACGTCGGAAATTTAAGTTTTTGATAATTTTCGTTACAGAGACACGTAAGCTTTCTAAATTCGTTCGCTTGTGTAAATTAATTGTTTTAATCCTTTCACCGAAACACGGGCAATGCAACTTTAACATTCAGACTTCAAAAGACTGTTGTCAGTTGTAGTACAGATTTTATCTAAGCATGTAATGTCTCCAAAGGTCCAGATGATCACTGGTTGGAGCTAGGCATTTACATTGTAGTTCAACAGATTTGATCTTCGGAAAATACTTCCCCCTGGGTCGTATTTATAAAACTCAGCATTTGCTTCTACTATCATTTTCGGAGCATTTACTTGCATTTGTATGAATAAATATTCAGTACATGCTTTACTAGAAAGCATTTGCTAAACACTAAAAGTATTTACCGTTTAATGAGTTAGCATTTGCTATAGACGAGTAGCATGCTTTGATTTGTATATAATGAATAAAAAGGAGTATAAGTGCAATAGTAATTCCGAGTATTTACTATAACTAGTTTTCAAGGCTGGGTCTGGGCAGACTTGAAAAGGGATAACCAAATACTAGTGTACAAAATTGCAGGGTTCAGGATTGTAGTTTGGATGGAAAAGGTGTCTGCCTTTAGGAGGGATTGTCCTGAATCTAAATATACTCTCCAACAAACGAAACTGTGCATGGTAAAAATTGCTGTATTTTTTCAAGAAGGTGGAAAATAAACACAATTCACAGACAATATTCTCTGACATTGTTAGAAAAAGGTTATGCACTCAAAACCTGCTCATGGCATAGTGCAGGACTTAGGCATGCCTGGGTGTTGATTTCACAATAGGGGTCCTACAGGTTGTTATGTAACAGAATTCTATAAAGTTCAGGTCTCGTTAGCAAGCCGTATAAAAGGACTACCCAAAAGTCAATATTCTCTTTCATGCGCGTGTCATTGGCTCCATGAGGCGAAGATACACAGCAGTGATTAATGCACAAGGGGGACACACTCGATGCTGACTTTGTGACTTCAATATTGGCAAGTCAGTTTTCAGCAACCTCTGAGAACACGAAGAACACATTTTGTACATTTCAAGTTCGGTTAACCATTGGAAAGATTTCATGGACATTCATTAACAGTTTATTCCAGCGAGTTATCTGCCATGGCTGAAAAAATGCAGCAATTTTTATCATGCAGTTTCTTTTGTTGGAGAGTATACAAGCATCTGTACAGATCTTAGGAACGAAATGTGGGGAATAGACGACTATAGTTATATCTCGTGAATTGAGGTGTACTCGAGTTTTCACTGGAAGGGGTCCTTCTTTAAACTTTTTCAATCTAAACTTTAAGAGAGATTTTAACTCTAGAACGTCTAGTCTCTAATTTCACTCTTACAGATTTAGAGAGTATAGGGTTTTCATTGTAGATAAAATTATGTTGATTATTTCTTTCTGGTATACTGAAACCAAGGATTCCTCAAAAGCGCAGTGTCGCTCGCAAGCGTGAGGAAACCAATGACAGCCAGCAGAGACACCGGGGAATCCCCTTGTTCTTCTCGAAAGAATGCTCTGGGATCTTTAAAGTGCGTTACCGATACCTAACACACTGGACCAACGGCTTTACATCCTTTCCGAAGGATGGAGCAAGTGTGATTAAGAGCCTTGCTCAAGGGCACAGGTAGGCCTACCCCAGCCGAACCAGAATTCCCAAATGCGATCGACGTATACCGGTAGTTAGGCTGATATGATTGATAAATATTCATTGCAAACACAAGGAACAACCAAAGGTTGGCCTATCATGTAGGCCTATAATGTATTGGTCCTCTATATTCGCTATTCCGAGTGTGACACCATTATACTTTTTTATGACCTATACTTTCTGCCCATGTCACTGTTTTACGATTTGTTAATTATCGTTTACAATATAAAGTTATCCGTATAAGATAAATAAAATTCTCTGTGTATATTTCAGTTTAAATGGTCGAAATAACATGAAACAAAATGGGTAGCGATTTCAGCAGTTCACTTTGCCGATCCCACGTCTCGCTTGAGTTTCTCAATGGCCGGGTTTACTTTGTATTCTTGCTTCATGGTAAAAAGCTGTGAAACAAACAAACAAAAATTAAAACACGAATTCTACTTCATTTTACACCTAACATCACGTTAGGTATGGTTATGGGAAAAAACCAGGGCATTCGATACTTTTGGGACACTTTTTTGTAATAAATTTTGGAGCTGTAAAACTGACTTTTTTGCACTAAAATCACTTTTGTGGAAACAACCAATTTCCAACTTTTGGACGATATTTTTTTTGTTTTTAATACAATTTTTGTTACCTGTTTTGTCAGCTTCAGCATTGCTAACTAACTTAAAATTTGCCTCTGCTGTTTCATGTTGTAAAAATAGTTTCATGTTGTAAAAAAACCACTCATTGACCAATCAGAGACCCGGTATTAAACTGAAACCTTTCTCAGCCAATCAAAAACGGCCTTTAATTCATGCAATGCTTAGCATAAAACGCCATCTTGAATTTGTTAAACATTTGGCCGGTTATTCCTGTTTTTACCCCACAATTTCCCTCAAAATTAAAAACCTTGCCATCTTTTCACAAAAATAATCTTGTCATTCTGAGAAGAAAAATATCAAGAGTAATTACACTGTAAGTGGTTTGATAAAAATGACACATGGAACGGTGTCCTAAATGTTACTAATGCCAAAAACAGACAAGATTTGCCAATTATCTCCAACTATACTTCAAAAGTATATTGTTGCTGTATAGTTTTCACTTATAAACATAAATACCAGTGTGAACTTTGGGATGTATGACCTTTATAGACACTGATCCTTACTTTAAAGGAAATTGAACTTTCGGTTCCATTTCCGCATCACAGAAAACTCGTAAAAAAATGACAATAATAATAATAATTTAAAGAACGCTGGATGCCGCAATGGGGCGACATTTCGGGAAGACTCTCACCGGGGACCACCGAAATTTCGGCAAGAATCACTCAAAATGACACCTTATTTTTTTACCCAAAGCTTCCGGAGATGGTCGCAGACCTAAGAGAGACAGTTCCAGACCTAATAAAAATGGTTCTCGATTTTAAAAAAATGGTTTTTGACCTAAAAAAATTAATTTTAAACTCAAAAATATTAGGGCGACACCAAAATGTCGCCCTATTGAGCACGTCGCCCTAATATACTTTTTTTACACACGATTTGTCGCCCTATCCTACAATTCATAGTTTTTTCGTTCTATATTAAATCATATAAAATGTAAGAAATGATTATGTATCCTGGTATATTATATTGTGCATTTTTCATACGACCACCAGATACATTTATAATGATACCCGCAAACGTTCATCGTTTATTATCTGTGTTTCATAGAAGTTTGATAACATTGAAGTGCGTATTTTGATCTCATGAGGTTTCGGTTTGGACTTCGGTATAGGCAATATACGGCTAACAACTAAACAGTTACCGTATGGGTTTGATAAACACAACAATGGTGTGTACACAAAATGAATGGGGCGGTTCAATAGCGAGGAGCGTTCGTGATGCTTATACCGTGTAACACCAACTTACACCGGAGCGTTCGTCAAGTTATAGCCATCACGTGATACACGAGTTTTGCCCAGGTGGCAGCCACCACTGCCCGAGCTCGCGCCAGGGTCTTTGGTGTAAGGCTCGGTGTAATTACGTCACCTAGTAACCGCGGGTAGTAAAACATCGTGACAGTTTGGAATCGCGACGTTGAGTACGAAGAAAAACACAGATTTATGACACAAATAGGGGATAGGGGTTTTAAAAAATTTTGCTTAATCAGTAGATGTCTGTAGGCATTGACAAAGTTTGTTACGGTACCATTTGGAAAAGAAAAAAAATTTGCGTGGCGCCGGATAATTTTTTTCTCGTGAGTCAAACGATAACCGTGTTTATATAAAAGCCCCGCCTGCAACAACATTTGAGCTGTGTTCCCATAATTCAAAGCGAAACCCCGTGTCGTTCATTTTGCATCTACTGGGCTGCTTTCGAGCGCGGCACCAGGTGCTCCATGGTGCTCGCCCGAAAGCGTGTGTAAGCATGTGTGTGACGTAACGTTTCCACCACCTGGGAGCACCAGGGACGAGCGCTCGAAAGCAGCCCGGGCTGGAGGCTTCCCCGGTGTAAACCCCATGTTACACGGTGTATGCATCTCGAACGCCCCTAATATGTCACTGTGCAACATCATGTCAATTATTAACTTGAATTATAATCTGAAATTTGTGGGTTGGAGTCGGGTCAATGTTCACTTATTGTGTATTCTTTGTTCTTGAGTGCGCTTTTGAAACATAGTCGCTTTCCTATATAGTGGCTTAGGTGTCAATTATAGCGCGAACAAAGTAGGCCTACGCTGCATATACAGATTTCCCTTCCGTAAACGCAGTGTCATAGTTTAAGACAGTTTACATTTAGCTGTTCACTTTAATAGAGCCCAACCCTTAAAAAATATAATCCCGTAGATCATTGCCGGGATTTGATATCTGTATTCGCGCACTTTTATAGATATACTGAAAATTAAATAAAATTTATCAAGATGTGTTTGTTTTCTATTTTCAGCAAAAAGGTCAAATTGTGCAGTTTTATGAAGAGGCACTCAAGCATGTTGTGCTCAGTTTCGGGTTACCAATAGGTTAAATTGGCATTTATGAATACCGTAGTTATCATCAGTCATACTACTTCTTAACATAGATTTTTAGTCTACTCTCCCCATGCACCTACTTTTTAACGTTGGCAAAATTGGGCGCCGTTTTAGATCCATGACATTCTCGTACATAACCACACCCAAATGGATTGGGATATAGTTTTGGAAAGGGAAAATTGTATTTTCGCAAAATACACATCCGGTGAATCAGTTCCCTCATGGATACTTCGTAATGTAAATGCGCTTCGAGGGAGATTGAGAAATCTTCGAAATGACCACGTTTTTTCCACAAACGTAGTCATTTCGAAGATTTCCAAAAAGTGCTTAGCCTATTGCCTTGAATATGCAAAAACAGTTCGAGCAGCGTCCCTCGGTGTCTCTCAAAGAACGTTGGTCCAAATTGATCAAACTATTGTTCGTAATCGAATATAGGCCTACCCTTATGTACTTTTCGATATCTTATGTTCGTCGGTTTTCAAGGGATAATGTGAGGGAATAATTTATATCAATTTACGAAACAAACATTCCAACTGCAGTATACATGCCGGCCGCGGTCATAAGTCAGATCATGAAAATAAACATTCGTAGCCGCATAAAACCCTGGGGGACTTTAATAAATTAAAATAATGGCTGGAGTGTCTTCTGTCAAATTGCCTGCTGAATTTTTTTTTTTTAAATGGGGCGTTGTCTAAACAATCATCTTCGGCTTCGACTTGCCAGACCGGCATTCGTGTGTTGTCTTTCTCCGTACTGAAACAAACCTGCAGCACGAAGCCAATGTGGTTTTATTATGTTTGAGGATTCATAGGCCTAATAAATGAGACTGGAGCGATCAAAAGAAAGAAAATCAAGTGCGAAAATGAAGGCGATCGCGGTCGTTTTGAAAGCACTCTTTGTTCATTTCGTGGGTAAAGCAAAGTTTCAACCAATGGCACCTTGCAGATTTGACGTTATGTGAAATCTCTCCCAATGTTTGTACATTAAAGGGGACCCGCGAGCTAAAAAAAAACACAAGATATTGAACCGGACATATAGTCAAGTGTAAACAGTCCACGAAACTCGACGCACTTTCATGCTTGCGATTTGTTAAGCTCAGTTTTTCGATTTATGTGCACATTGCTGACTGCTCTTATAATACCAAGTGAAAACCTCGATTTTTTTCCGAATAGGCCTAATCGTCACAGTAATTGCACATAAGAATTGTCCGCAAAACGAGGTACCAATTTCCGGACAACATGGCGCAGGTTGCGCGCAGCCCGTGCCAACATCAAGGCAATGTTGCAACCCTTACAAAAAAATGTCAATGGTATTCAATGGTATTCAATGGTTCCGTATGGTAATTGTATGGTAGTGAATGGTATGTAATGGTAATGTAACAATTATTCAGTGGTGTACAATGGTAAGATTAAAACGACTGAATGGTAAGCAGTGGTATTCAATGGTTGTGTATGGTAACGATATTGTACGAATGGTATGCAATGGTAATACAATGGTTATTCAGTGGTATGCAATGGTAAGATTAAAACGACTGAATGGTAAGCAGTGGTATTCAATGGTTGTGTATGGTAACGATATTGTACGAATGGTATGCAATGGTAATACAATGGTTATTCAGTGGTATGCAATGGTAATATTGCAAAGGACTGAATGGTAAGCAGTGGTATTCAATGGTTGCGCATGGTAATGATGTTGTACGTATGGTATGCAATCGTAATACAATGGTTATTCAGTGGTATGCAATGGTGATATTGCAAAGGACTGAATGGTAAGCAGTGGTATTCAATGGTTGCGTATGGTAATGATATTGTACGTATGGTATGCAATCATAATACAATGGTTATTCAGTGGTATGCAATGGTAATATTAAATTGTATTACGATTGCAAACCATACGTACAATATATCATTACCATACGGCACCATTGAATACCACTGCTTACCATTCAGTCCTTTGCAATATTACCATTGCATACCACTGAATAACCATTGTATTACCATTGCATACCATACGTACAATATCGTTACCATACACAACCATTCACTGCTTACAATGGTACAATGGTTATTCAGTGGTATGCAATGGTAATATTGCAAAGGACTGAATGGTAAGCAGTGGTACTAAATGGTTCCGCATGTTAATGATAGTGTACGTATGGTAGGCAATGGTATTACGATGAGTATTTAGTGGTACATCAGGGGTATATATGGTAAGATCTCGAGTCACGAATGGTGCACGGTGGTTAAAATTCAAAATAACGTTAAACTTAAATTTACATCAAAATGACTAGAGAATATAATATAAACCAACACCATAGATCATAACGACCCTGGCCGTGACGTACAAGTAGCTGATATTTATTAAGAATAAATTAAACAACTACGAAAATAATTCAGTCTCAGAAAAACGGTCCGGAATTCCAATTTTCCGCTTAGAAACGTTTCTTTCATGAAGTTATAAATCCTACCGACATTGTCTTCCGTTTGCTTTCATTATAAAAAGCGAAAAATCCGGTATCGATACCATTTTCCCATGTAGCTTTTATGGGAAATGACTGAGAAAACCCCTACAAATATATATATTACAGCAGTATCGATACTATGCAGAGCACCAGTTTACTTGCACAGGTTGTAATTACTGGGAACCAGCGCAGCGTAATTGTCGCACGATCACTATTCAAGATGGCGTCCACATCATGCTCTCCGGTTTGTACTTCTTGTTGCCAAGTTTTGAAACTACTGGGATGGAAACATGATATACAAGGCAACCAAAAGCGACAGAATTATAGAGTCAAGGATTAAAAAGAGTTTGAGTTCATCAGAGCTTAAAAGGAAAAGGAAAAACACATTTTTAAGCGGGGTATTTTCTTCGCATACACGGCGGTCGTCGATATGCGCGATAATGGAGGACAACTCGTACCTTTGCCAACTCGTACCTCATTAATATGGAACACGTAACATGGGCAAGTCGTACTTTAGCCAACTTGTACTGTGTATTCCGTCAATTCTTGCAGTGGCGAAAGTAGTGCCTTCAAGGTTCTAAACCGTATCAGATCGGCGGATTATTTCGAAAAGATTCCACAAAAATAACACACGAATTTGACTTGAAGTTACTGTAGCTAAACTACGGTGCTTTTGCCACGCGCGGACTGATCAGGTCACGGCATATATTATATGCCCTACGTATACGTGCACAGGAAGTAGCTTATTGGAGCACACGCAGAGTGGCACCGGTGGTTTTTGCTACTCCACGGACTGACAACTGTATTAATGATCTAGAGTTGTCTTCATTGATTAAACGTAGGTCTACGAGTTGGTAAAGGTACGAGTTTGTAAAAGTAGTTTTTACATAACCACGCTTTTTATGTATATAATTCAGAAGAAAATTTCATTCATGTAAAATTATCTACAGGTTTGGTTAGACACGTTAAAGTGCTACATATACTTGTTAATTTGTTTTTCTTCAGTTGCTACATGGACAGACGTGTGCCGAAGAAAAATACAAGCCACTAACTCTTTCTAATAGGACATAATAATGTGAGAAAACGTACTGAAGAAATGACAGGTTTTTCTTTGAAAACATATTGTGTTAGGACATGTGCGATGGACTTAGTGCGTAAGGGCTTATACAATAATTTCATTTACCACTGGCAATTACCACTAGTCATTCAATGTTTTCAATGGTGTTTTTTTTTAAATGGTAAAATTTAACGATACTCTTTATGGTAAAACCATTAATTAGTAGTGGTATTTATCACTGACAATGGTACATTTTTACCATTGACAATGGTACATTTTACCATTGACAATGGTACATTTTACCATTGACACGCAATGGTACATTTTACCATTGACAATGGTACATTTTACCATTGACAATGGTACATTTTACCATTGACACGCAATGGTAAATTTACCATTGACACGCAATGGTACATTTTACCACTGGCAATGGTTCAGTTTTACCACTGGCAATGGTACAATTTTACCACTGGCAATGGTACATTTACCATGGAGATACCATTATTTACCATTAAAAAAACGTTCCAAAACACCATTAGATATACCATTGAATATTGCTAGTGGTAATTGTCAGTGGTATTTTTAATGGTAAACCATTGGCATTTTTTTGTAAGGGAATTACCGTATTTTTAAAAGTTCATTCCACTCATACATGCTCCTTGGTGAGTCAAACAATTTGGTGTGGTACAAGTATAGGCCTAGGCCTAGGCCTACATTATGCTTTATTAACACTTTGTCGTTTGTTTGTTTCTTTGAATTGATTTCACATGATGACAAAAAGTGAATATATATATACACATGTACTCACCTTTTGTGGCACTTCGGGGTTGATTCTTTCCCACGGTCTGGGGTTTGATTTCTTAAATAACCTTTAGACAAATGCAACAAAAAGTATCAAAATGCACAACTCAATCAATTATTGGAAACAAATAATAGCAAGCCTGGGTGCACCCACGAAACTTCGTTTTGGAAATGCGTATAGGCCTAAATGCTTTTCGCGTCGACCATGAACATGTCCCATGCGCAACACTAATTTTGTTGATTTGTCAATGCACTTTGATATCTATTAACTGAAACATTTAATTAGTCTGCTGAAAAGTATATCTCAAAAGGTATGGTGTACATTGGTTCAAAATCTGTTAAGAAATGGTAATTTCAAGTCACTGGAAATTGGGAAATTCTAGTTGACTGCTAGCCTTGTCCAATGCTGTGATGTGAGCTGCATGGCCGTGCCGGCTTGGCCAAGCCGCAGTGAAATGCCTATAAGGCCTAGGAAATCCCATGCGAACAGAGGCCAACAGCGAATAGGCTTGTTACCGGAAGATCTTTGTCTAGAAACCAGACTACACATACGAGGCTCCTCGTGTGTGTAGTCTGGTTTCTGGACAAAGATATTCCGGACTACTGCGGCTTGGCCAAGCCGGCACGGCCAGCTGACATCACAGCCTTGGACAAGGCTAGTTGACTGAATGCAGATTTTAAAATATCCTAAACACATGCAGAAACGCTGTCGTATCCACGATGTATACTAGTCATAAAATCTATATACTGTCATAAAATCGAAGTCTTGCAAAGGCTAGGCACAAAACGATGTGTGGAATAGTAAAAACTAAACTTACGCAACGTCCGTCTTCCTTAAAAGACTAAATGTGCTAAATCCAGTGGCTAAGACTATGACTGTTCCCGTAATGATGACGAGTGGCGACAACTGTGGGGGAAAATAATGAATGAATGAGTCTTTATATTATAAACCAAGATGTATTGTACATTACCATTTTCTTGTTTCAAAATAAAGTTGTTCTTAGACTAAAACCACCGCAAAAACTGTGGTGTTTTATTAACACCAGTGGTGTTGTCTTATATAGATACCAAGCCTCGTGTTGAAATTAAACACCAGAGGTATTAGTTTTAATTCCACACTTGAAATAAATGCATTATTTTTAACACCCTATAATACTTGTGTTGTTAAAACTTAACACCAGGCTTGGTATCTATATAAGACAACACCACTGGTGTTAATTTAACACCACAGTTTTTGCAGTGAACAATTATCTTTAAATTTGAACGGGATTTTTGCATTTTTATATTACTATTAGTGAGCATTTTTAAAAGATATGAAATACACATTGAGAGTTTTACTTTATATATTGACGTAGACAAAAGATAGCCACAACAAGGATTAACAATAAACTTAGGAATTTTGTTTACAACAGCATGCTATATTTAACACAGACTTCATCGTAAATTTGAAAATACTACCCTCATTTTGTTTCCACTATGTTTAATGTACGTGCTTACATTTTACTTGTATGTGTACACGCATACAAACACAGGCCCTGACGCACGCACCGATCAAGTAGACCGTAAATTATTGACATGCAAACCATTAAAACAAAACAACACCACTTTTTATTTAACAAAATCCCAGGGTAGCCAAAATATATTCTGATAACAAAACTGTCAGACTTGCTTGTTTGAAATTTCAAACTGAAATGCAGTTCTGACATACTGTAAATGAATCACTACCGAATTATGATGATAGCGAAACAATTATGTTTAGATCTCAGTTTGCGTTTCTACGTTTCAGTTTGGTTTGATATAGACTGCCGAAATGTCACAATTTGTAAATTATTGCCCATAGGTCTACAGGCAATGGTTCCACACAAAATCACCGAATCGCGTCAATAATATGCTTTTTGAATGGCTGCTTTAGCCGACAGCTCAATTAGGACGACACATGTCGGCTCCTAGACGGTGCTGCCGATTTTTTGGCTTAATACATTGGATGCAAAGTGGGCTGTGCAGCACCACTAACAGCGCCATTTTCCCCCATAGCGTTAAGCCAATATGGCGGCGCCCACATCGACACGGCATGTGTTGATGGCCCCTCTCATTTTCTATAATTATCTAATGGTTTGATCCCATATCACAAGAGACTAATCTTATGGAGCTGTTATAAGCACAGAAATGTGCTTGGCGCAATACTTTGTTTGTATGTCAATGATGCATGTGTTCTTATATAGCAATGGATAGCAGAATACCATGCAGTCATCCGTAAAACATATCACATGCGAGTTTGGCTGGTAAACCAATTTTGAAAAGCTACCAAGCACAGAAACGTGCTTAGCATAACATTTATTTGCTTTTCAAAAATGGGTTACCAGCCAAAATGTTATGTCAACGTATGTTCTTAGCAACAGTAGCAGAATACCAGTCAATCGTAACACACATGATGATTTTGGCCGGAAAGCCCTTTTCGGCGAAGCAAATACGCAAATACATTTTGTGCTAGGCAAATTTCTGTGCTTAACAGCTCCATGAAATTGTATTCTTTGCAAGAATACCAGTCAATTGTAATACAGTGTAGGCCGACATATCAACATTTTAATACGATTTTAGTTGGTAACCCATTTTTGCCAACCAAATAAATTTATGTGCACATTTTTGTTATGCCCTGCTGCATGGAGCTCCTTTGCGACTTCCGAAAAGTCTTAAATCCGTCGAGCCGAAGGCAAAGCTGAAGACAGGGGCGGATCCAGGGGGCGTGGGGGGCGCACGCCCCCCTCCCCCCTTTTCAAAAAAAACCCATCACTTTTTGTGCACACTTTTCCTGCTTAAAGTGGTTAAATATTGCCACAGATCGCACCACAGAGCATCTAGAAGCTCCCGCCCCCCCCCCCCCCCCCCCCCCCCCCCCCCCCCCTTTTCAAAATCCTGGATCTGCCCCTGGAAGATATCATTTGAACAACGCCAATGACGGCATTCGAAAGAACGTTCAAGGGTAACTCGCTGGTGGAATGATAATTCATGGCTTGCATTTGTTTCTGTCACTGAATAATTCGTCCATAAGCATCTAAAAGCAACCCCGGGAAAACAACCAGACCGAATCCGTCTCATGGTAGGGACGAGCATTTCAAGGACGCGCTAAAATTGGAAATGTTATGTGCGACGCTGTTAATCGCCAAATCCAAGCCATCTTCAAGAGTGAATTGGAAATATTTTGATCGCCAAACCAGCCTAGTGATTAAAACTTGACTGAATTTGCGAACACACACAAAAATAAACACACAACCAACAATTCTGAAATACCGTTTTTGACTGTGAACAACATTAGGCTAGTTATTTCTGGAAAAAACGACTAAAATCAAGTATGTATAATTATTATACCTTTAATGTGTACACAATCTCAAAGTGACTTTTATACCTTTAAAACTTGATATAGGGGTCTTGAGTGGACGTGCATTAATGCTTGACCAATGCGAAGCCGGGGTATTGCCCGAGACGAAGCCGAGGGCATATATTTTCCTATAAACCCCAGTATGGCTAAAGACTTACCTCATAATTAGCTCTTCCAAGTCTTGCCAGAATTCCCCTTCCACCGACACCGTGACCCATCGTCGTTTCTAGGATATTAAACAAACAAAACGTCTTATAATTTATGTAGTTATCTATGCGTGGTTTCAGTGAAACATTTCAAACCACTCAGGCCATTTCGTTTAAAAGCTATGCTGTCAGCGCTTTCTAATTTAATAAATCATATATGCTTTTACATTTTTTTACAACCAACATAACAACCGAGTTCATAATAAAGTGTAAACGGTGTTCTCAGTCCAATCACTCAGACCTTTCTGCCTAATTTTCGCGCCGCTTTGGAAGTTGAAATTGCAGACCACGAAAACACTATGCCATTGATACCCTGGATGGACTGAGCTGCAGCGTTTATTACTTCCGTCGCCTCCGGCCCACAGGGCACTCGGCTCGCCACGCGTATATAAACTTGGCCCTTGAAGGCAAATTATATATCCTTTAGCTAGCAATGACTGGCTTGTGTTATCCAGATGAAGGATCGATTTGAATTCACGGCCAAGATCCCGGTACAAATTTTAACATTGATTTTGAGCTTATTTACTGATTCCTAAAATAATGAAGCACGGTGCACTTAAATTACTACATTGTTGTCGACCACCTTTCGGTGTCACGTGGTTTATTAATACATGACGTCACTGGCCAGCATCCACTGAGCTTTATAGCATCCCACATGCGCAGTGTATTCCATTCAAAATCAGTAAACAGTCACGTGACAACCTCGGGACATCAAACGTCTTATACACATCTTTCATATCGATTTTAATTAGACCTACCCGACAAATCACGCGGTACACATTTAAACATTGATTTTTGCTCACCTGACGATTGCTGTGTTCGAGCTTGTTTATGATATCATTCCCAAAATTAATGAAGCACGGGGTCTTTAATTTAACACAATATTGTCAGTTATAAAATGTGTATGGTAATTGTGAGCCATATTGTGAATTCTGATTTGCTATACAATCTGTATGTTTGAAGCATGTATGCAAGGGTGCACCCCACTAAATTGACAAAGATTGGTGCGCCGACCTCATTTATATTTTGTTTGCTTTTTTTTTATATTAGAGAGATTTGAGAGCTAAACGAGTATGGTTTAGTGTAGAAATTGTCCATTATCGTGATGTGGGGTGTTTATTCTTTCAACTGCAGTATTTGTGATAATCAGTATATTTTTGACAATCTTTGCCTTAAATTAAAGCGCGTTGGAATTTAGTTTCAAAAATATACACGCTTAATTGTCGGTTTGGCAGTTTGGCAATTTTCCATCTTACGGACTATACACCCCCTAAAATTGAAAAGAATTGAAAAGATGATCGAGACTTCAGTACTTTTTGGGATCTTTGTCCCGAGACCCTGTGAGACTATTTTAAAATTATTTCTGAAATAGGGAACATTTAGCAATGTTCCCCATGCATGGAAACATCCCGTCGCCATAGTTACGCCAGCAGCTTGTGCATGATGAGGTATAGCACTCCCCATCTTTTGCGCGGACTCCGGTGTCTCCATTACTGTTTATAGAACCATCTACATGTAGTGAATGATTGATGAAAGTGTCTGCCAATGTGATACGAGTTTAATTCCATGGGAAATTAAAGGCACTGTGCAGGACCTCGGGGCATTTCTCTCTCATTTTTACAGCAAACCTTTGTTGAGGAACGCACCCCTTAAATGCGGCGTTCTATGAAATACGATTGGGACTGTAGCAGATTTTGCCCCTGAAATCCAATTAGTGGGGTGAGCCACATGCTTTTCATATAGCCGTACCAATCCGGTAACTAAGATCTCCTCCCTGCATATCCGCCATAGCTGGGGGGCGTCCAGTGCATGGGCTGTGCGTTTTGTGTTGCTGTTAGAACGAAAAGCGCTCATCCATTACATGCACGAACGAGCCTCCTTCGCGTATACGCGACGCGCCCGCCTTTGCGTACACGCGACGCGCCCGCCTTCGCGCGCACACAACCCTACAAAGACGCGCAACTTGTTCGAAGTAAACAAATGCAGCTTTAACAGCAACAGCAAAAACATACAGTTCATTCAGTGGAAGCCCCCCAGCTATGGCGGGTGTACAGGGAAGAAGTATACAAATACAGCATGGTTTGAGGGGAAGTAGTGGGAATTACTGGTCCCGAGGTGTAGGTACAGGTCAGCTTGACTACTCTCGACGCGAAGCGGAGGGAGGTAGTCAAGCTGACCTACACCAAGGGACCAGTAATTCCCACTACTTTCCAGAAATAAACCATGCTGTATTTGTTTTACTACACCTCATAAATTTTCATGAGCAAATTGACAAAATAACAGATTCAAGGCCAGTAATGACAACAAACAATTATTTTGTTGTAATCCAAACTCAGAAATGTTGCCATTGTTGTTTATGAGCTGCAGAGGTCCGTACCATGGCAATAGCGTTGAATTAGTCTGGTTCTGTGAAGATTCCAATACATTTTTTACGAGGCGGGTTCCAGAGGGAATTTTTGGTGCTACCAGAAAAAACTACCGCACGGCAGCCAGTTGGATACTCACCGGGCTGACGTCACCTGGGCGCGTAGCATTTTTACTTCCCAACGCGCGGCTGAATCGGCCAATGACGCGCTCTAATTTGCTTATGAATATTTATGAGGTGTAGTAAACCTACCGGATTGGTGTATAGTACCGATTTTTGCGCCCCAAATGATCAAGGACATACTCTGGACTTGTTTAGACCTTATACTTAAAGTTCCGATGTATAAAGTAGTAATAATTTAGCAATTGCAGTGACCCAAAATTTTACACGAGCCTGACAAGAATAACCGGAGTAAAAGTGTCTATAGCAATGGTAACAAACACCACATGATCTTTTCCCCTATAAAATGGTAACTATGTGGAAGAGTATTGCCAACTAAATTATAATTGTTTACACGGTTGCCATAGATGTGGACTCTGCATTCTCAGGGAACAGGAGCAAATATACGGGATGTGTTCTTTTTTATGAAATGACCAGTCAAATCGAACTCAATGTCATAGTTATATCATACATTTTCGATGCAATGATAATTTAATTTCTCCCCAAAATGTCTTTGGGCTAAAGTGCGGAAATCGTTTTAAAAGTTGTACCACAAAGTTTCGTGTAATGCTTGTTGGTACGGTGTCTGAATATCATGCAATATGTTGGCTAACCCCGATGACATCATTTGCAGTGACCCGAAAATATGTTTCATGGGTTCAATAACAAAAACCAGACTAAAAGTGTTGATAGCAATGGTAACAAACAACACGTCCTAATGATTTGTCCTGTGTAAAATGGTACCTTTGTAGGAGAATTACAAACTGAAGGTGCTTTTTAAATAAAATCGTTTGCAAACGACTTGTTCCATTCAATACAAAAACATCCGGAATGGATATTTAAGGTTTTCTGAAGTAGGCCTATATTACTGCATCTATGTGCCTGAAATTTCTACAAGGCATCTACATCCGTGTATATTTAAGGTTTTCTGAAGTATTACTGCATCAATGTGGCTGAAATGTCTACAAAGCATCAACATTCTTTATAGGTAATGCTGTTGTTCCTTTATTTAAAATTTTTAATGATATTTTGCATTTCCCGTTTTTTAGCTGCGAACTGAAAGTGGTTCTTTGAAGTCTTTCCAAGAACAGTTTTGTGGCATAATAAATTATGCACGTGTAATTGGAGGCGAAAGTTCCTCAAAGGGAAATTAAACACAGTTTTCCAAGACGGAAATAATGTGACACATTCCCGGGCAACATTCCTGCTTTTCATACGGCATGTTACGGTCGATTGCAGAATTATTCCAACCGACGGCTGTTTGCGTAAAGGATCCTGTACATCAGACGTTATTCTTGTGAAACACACAAAGGGCTCATACTGCTGAGAAAGTCATTAAATTCGCATCATACAGGGCCTTCCTTCGACAAGATGACGTCCAGATAAGCTTAACTTAGATTGCCACCGACTAACACCAATGGATATGATTTCAGTCAAGCTTTCAACCGAAAGTGACAGAAAACATGCGCGGGTATCATTCGGAAACAGGAATTTTAGACATGTGACCTGAAGTGTTCGCTTACATTGCGATACATTTTTATAAGGAATGTGCGAACCAATATTTAGGGTGAAGTTTAAATAATTTACAAAGGGTGTTTCAGTGGACTGCCATACATGTACTATTAATTATGAAGGTATATGTTTCACTTGTTAAATAACTACTTTTCCCGTATTAGGACGACCGTTTTGGGAAGAGTGCTCTGGGGAACCACTAAAACGGCAAATTTGTCGGCAAGAAACTCTGCCGTTGACACCCATTTTTTCGACTTAAAGTTCTCATAAAAATGTTTTTCAACCTAGACGAAAATGGTTACAAACCTAATAAAAATGGTGAGAAACCTAATAAAGATGGTTTTTGACCTAATAAAGATGGTTTTTGAAGCACTTGGCGTTAGGACGACCGGCTATCGGTCGCCCTAATGCGGTCGGTCGTCCTAATACGCCTTTTTTACCCATAACCGGTCGCCCTAATACGGGAAAGGCAGTTTGTTATTTACTCGATAAAGCCTTATATCAAAAGTGCTTGTCGTATGCACAATGTGTGTACATGTATATATTGCTTTTCAACTTTATCCGAACACGTCGGATTGTTTACAAACTTCCAAGAGTTTGTAATATTTAAGATGTTCTTTATCTTCCTCAGAATATCAAGTTTTATCGAGAAAAGTGCATCCACCAGCACTGGACAGTCTTCAAAGGACCCCCAAAAGGACAACCCCGGCATTTCAATATGCATAATCTCGTTCGGCATAGGCTCACAAAAAGATACTGAACGTTACATTTTTGAGGGTTTGGATTTAGGTGGTTCTGGTTAGTTTGCTCGGGTGTAGTTAGGTTTTGGTTCGGGCGTCAACCGAGCGTGGTTCGGATGTGGTTTGGGTGCGGTTCGGGTTTGATTAGGGCGTGGTTCGGGTTTGGTTCGGGGTTGAATTGTCCCTGTGTGACATCATGCTGACATAATAGATCTATTCACGCGTTTGAACGGTTCAATTATCTTGTCACCTGAATCAGTTCTACTCATTGCATGCAAACTGTTGATTGGAAAGGTGCCAGACTACTTATGCGTTCCAAGCCTCGTCTTCAGATCGAGGTTTGGAACGCATGCGTAACTGGCACCTTTCCAATCAACAGTTTGCACTCTGATTTAGGGGACACGATTGACTCTATTAAAACGTGTAAATATGGTCTATTCTTGGCAAGTTGCTAAATTCATGAGAGAAAAAATATATAATGGTCGTTTGGCGTCAGCATAATGTCACATATGCAGCACGATATGTGGCAGAGGGTATTCCCCTACCATTGTTCCCCTATTGTGTCTCAAACATCCAAGGAATTCCAAAGAAAGGATTTCCTTTCAGTTTTTAGGGGAAGTTGGTGCGTTAACAAAAGAAGGGTGTGTTGAGGAATAGGGGATTGGAGTCCCTTTGTCATGCCACATATCGTGCTGGGTATATAATGTCTGCTCGCAATATTTACAATTCGAGGGGAAAAAATGGAACAACTCGAACATTCTGCTTACTGTCACGTGGTTGCGGTTTTCCGATTCTAGGCCACGCTTGTTAAATAATTGTGTGTCCCACGGCTCTTTACGTGTGTCCCACGGCTCTTTGAGCATTGGCATTGCTCAAACAAAGACATATTTTTTGGAAAGGTGCCAGTGCACATGAATCATTACTAGTCGGTTGAACATGCCAGCAAAAAAAACAAAAAATCACTCGGACAAAACTGCACCGAGATATCGGCTCACAGTCCGATGTTTTCACGGTCGACCTGTTTTGCTTTTTTGTTTTGTTTGTTTTGTTTGTTTTGCCTTTTACCTCTGGCTCCCCGGGTTCGATTCCAGGGCCTGGCGTTCCGGGTTCGATTCCGGGGTGTGTATGTGGATTGGGTTTGCAGTCCCTATACTTGACCGAGTATGTTTTCCCCTTGGAGATTTCCCTGGGGTTTTTCTCCCACATATATAACTCATACCTCCTTTTTCGTCTTCTCGAATTGATGTTTAATTTTTCGGAGGAACGACCCGTGGGAATACAAATTGTTCAGCCCAAATAATGCTTCGGAATAAGCGGTAGGTTGCAGAAAACCTCTTGATTCATCCCAAGATGGATGAAATTCCGTTCCATGCAGTGCTCTCCTTCGCTCGAGAGAGCGGTCAAGTGCTCTTGTATGACACGGGTCGGATCCATCGCAACTGCACCCCATTTTTCGTAGAGTGCTATGCCATTGAAGTTCGTTTCGAAGGCTGTCGGAACTTCAAGAAACCGTGGATGAACTGAGTATAATTGTATATGACAGTAAAACGCCATTTTCATCTGTCTGGGAAGACTTTCCACGCATTGGCAGACCGCCAATAATTCGAAATATTACCTTTAATGAAAGCTCTCGTCAAAATGTATCGGTCGTTACAGGGTCGTCCATGCATGACGATACAACATGAACAGCATAAAAATGTACATGTACATGTACGAGCATAGGCCCAAAATACATATTGGATATTTTAACGCCGCCGGTGAAATTTATGATGAATTCAACAGGCACATAATTTCCACAACACAGAGAAAACAAAATGCTCAGCGCGCCAGAACAGCAACGGCAACAAAAACTCATTGGTCGAGTTCGGGCGGTCTGTTCTTAAAGGCATAGGCTCGTCAGCAATGCGTGCGCGCCAAATTCGTGCCACGAAATACGCAGCTTCCATGCCGATTTGCTATGGAGCTGCGTATTTCGTGGCACGAATTTGGCGCGCTCGCATAGCTGACAAGCCTGTGCATTTAACACGCGAACAATGTTCTCGCGCCCGAACGGTGGGAACACGATCACCTATCACATACCACCCATCCATATCCATGCATTAATTAGAACTCCACAACCGGGTCAAGAACAGACCACCGGAACTCTACCATTATGCTGCAACACTAATTTTAAAGGAGCGTGACCAGATTTTTCACACACAAAATGATTGATATTTCGTTCAAACCGAACAATCATATAAAATCCCAAAGTACTATCCATGGAGAAAATATAGACAATTTGCAAAAGGACGTGGAAGCAAAAAGGTTGGTGTAATCACTACTAACACTGCTTTATGGAACCGGATAAATTAGTTAAAACGTCGGTGAATGTTTGACGATATATCCCAAGAAATATAGGCCTACGGACTGAGAGCGCAAAACTTCAGAAAGGAAGTGAGAAAAATTATGATACATGATATATGGTATCAAATTCGCCAACAACTATTATGAGGAAAATGGGGGTCAAAAATGTGATCTGGTCATGCTCCTTTAATTTGGAAAACGTTAAGGCCTACATAACTATTGCATAATTATAATTATTCAAAACATTTGAAAACAATTTTAAAATTATTGTGCATACATACATACCTTAACTTGTTATTTCCCGAGGTTTCCAACAAGCGAAGACAAATATTGTAATTTGTACTAAATGTTGAAGAATTTGTCCGAAGGCGAAATGAATGCATGCAACTGACTCTTTGCGTCATTATCTCCTAAGAATTTGGCGTTTCGCGTCAGTACCGGCTTCACACCACGTGTTTCCTGATTGGAAAACACCGCCGAGTTAATTATAAGCCAGATACGTGCAGAACGGCACGTAGGCCAGCGGTTACTCGATGACGATGTTGCTCATGTTATTTATTTATTTCCGCCTGTCAAACTTTGGACGACTGTGTTTACCAAAACAGAACGCCGGTCCGACAGTAAATAGCTACGTCAACATGAGAGGGCGACCGTATAATGTTTATATTTTAAGTTCATTCATGAGAATCGTGGTTAGTTGACAGAAAACCGCCATCAGCTATAGAAATCCAGATGCTGGTAAATTCATTTTGAGAACATAACACTCGTGTTATGATGACGTGATAATCACTTAATCGGTCTATAAAAGTTTATTTTTTTTATATCAGCTGTAATGTGTGCAAAGGTACATTTTCCCCAGCGGGTTTATTCCCAGCGGGTTTAGTCAGAGGAATTTTTAAAAAATTAAAAAATAAAGGCAAAGATTGGAAAACTCGACGTTATTCCCAAGTGTGTTTGAGGATAGTCATCTTAGTAACTCATCTACGTTCGTTCTAAGAAAATAAAGGAAAACTGTGTAAATGCACGTTTTCAAGAAATTGCGCGAAGCCGCGCCACCGTCCTATTCAGAGTGGTTCCCTGCAAGGGCGCCCTTGCAGAAAAATGCGTGTGCACACGCATTTATAAATACATCTTCAAATGTCGTTTTCTTATAAAACCAGATCTCCTCTTTCGGCTATCTTTCATTTTAATAAGATTTTTCAGTCAAATAGTGGACTACTAAAAAATAGAGACTGTTTTTGCAAATGAGGTGGAGCAAACGATGAATTTGGCAACTCCAGCCAGGAAGATGTTCCAAGGCCCGCATGTTTGTTTCGTTAAAAGCTAACCGACTTCAATCAAACTGGAAAATTAACAAACTTATTTTAAATCTAGGACTGGAATGTCTGGAAATTGCAAATTACCAACGGGGACATATAACAAAACCTAGCCCCGCCCACGACCATTAAAGTTTGCCCCATTCCTATCAGTTGGTGGCGCTGTTCACGTCTTCAGCAGGTGCATATCTATCATAGAGTTGTATTACGGCTTATACAACTCTATGATATCTATCTATCTGTAGTGCAGTGCAAGATGGCGAGTGAACCTCAAGCAGTCGATTTGATGCAGTTAGCTCTTCCTCAGCTAAACATGCTGAAGGAGGAGATTGAACAGGTTAGAACCACATGATTAAGGACACATTCTGTTACACAAAATGAGCAGAAGCGTCGCTTGCAACCATCCCCTTTTCGGTATAGCCTTCGCCCAAACATGCAAAAATTTCGCACAACATGCGAGAGTGGAGAGGTCAACACGAGCTAGACTGGTTTCCTGTCCTCATATTATACGACGAAGGCGCGCGGCGGATAGTCTTGGCACTTCCGTCGCAAATGTTGCATTTCTGAGATAAATGATAAAATTACTGCATGAAGTAATGCACAAAATGACTTGGCGAGCGGTCTGTGCGTAAGCGCGACAACAGAGGGGGCTGTGCGCGCGTGTAAACGGTTATCTTGTGCACTAACTGAAGGCAATTTTTGAAGAAGAAAATGTGATTTTGCGACAAAAGTGCAAGTGGGAAGTATATCTCTGGGCATTGTCATGTCATTTTAGAAAGAATTAGTGGCGAATGTGTATGGTATTTACACCTTGGGCTTTTAATATTTGTACGTGTACATTGTAGGAACTTGAGATGTTACAGGGATCACTGCAACAACTGAAGATTGCCCAGAGTCGCTTCGTTGAATCGTCGGAGAGCCTTAACAAGTTCAAAGACCCAGTCTCTGAAGGTAAACAATCCTGAAATCCCTTTTAAACAAGAACAAATATTGGATGTAGACTAATGTCCATGAGTTTAAGAAATCTGGACGCATTGAAAAACAACTTGGCTCCACAAGGATTCGAACCACAGACCTTCGACAGTATGAATCCTGGTAAGCTAAGTTTTTTTCACTGCATGCAGAGTTTTACTTTTTCCGACGACCATAATGTTTAGAGCCAATTACCATGGCAACGCAAATCACACTTCGGCTGTCTATACCGACATCATGGAGGAAGGAGTTTGTTATTTCCTCAATGACGCGGGTGGCATAATGTCTCATCTTTCGCGATCGCATGGAGCCTGTTTTTTGCTACCATACAATTGCGGTATCAATGGTCACTGTAGGCCGTCGGCATTGCAACCGAAGTCGTTCATTGGTTGATTAGATACAAATGTGGACAATTTGATTAGATACAAATGTGGACAATGTCCATGATGAGTTTGGGAAATCTGGATGCAGTGAAAAGCAACTTGGCTCCACCTAGCCCCGCGAGCAGTGCTTCGGTTTTCAAAACCTTAGCCCTGTGTTCTGCTATACACCAAATCTGTGGCAAACTCACGCAAATGAAATTTGGCCCACGGCTCTGATATTTGCTCAATAGGTGCACTCACCCCAGTTTATAAATATTCCGAAGAGTACGCATCGATCTGATGTCTAGTTTCGGTGAAATCGTGGGGAAAGTTTGAGACTTTCGTGCGTGAAATTCCGACTTTCACCATGCGCGAGAGCGGAGAGGTCAACACAATCTAGACTGGTTCGCTGTCCTCATATTTACTTCCCTTCATCTTACGACGAACGGAAGTAAATTGAGGATGTGGAACCAGTCTAGTGTTGACCTCTCCGCTCTCGAGCATGGTGAAAGTCGGAATTTCACGCACGAAAGTCTCAAACTTTCCCCACGATTTCACCGAAACTAGACATCGGATCGATGCGTACTCTTCGGAATATTTATAAACTGGGGTGAGTGCACCTATTGAGCAAATATCAGAGCCGTGGGCCAAATTTCATTTGCGTGAGTTTGCCACAGATTTGGTGTATAGCAGAACACAGGGCTAAGGTTTTGAAAACCGAAGCACTGCTCGCGGGGCTAGGCTCCACCGGGATTTGAACCGCGGACCTGCTTAACGTGCAGACGCCCTACCAATTGAGCTATGCAGCCAACTGGTGGTCTCGAATCACAGTAGTGCAGTTGCTTCTCACTGATTTCCCAAACTCATCATGGACATTTGCCCACATTTGTATCCAATTAATTCACCCTGGCGGTCCCTGGGTTATTAGCCCAAAAAAATCACCTAAATGGACTGATGAATCGGGAATCAAACCTAAGTTTACATGTAGTGTTTCAATGCTAGCTGTACCAACTGTGTTAATGCACTGCTCACAAAAAAAATTGACTAAAACAAAAACAAAAATCCAATTTTGTTTTTCCCAACAGTAATTAGTCTTTTGCGTGTAACACTTGCATAATGGCTCGCGCCTCAAATTCTTCACTTTCAAATGAAAGTGCAGTTTAGAAAGCCATATACTATGCTATTATTGCTACGAGGTGTACTTTTAGAAGGCTAAAAGTGTTGTTTTGGACGTTTATATTGGGACGTTATCATTTTCTATATACACTTTTAGCCCCTTAACATTTTAACCCCCTTCGTCGTGTGGACCGTTCTTACACGCCCTAAAGACGCCAAATACACATGTGTAAATCCTTACCGTAAATTCCAAATCAGACATTTAAAAGCACACCATGAAGGTCCTTGTAATCTCAAGACTTCTGTACCCTTGTCGTTCATTGTCCATGATGACTCAAACATCAAAAAAGGATAAAAGGAAGCAAAATCTGGAGTAAAATCGACAAATTTGGACAGACGGGAGACTTGACCATGTCATGCATGCTGACTTCGCTACTATATGATCGCATCAAAAGGAAAGTAGTCCCACCCACGCGGATGGATTTTGTTTAGCCTAGACCTGCCCCCTGTCTATGTGCGCTACGCTGCTCTCACTCATATACAACGCGTGGGGAAGTAAATATGTGGACAGGGGTCCAGTCTAGGCTAAACAAAATCCATCCGCGTTGGTGGGACTACTTTCCTTTTGACGCGTCTCAGCATGAAGTCTGTGTACCGCGCTGGCTGAAAATTTTCGATTTTACTCCAGATTTTGCTTCCTTTTATCCTTTTTTTATGTTTGAGTCATCATGGACAAAGAACGACAAGGGTACAGAAGTCTTGAGATTACAAGGACCTTCATGGTGTGCTTTTAAATGTCTGATTTGGAATTTACGGTAAGGATTTACACATGTGTATTTGGCCTCTTGAGGGCGTGTAAGAACGGTCCACACGACGAAGGGGGTTAAAATGTTAAGGGGCTAAAAGTGTATATAGAAAATGATAACGTCCCAATATAAACGTCCAAAACAACACTTTTAGCCTTCTAAAAGTATACGAGGTGCATGCCATTGCCTAGCAATCAACAGTCTGGTCAACTGCTTTATGCCATTCTCTCCTAAGGTGAACACAGTGTTGAATCTGTTCTTCAAACCTGCTGCATGCACCGCATAGCAACAAAAATTTTGTCTGGTCGAGTGGATTTAAATTCATTGCAACCTCAGTTAAATTCTGTATCACCATATATTTGATTGCAGGGAAAGACATTCTTGTACCTCTGACTGCTTCTGTATCCTTTAAATAATTCTATCAACATGCCTCCATCTTCTGTCCTCTTTTTTTTTAAAACCATTGTCATCACATTTGCAAATGAGTCTTTCCACAGTAAAGGGGGCATTTTGGCAACACAGACCATATTTTCCAGAAAATACCTTTGTCTGGTCTCAAAATAAAAAAAATAAGTTTCAGTTGTTCTGAAGAGATAACTTGGGCCCAAAATGGTTACAAATAGTGTGACAACATGCCTTTCTTAAAACCCTGTGTACAAATTTCCAATATACGCTCGTAACCGGGACGGCTTAAAATGTAACACAAGTGTCCATCCCGGTTGCGAGCGTATATTGGAAATTTGTACACAGGGTTTTTAGAAAGGCATGTTGTCACACTATTTGTAACCCTTTTTGGGCCTAAAGTAAGTTATCTCTTCAGAAAGACCCAAATTCAAATACTGACCTTAACCCAACGTCTAAACCCAGCTGTATGTTCCTGGTAAACTGAAAGATATCAACAATGTACTCATAGACATTGGCACTGGTTACTACTTGGAGAAGGTAAGTATAGACCGTTTGCATGGCAGACATCTTGGGGGGCAATCACATTGTAGCCGTGCATCATGCATAAGTGGGTGCTTTGTAGATCTATTGTCACATCATTTAAATATGAAAACCTGCCCCTAAAAATGGCCGCCAGTGCAGAGAGTCTATTGCAGCAGCATGCTGCTTTTAAGATGATCAGCTAATTTCCTCCCTTTTGGGGGTTCCTCATTAAACTGTCATTGAAAATTGAAAAAACAAAGTCTGAGATTCTGGACATTTTCCCCTGTCTGTCCTGATGCAGTTCCACGCCTGCTAACAACACACACCATAAAACATTCTGCTAAATGTCCAGCCAGCATGAGGATTTAGGGCATAACTTATAAAATAGACCGATCCAGTAAGCTCTACCCATTTATAAATTTTAAAGATAGAGTCGAGTGGCCGTGCCGTGCGTCAGCGTCCGCGCCCTGGTCAGCGTGTATTGAAACACGCACACGCACACAGAAACTGCACGCTCGAAAGCAAAATGTGCACTTAAGTATCCGGTCGTATGCGTGCACGTACAACACGCCTGCAATACGCGTAACGCGCGCCATCGAACAAAAACATCTCGACACACATCTAGAACGAAGTGAATGCACAACTTAGCAAAACGACAAGCTAATTTTGGTAAGTTTTTCACGTTTACACAAAAACACATTTATGAAGAGATTAAAAGTAGGTTAGGATAGTCTTATACAATCCGTTTTAAACCCGCTAGGCCTCCTCTGCGCTGATAAAAATGATGTTTATGGTGTTTTTGCGTCACTCGTGCTGCATTTGCCGTAGCTCTGTGCACAAAATTTTGAGGACACGGGTAACCAAAATGGAGATCTGCTTTTTGGTTACCTGAAGCTGAGGCTGTGATTGGTCAATTCCAAAATGGGCGGAGCTTACTGGATCGGTCTATTCTTGGCCGAGCAAATTTCATGAACTAAAAGTTGAAGTATGTACTGATTAATTTGGCAAAATAAAAATATATTGAACACTGTATGAAAGTTGTAAGTTAAAGGGCCTGTGACATCCTAAACAACTTTGTGCCTAAGCTTTGCTTCATAATGACGGATTACTTGTTCTGCAAGACATACTATTGTTCGTTTGGATGTAAAATCAATAAAAGGTGGCATTTTTCAACTTTGAAGATTTCATTGCAATAAATCACAGACAGAGTGCGCTGTTTTGAGTGCATCACATAAGGAAGACAGAAGGGAAAAGTTAAGAAAAAACATAAGACTTCAAGTTGGACTTGTGACAAATTGCTGCAGTTTCTACCCCCAGTTTTGTCATGGCTTACAGCAGGCAACATGCAAAACAAACTCAAACAGCCATGGATTACAAAAGTTTCAGGAAAATTGAGAAAAAAGTGGAATCTTTTGTGCACAGTTCAATGTGATTTTCCTGTGTTTGCCTCTTGTGACGTCGTGACCTTGGTCATGAATATGCATATTTTCATTAGCATAAAAACTAAAAACCTTTGTTTTAACCCCCAAAGCAAGCTCCAAATGGGATTTTTATGACTTTAACTGAGTAAAGTGGTTTTAAAGCATAGATTTCATTGATAAAAATCCTAAATAAGGGGCCCTTTAATTAAACTTTGGCTGTTACGATATTTCAAATCTTCCAGCTGGAATCTTGCTCTATGTGTGCTGTAGTGTACCAAGAAAATGTGTGAAAACATAAAGTACATTTTGTTCTATTTTGCGCACTTGTTTTAAAATAGCAAGATGTCAGTTATTAATTCCTTACAAACAGCACATACCGGTACAGCAGTAACTAAAAGCAAACTGGCCAGAATTTTTAAATTCAGACTCCAAAGTTTTTCGTTTGATTTTTTTTCTTGAGATTCCCTTTTTAAAGATAGTATACATGAGTGGTAAACTGTTACAAATAGTTTTATCCCCCTGTGTGATTGAAGATGAGCATGATTAAAACCAACCTGAGCAAAAACCAGCTCCGTACTTCGTCTAACTTTTGAGAAAACAGTCAAGAAAGGGTTTGCAGTCATTTCGCCCCAAAACCACTTCGCCTTAAAACATATCGCCCTGAACCACGGCCTGTGCACGAAGTGGTTTTGGGGCGAAGTGGCATTTGGGCGATGTAGTGTTCGGACGAAGTGATTTGGGGCGAAATGGCACTCGGGCGAAGTGGTTTGGGGCGAAATGGCACTCGGGCGAAGTGGTTTTGGGGCGAATTTTCGTCTCATGAGACGAAAAATATTTGTTTTAGGGTCATTCCGTGTGAAATCACCTAGAGGTTGTCAGGGGTCCGACTCGGATTTGGACAAAACTTTTTCTAAAAATACTTCAACCTATGTCATGAACAATTTTAGAGGCCAACTCCAACTCATTACTGAGATATGACCTCCATAAAATGCCTACCCTACCCACTTTTATCCAATCGTAGCCATGCCATTGACGTTTTTTACATTTTTGGAGGCCTGTAGCTCAAAAATGCTTAGGAATTTTTACCTGAAAATTGATATACACATAGATTGGCATCCAATCTGCATGATTCTGTTATCAAAAGTACGGTAGCACATTTCCTTTTCGAGATGTCGCTCCCCGAAAACTCTAATTTTTGATTATTGTGGTAACTTTATTTTATTTTTGGCTCCCCATGGTGCCCACATGGATGGTCGGATTGACTTCATATTTTATATGCACACACACTAGGCACATGGGTTTGCTTCACATCAAGGACAAAGCAATTCCACCCTTTTTGGGGGCGTGGTCAAGGTTTAAAAGTGGGTCCGCAAAGAAAAATGGCAAAATGAGCCTCCTCTTCTGAGGGGTGGTTCCCCCGATAGGTCACTACCCAAGCGATTGAAACTTACATATCTTAAAATACTGTATCCAATCTACCTTTGGTATAAAATTTGGTTTGGTATCTTTTTTCCTTCATGGTTTTTTGAATTTTTGTAAAAGGTCAATATATTGCTCAAAAACGCTAGTTTTAATTGCATTATACATGTATACAGTGTACAACATGTTACTATGAGAGCAGTCTAATATGTCATATTTAATACCTGTTCAATTCTACAGGTTGTCAGTTCAAATACAGGTGATGGCAATGTGGGTGTGCCCTTGGGCAAGACGCTTTGCTATGGACTACCTGGCCTTCACTGGGAGCAAATGGATACATGTACCTACATGTACATGTATGAGAGTGAAAGTGTTCTGTGTTTGATTGTTGGGCTCTCATCATGAGAGTCTAACAGGCAACCAGTGCTATACATGTATGCTCTCCAGTGAGCCCAGTGACCAGGGGTAATCATGTGGGCACCTTGCTTATACATGGAGTAGATTTGTGTGCGAACTATAATATGTTATTGGGGCACGACAACTGAGTGGTGTACTGTAACAGACTGATGAATCCAAGATTTTGGTGAAATCCCAGGTGGCCAGGTTGGTGGCTAGAATCCCGGTGTCTGTGGTACCTGTACCTGGAAGGGTACATGTAGTAAAAAGTGATGTTTCATTACCTTAAGTTTAACCTTAGAAAGATGCATTTTTCGTAAGGATCATCAAGATCCTAGGAGAGAGTTTTTGATTATGCTTTGATTATGTCATGAGCTTTGTGTGCATATTGTTTATCAGACTGGTCATAGGGGGAGGGTGGTCTCTCTGTATGCCATGTGCATGCTAACAAAAAAACACAAAGAATTTTTTTTAAAAAGACGACAAAAGATAAGGCCCTCTAGTGCCGACACATAAAATATCCCCACTCCCTATAGACTGTTAGTCTCGTTTCAGGTCACACTTCCGGAGACCTGTCGGGAATGGCATTATGGGGTTTTAACTTTGTGACGATATCCTGTGATTTTTCATCTCCTTTAATTTTTCACCGGAATTCGCAAAGACCGTATAAATCCGAATCGAGTACTTTTGAAAACGGCCATAATGCACTGAATTGCGGCAACTACACTGCGGCAAAATGTTTGCACCAGTTGCAGACTACCAGCGACGCGGTGTCATGGCGGTATGGTTTTTCTATTACGTGTAGGGTTACCAGTTTATGTCAGACACAGAAATATTTAAAATTTTATTAACTTTTTGCTTAACATTTTGCACAGGTGATAAATGAGATTTTAAGGATTTTTATAGTGGACCCCGAATCGGTAATTTTGAGGCGGTGTCAAAATGGTAACGAAACTGTCCCCACGCGTGATATAATTTCTATCTAAGGTCTCCGGAAGTTAACGAGTCTCGCAGAGTCCCGCTCGTTCTCGAGGTCAACTTACACGGTCTATTGTGGGTGCACTTGCCCACTTTTGAAGGCAGACAGAGTTCATCCCGCATACAGAGTGCACCCCACCACTCAGTTGTCGTGTCCCAATAACATATTATAGTACATGTATGCACACACAAATCTACTAAAAAAGCAAGGTGCCCACATTATTACCCCTGGTCTCTGGGCTCACTGGAGAGCATACAGCCCTGGTTGCCTGTTGGACTCTCATGATGAGAGCCGAACAATCAAACACAGAACACTTTCACTCTCATACATGTACATGTACAAGTACATGTACATGTGTAGGTATCCATTTGCTCCCGGTGAAACCAGATAGTCCATAGCAAAGTGTCTTGCCCAAGGGCACACTCACATTGCCATCACCTGGATTCGAACTGACAACCTGTAGAATTGAACAGGTATTAAATATGACATAACAGGTTGTATACTATGTATAATCGAATTAAAACTAGCGTTATTGAGCAAAATATTGACCTTTTACAAAAATTCAAAAACCTTGAAGGAAAAAAGATACCAAACCAAATTTTATACCAAAGGTAGATTGGATACAGTATTTTAAGATATGTAAGTTTCAATCGCTTGGGTAGTGACCTTTCGGGGGAACCACCCCTCAGAAGAGGAGGCTCATTTTGCCATTTTTCTTTGCGGACCCACTTTTAAACCTTGACCACGCCCCCAAAAAGGGTGTAATTGCTTTGTCCTCGATATGAAGCAAACCCATGTGCCTAGTGTGTGTGCATATAAAATATGAAGTCAATCCGACCATCCATGTGGGCACCATGGGAAGCCAAAAATGAAATAAAGTTAACACGATAATCAAAAATTACAGTTTTCGGGGAGCAACATCTCAAAAAGGAAATGTGGTACCGTACTTTTGATAACAGAATCATGCAGATTGGATGCCAATCTATGTGTATATCAATTTTCAGGTAAAAATTCTCAAGCATTTTTGAGCTACAGGCCTCCAAAAATGTAAAAAACTTCAATGACATGGCTACAATTGGGAAAAAGTGGGTAGGGTAGGCATTTTCTGGAGGTCATATCTCAGCAACGAGGTGGAGTTGGCCTCTAAAATCTTGTACATGTTCATGACATAGGTTGAGGTATTTTTAGAAAAAGTTTTATCCAAATCTGAGTCGGACCCCGACCAATTTTCTGAAATTTTAGGTGATTTCACACGGAATGACCCTTTACTCATTTCTCAAAGATTATAGCACTTCAGACAAAACCATTTCAGGGGAAGTTTTCTACGGTCATCATGTTTATATTGTGTAAGTTAGGCGTAAATCTGCGAACATTTCTGATTTTCGAGATACCAATCATGTATACTGCCTTTAAATAAGAATATCCGTGTTTTTCCTGATTGTTTTGGGGGTGAAATTCCATGAAAAAAAGTGTTCATTTAAATACATTTAAAAAAGGTATCTGAGCAATGAAAAGTCTACTGCAATTTTTCCATCTGTGTTTACCGCGATGCGGACAATTCAGAAATTGCACACAATTCGATTACTTGATACACTCCAACTCCCTGATTTCTGAAAACTTATAGATTTTCCAATTGTTTTTTTTTAAATGACTGATGAAGACATTACCTAAAGCCCAAGAATATTTCAAGAGGAAAGTAGACTTTGTCACCAAGCAGATGGAGAGGATTCAGCCAGTGCTGATAGAGAAATCAAAAATGAGACAAGGTGAGGGCTCTCCCAGAAATAAAATACAATTTTCTCAAAATATCGGTTTTTAATCAGAACGGAAGTTTGTTGAATGCAGTGAACTTGTGAATGACAAGGCACTGATCGAACAGTCATTTTGAAATTGCTTTCAAGAATGTTCTGCTTCAGTGATTTTGTCTAGGTCCAAATGGGCCAGTTTGAACAAAATAATTCCAACAGCAATTGAATGTGATATTTCCTACTTCTGGAAGAATCCTGTAGAGATCTTTAAAAAACAAAAATGTAGGAGTGCAGGAGCTAAAAGAGGCACGTCAGGCAGAGTGGCGCACCCTGCCTCATCAGTGGCTCTTACGGAGGCTGGTGCAGTTAGCCCTGCCACAACATGTGTTCATAAAATAAGTTATATCCCTCTCAGCCTTCTTGAACCTTTGCTGAGAGTATAATTTGCATTTCCATTTTAACCATTCTCTGTATTCACTTCTCCACTAGCATTGTACCAAATCCCCCAAAAATAAACAATGTTTTGTAATACATTTTGTCTAAGGCAAACTTCCAGGGGCCAATTTCATAAAGCTGTTCAGCAGAAAAATTTGCTTAATCCAAAATTTGTTTGCTTTATAAAAATGGGTTAAAACTCAAACTTGTATGTGAACTTGTATGTGTTTTTATCAAGAATAGCAAAACACCAGTCAATTGTAATGCACATAATATAATATGCACTTACACACAGACACGAACAAAATGAATAATTATTCAAAGTACACCATATGTTGGATTTGCCGCAGTCTGAATGTGTTTATTGTCAAATGCCAAACTGATAAAGAGAAATAATTGTTCTTCGTTTCGCCGCCCCACCAACGGCCAGATACCAGTCTTTCATTGCTGAAATCCTTTGGGCAAACTGGCTCACACACACCATTGGGATGATCAGTCCCACCGAACCTGGGGTACATACCGGGCCCCCACTCCGGATCCACCACAAACATTGGGGACTTAGAAGGGTCCCCGCCCCGTATAGCCAACTTGTGTAACCTCCCTGGTGTCAAACTTATCCCGGGTATAAGAACCCCCATTGTGGCAATCACTATACCTGGCAGCCCACTTAAAAGCTTAATTACCCCGATTAATTTTATCTCGGCATTCTTTGGTCGGTACAGACTCTAGAGTAAACCCTCGCCGGAACAGGCTCGGGTTTAATTGCCGAAACACTGACTTATACACTTGACATTGATAAATGCATCAATTCATTCCATTCCCCGGACAGGCCCAATTAACTGACCCAGACCTCTTAAGTGGCTTGGTTGAACCCCGTCCCACGACCACAGAGTCGCCCCACGACCACAGAGTCGCGCCACCAAGCCGGCCACCAGACCAGCCCAGGGGAATAGAATGGTACCATACCTACGAAAATTAGTTGCGCTTGGAACAAAGGGCCTCTATACAAAACCGGAGGTTCTGTCTAAATACGTCATGACCTTTCGGTGATAGATGTACCCCATCAAAGTGGTATAAGTGAAAGGGGCATTAATAATGTATTTTGACTGAAAACTCATTTTATAAAGCAAACAAATTTTGGATTAGGCCTAAGCAAATATTTCTGCTGAACAGCTTTATGAAATTGACCCCTGTGCTATCACTGTAGGCTTTGCAATAGGGCAGAGTACATGTATTTATGATTATTGTTATTAACTAACAACCATGTGCATTCTGTTACTCGTTTTCTCTTTTTCCATTAGTGACTTATTTACAACCCACTTTGCAAAGACAATCACTTACGACCGGTATATTTCGTTTTCCCTGTGTTTTATCCTGCAGTTGTCACTGAAGTAATGAATATGAAGATACAAGCCCAAATGTCACAAATGCAAGGAGTGAAATCGTAGCAGCTGCGACCAGCTCTAAACAGCTGATAAACATTTGAAGGAGCGTGTCCAGATCACATTTTTGAACCCCACTCCCCATTTTTCTCATGGGTGTTGAGATTTTAATACCATATCATTTGTCATATTTTTCTCATTACCATTCTGAAATTTCTCATTCTCAATCCGTATGTATGTTCAAGAATATCGTCAAAAAACCACCGATGTCTTGTAAACTAATTTATCTGGTTGCTTAAAGCAGTGCAGTAATTACACCAACCTTTTTTTGGAGGTTGCAAATTTCTTGTTTTCTTCCCTTGTTTTCTTTTGGGGAGGTACTTTATATAATTCCTAGGTTGAAACGAAATACATTATCTGTAAAAATCTGAACACACTCCTTTAATGTGTTTGCTAAATGTTTAAGTAGGTGTTGTTCCGGTTTACCCATCTGTTCAGGCAGTCATTACATCGGCTATTAGTGGAGCTCAGGAACATTTTAAAGTATGCTAAGCAATTAATGCTTAAAGGTACATTTTGACCTGACATCTCTGTATTTTTTCTGAAATTCATTTCTTGAATTTGTAGGATGTATACATGCATAAAAATAGTGCTGGTTAAAGTTATAACCAAGTTAAATTTTGGCAAGCCGAGTCAAAAGTCAATTTTTTAAAGTCATGGCAAACAAGTTGATTTGTTTCAAGTCAAGTCACTAGTCCGATGCTTACAGGTTCCTTTGAACACAATCATCTTCTTTCGTATGATCCCCTAAAGGATTCTGGTTGCTGAGATTAGCCGACTTAGTCGTTGCCCTGTTGCCACCTAGGAGGTTATTCAGCGCGGCCGCGAAGTGCGAGAGAAGATATTCTCAGTTTTAGAAGTAAGAGGAAAACCCCCATACACGAACGTGTGGGGAAACCCAAGGAATCAAGCAGGCGCTGAGAAACCAATCCACATACTGACCAAGACGGGATTCGAACTAGGGTCCCAGGAGTGGAAGGCGAGGAAAGAACCTCTATGCCAACCTGATTTCTACATTAAATCATGCACTACTCACATTAAGTTAGTGATATTGGTATGTTGTGTTTTTGTATTTTTTTAAATGACTGTTTTCACCCATTCCTGTGACAGTCAAGCGGAATGCATACCCTCAATAAAATATCTGGTAGGCCTACACTAAACATTACAATATCCCAAACTTATTGTGAGTAGTGTAATACATGTAATTAGAGGTGACGTGATGTCACATAATTTGTTCATTTTTGTACTTCTATCACAGTTCACAGTGCAGTAGCAATCTTGTAAAACAACTGTACGTAGCGAAACACCACACGATGTTCTATGCCCACAAATGTATACTGTCCCTCTTGTCTATGTACACACATTGTTTGGTTTAAAATGGTATTGGACTCTTTTGTACAGTATTTCAAGTATTGTATTTTATTAGGCAATTAAATGTGAGCAGTGAAATGATTCAAGTGCCCATCTCTGGTTTATTCTACACAAGGAGAAAGGACAGTAAGACTTGAACCGACCTGTATTTAAAGACAGATTGGAAAACTGTTACAATTATTTCTAGTGCTGTTCCTTTTTTTTAACAAACTGCCTTGAAGAAATTTTAGCAAGTAGGCCTACGTACATGTAGAAGATGCAGTAATACTTCTTTCCTTCCTCCATGATAGGTGTCGCCTATCACAATTGTATGCATGACAGACACCTTGTCATAGGAATAGGTGAAAACAGTCATTTGAAGTGTAGATGCAGTAATACCAGAAAATCTGAAAAATCCACGCATGGCCTTTGTGTATGAATAAATGGTAAAAAAGTTGTCTGCAGACTTTTATTTAAAAAGCACAATTCAGTTGGCAATTTCTCCCACAAAGGTACCATTTTACACAGGAAAAAACGTGGTGTTTGTTACCATACTATCAACGAGTCGTTTTTTTCTTGTCAATTAGTGAAGTAAAATTTTGGAAGACTGCAACATGTGTATCGGGGCCCCATCAGCGCGCGCTCTGAGCACCTTGTGTTTTTTTTTTAACGCAAAAGAAAAACGGGACGAATAATTATTATTATTAACGACCAAACTTGGGATGAGAGAAAAATTGCAAGGGCTAAAAAAATCGTAGGATTCGGAAGACGAATTTTTCACATAGAAAATTTCCCCCCCATTTCCTCTGTCATTGAATTTAAAGTACGAAGTCCGATACCCCCGGCAAGAGACTGCGGCTTTTATTGAGTTGCTCCGGCGGCCAAGTTGCTCCAAAAAGTCTGTCACTGCACTCGAGATGTTATCGAAATATTGTGGGCTACTGGCAACTATGTTTTAATCTCCTGATATTTCCATTTGTTCTGACGATGTCCACGTGTCTCATCTGTACAAAAAGTACCACTGACCCTGATCAGAGACGCAGAGAAAAAAATATCATCTACGTCTCTGGCCTGACTGAGCAAACAATTTCACAAAAAGCTTTTTGTGACTTTGTGATGACAATGTAATTGATAGCGTCTGTTGCTAGGAAACCACCGTTGTCATGTGTCAACACCTGCGTAATTTTAAAGATGGCCGCGCTGTTATGAAAGCTGCGGGTACTTTTTGGCTACTCTAGATGGGTTAAAACTACATAAGTCGTAGAGTAAATTAGGAGATAACGGGTGGTTCGGAGAGACTGCGAGCAATATGCCAGAGGAAAGCGTCAAAGTCGCCGTACGTGTGCGGCCATTCATATCCTTTTTTTGTTTTAACCTTGACTGGCCATGCTGGCTGTTCTTGAGTTCTTCTCAAGTCAAATTATTTATTTTTTTCAGAGCATGCATGATCGAGTTGGTCACAACTGTATTTTATTAACTGAATTAAGAAGTAGCTAGGCCTAACATTGTAATGAAATTAACGAACTTGTTACATGAATATGTTTCATAAAACACAAATTATCGATTTCTTCCCATTTGTTTTTAAATTTTTTTTACCTCCACTAGGCCTATAGGCCTAGCCTTTGGGTTAAATAAAGGAAATAGGCCTAACAAATGTTTCAACAAACACTTGTAAAAACATTGGTCACTGTGTAGAAACAACACCTACGATTGTGTGATTTGATTTTTGACATAGGCCTATGCCTATAACTAGTAGGCCTAGATAATACCACTTTTTTTCAACATTCTGATCCTTAACACATCTTACAACTCCCGTGAGATTGCACGAGGCGCTCAGCTAATCATCCACATGAATGACGGCACCACGACCATTCAGAACCCAGATGCAATGAACGAGGAACCCAAGAAGTTTGTGTTTGATTACAGCTACTGGTCTCACGATGGCTTTGAAACAAAGGACGAGCTGCTGGTTCCTGTCTCTTCTAAATATGATGGCCAGGTATGAGATTAGATACAATTAAGATTGGAAGACCGTTTCCGGTACAAACGGCATTTAATATCTTTATTTGTGATTGAGTATGTCTGTAATAAAAACAAACCTGTGTATAAATCGGCTCAGTACCTCATCTATATTCTGAGAAAACAATGAAAAGCCTGTATCAATGCTTTCAGGAAATTGTGCGAAGTTACTGTCCTATTCAGGCTGGTACCCTGGCTATACTGGGTTTAAAACAGCCATAATACCATAGTCAGGGACCTTAGTTTTGTTCACATGAGGGCACTTGTAAAAAAAAAAAAAAATTGAGCACACACATTTCTGAAATTTCATCTTCAATTATCGATCTTTTCTTAAAGTTGTTCTTAAATGTTTGATTAAATTTTGGGACATTGCAAATCTTGTAGTTGTATCATGAAGCTCCATGGTTGTATATGTCTTTAACAGCCTGTTTACACTTGATCCAGAGCATGGGGTCGAACACTGAGCTCGGGATCAGCCCCGGATCACAAACTGAATGTAAACACTCTCGGGATCAAATTGGCCTCGGATCAGACCCCAAGATTTTGGTCTCAAGTTGGCCGAGGGTCGAACCCTAGGTTCTAAATATGCACACACATAGAGCATGACCTTTGACTGCAACTTCTGGTGCTGCGCTCGAGATTAACTACAGAATGTAAACGCGACACTCGGAATCATTGCGGGTAACACTGACGCATTCTTATCGACCAGCGTAAACATGGTGTAAAAGTGTTACCATGGGTAAAAGTTTGCTCCGGGATTCACTTGTTAACTAGTGTATGTTCTCGTTAAATTGTGTACATTTATCTGCTGTGTTTATCCCTTATTTATAATAACTTGCTTAATTTTTTTGTCTCAGAAAAAGGTATTTGACGACCTTGGTGTTGGAATTCTGCAGAATGCCTGGGAAGGGTACAACTCGTGTCTGTTTGCTTATGGACAAACGGGGTCAGGCAAATCCTACTCCATTTTTGGCTACGGACCCAACCAAGGTAATGTTTGATTCATTAAGATTTCTCCAACAAAATTTTACTGCCCCAGTAGTAGGCCGGGTTGTGGTACACAGTAGAAATAAAATCAGTTGCCGATTTCTGGATTAATGCTCTTTTCTGCCAACATTCTAGTCCCAAGACAGTTGTATTCAAAGTTTAAAATGAATTATAGGACTGGAAAACTATTTACAAACAGCATTATCTCTGTGTGATTAGGGATGTGCGTGATAAAAACCAACCTGTGTATAAGTCAGCTCAGTATAGGCTTGGGCGACTCCCAACATTTTCCGAGCGGCACTAAATAAACGACCACTAAATGATGCCAGCATGTACACACGCACATTCTTAATAATGTGGAAATGATCGGAAGCTTGCAGAAGTTGGTGTTTGTGCTTCGGAATTTCTAGGTGATTGCTGGAATCGGCAAGCTATAACTGGAAATCGAATCTAGATGAACAGAAATCGATTTCTACTGGGAATTGATTCTTCAAAAATCTAGAATCGTAATTCCTATTCCCAAAGTGGAATCAATTCTACTCGACTCCAGCGTGGAATCGCCCAAGCATACTCAATACCTCATCCATATTTCAAGAAAACAATGAAAACTATGTCCCTACTTTCAAGAAATCGTGCAAAGCCAACGTCCTATTCAGGCTGGTTCCCTGGCTAACAAATAACACTTTTTACCTTGTTTACATGGTAAAAGCTATTATACTCGGCGATCTTTCATTTGTTGCGGTGACAACTTTTTCGAGGGCCGTTGTACTTTGCGAGCCTTGTGCGGTTCATCTGTCATGCATGTCATGCCTTGCCGTGCACGCAGCTTGGTGAGATGACCTCGGCCTGTTTTTCTTCCAGTTGTGAAAGGTCGCGCGCCGTGACTTCCAAATTTGGTTATGCTACGCGCATTCGTTGACGTGCGATCTATGCAAATTTGGAACTGAGGCACTTTTGGCTAATGGCAAGCGCCGCCACCATGTCTGTTTGTGGCGTTGCCTCTGGCTGCCAGGCTTGGCGGGCATTCTGTCAGCCACCCGTTTCGTGCAAAGTTATTTTGGATTGTGCCACAATAAGTCAGTGGCCCACCTTTTTGTTTACATAAGGGTGTTTTAATTTAACTGTAAAAAAAAATGTGCATCCACACAAAGTTATATAAAATCTTCGGTATTTTTTTAGTTTATGCCACAACTCGAATTTAAGGAAAATAATTATTGGAATCGATAGCTTGGACGATTTTAGAATACCTTTTCCATTGGCATTTCCGTCGCAAATGTTGCGTTTCCATGAAAATTCTGTGTTTTTGTCACGCCCGCCTCCATACAAAAGTGTGTGAAACTGCTGGCGTCCGAGCAGTGTGTGAAGCGCGCGAAGAAAGAGGGCGTGCGCGTGATGATCCGTTCGGTTTCTGGCCGGCCGCTTTGCGTGCAATCATATGCAATATTTTTTCCGTGAATTTTCTTTAAAACTAAGCCTTTGCGACGGAAATGCATGTAAGTATTCCTATTCTAAAATCGTCCAAGCGATCGATTCCAATAATTATTTTCCTTAAATTCGAGTTGTGGCATAAACAAAAAAAATACCAAATCTTCACTTATCGTTTTCTGAAAAAAGTTATCTTGGGCAAAATCGTATTGCATTAGACAGTTGGAACCACTTCCGTCTTCCTTTTGAGTGAGGTTTTTCCAGTCAAATGGTTTAAATAAACGTTTGGGGACATTGCAAATCGTGTACATGTATATGGGCGAAAAAAGTCATCTGTTTAGAAAAAAGTCTTGTCTTGTTCTCTTTATTGTGTTCCTTTTATCTTGGTCCCCAGGTGTAATTCCTATCTTCTGTAGAAAATTATTCATTGAAATCGGTGAAAAGAAAGATGCCGGGTCTAAGACATCATTTGAGGTACTTTTCAGTATGCTTGAGATCTACAATGAGCAGGTGCGAGACCTCCTAAACCCTGCCTCTAATAAGAATGGTGGACTGAGAGTAAGAGAACACCCCAAGAAAGGGTTCTATGGTGAGTATGGCTAGCATGTAGAGCAGCTTAATGAGCTCGTGCCAATGACGTCATTTTGGGAGTCAAATAATGCCGCGTCGTTGTGGAAGCAATGTGCGTGCGCGTTGTGTGTGTCTATAGCGTGCGTAACGCGCAATATGCTAAGGCCCCCATTGGTGAATTAAACCACGTTACGCCCACCAGAGACACACACAACGCGCACGCACATCGCTTCCACATTATTTGACTCCCAAAATGGCATATTTGCACGTGTTCGAAGGGGGTCAATAGGCTGGATTTCTGGCATAAATTTGACGTATACATCCAGGGCTTGAATTAGAAGTCAAAGAGGGCAATGCAAAGTATGTTTTTGATACCTCTGAGAGTATGGGGCAGTTTAAAATTTAAAGAGCAAGGCATTTATCAATTTTACAAGATGGGCATGAAGACAGTAGCAGTTGTTGCAGTTATGGAATTCGAGCCCTGGTATACCATTATTTTTGGGCAACGAAAATTACTTAATTAGGCCCTACATCTAAAAGACAATAGAACTGTACAAGTTTGATGTTGATGAGATATTTGTATGGTAATTAAAATTCTACTGTCACTGTATTGGATTATACCAAAGATAAGACCACTCGACATGCAATAAAGTGAAGTAAAAGGCGCCATTTGAGTAAGCAAACTAGACGCGCCTCGTGCATATTTGACATGCCTCTTGTGGAGTGCCTTCGTGTTGTGGCGAAAAGTTACATCAAACATGTCGAACAGGCACGAGACGTGTCTAGTTTGCTTACTCAAATTGCGCCTTTTTTTAACTTTTTGAATTGATTTCGCATGAGTGGTCTGTGCTAACATAAACTTTGCATACCTCCCCTCAATACATGTAATTGCCTTTCTGTATTGTTTTCTTCCAGTCGAGCATCTGCGCAATGTGGCTGTTGACAGCTACCAACAAATTGAGGATCGCATGGAGGAAGGCACGCGAAATCGGTCGGTCGCCGCGACCCAGATGAACGCTACGAGTAGCCGCGCCCACACCATCGTGGGTCTGACGTTCACCCAAAAGACCGTCAATGACGCTGGACAGGAGATGGCAAAGGTCGCGGTGGTGAACCTGGTAGACTTGGCTGGAAGGTAAGGGTCCTCCCTGGAGTCGATTAGAATCGATTCCAAGTTGGGAATCAGATCTCGCAATTCTAACTTGGTGACACCAGGAAGTACCCCTCATTTCTGAATATTAATGGTGAAGAAATTACAAAATGTTGTTGTTAATTTTATGGCATCTTCGGCAACTAAGGCCCCTTATGCCAAAATTTAAAAAGAATTGGCAGAGTTTTTTATTAGGTTTGTAAGATGATTTTCAAGTTTTAGTGCTAACGTTTGTTATGAAAATGAAATCAAATCTAAAATAGAATCGTGATCGATTCCTAAGTGGAATCGGTATTTATTAAAACAAATGTTGGTATCGTCTATGCATTCTAGGGCAGGTGTGTCTTAACCACTCGACTGCCAAGATGACAAAGGTCAAGATAAAGAATGTCATGGGTTCAGATCCAACTAGACCAGTGAACAGGGCTTGGCAAAACGTTCGCCCTGTGATTGTGTTAAAAAAGACCTTTGGAGATCTTGCAAAATTTAATTTGGGCCTGACATTTGGTCCAAAATTACTCTTACCCAAACGTATAAATTTTTATCAGATCGACTGTTTACTTGTAAACAAAATTTGACATCGGAGCTCAAAGTTCGGCAGTTTTCCCCCGAAATAATAATGGAATGACCGAGCATGAATCACGTGGGACTATATAATCACCCAATAACGCTGCGCCAAATACATGAAATAAGATGTGCGTCTTTCTATAAAATAGGGGTCCAAAAGTGTGACATTTAGTGTCCCCCGTTACACCTGATACAGTGTATGTGTTATTTTTCGTACCAAAATCATTAAAATGGCTTTTAAACCATTTTGTATGAATTGTACTTTATGTACTCACTCTTTGAGATGGAAAGTATTTAAAGAATGTGTCCTGAATTTACAAAAACAAGATGTAAAATGTAATGGGTGGACACCAATATTGGACCCCTAATTTATAGAAAGACCCATGTAGCTGTTTTTTAAACGGCTGGTGGCTTCATCTCCGGCAAAATTCAATGCTCCGGTGTATAAACTTTTTGTCACAAATTTTCTCCGAAAGTAGACATCAGATCGAATAGTACTGGTAGGAATATTGATACGTTTAATTGGGTAAGAGTATCTATTGGCAAAGTATCAGGCCCAAGGGACGAATTTGAAATTTGCTGAGACTTACACAGATTTTTCTTAATGCAATCGCACGGCGAAGGATCTACCGAGCCCTGTTCACGGGTCTAGAATCCCACCAGATCATATTATGTAGCTTATAACAGTGCATTAGGAAAGCACCAATGATTTAGTGCATATTATGTTATGTCACCAAAGGCCAAACTGTTTTCTATCAGAATCGTTAATTGGTTTTAATGTTACATTCAGTGAGCGTGCGCAGTCCACTGGTGCCACCGGTGATCGATTAAAGGAAGGAGCCGCCATAAACCAATCACTATCTTCCCTTGGTAATGTCATCTCGGCATTGGCTGAACGAACCAAAGGCAAGAAGATCAAAGGTGAGTTGAAAATCCCCTTTTGGACCTGGGGCCGATTTCACTAACGCGTTGCGATGATCGCTAATGCCCAAATCAATCGCTAAACTCAAAATCCATCGCAACTTTGCGATCAACTTCGAAGAGCGATTTCACAAAAACTAAGCGATGGCGTTGGCCATCGCTAGTTGTTTTTTAGCGATGAATATTTAGCGACGACTAATTTGTCATCGTAAATGGAAACATTCATCGCTAAAATACAATTTCGCGCCATTTTCACTGCGTCTCGAAATGGCGTTTCAGTTGTTGTACATAAACAATGCAAGAGCATTACAGAGAAAGAGGTGATTTTTAGGGACAGGACAAATCCTCTGGATTCATAGTGACAAAAAGATGCACAAATATTATCGGTTTACGCGGAATGGTGTCATGAGAATTATTGACATTTTAGAGCCACATCTCCGCCCTTCAACTATTAGGAGCCACGCAATATAGATGCAACCGTTAAAGTATTTGTGGCTTTTAGGTTTTACGCTATGCTGCTTCTATTCCACAACATCCGAGCATCATGGCATATCTGAAGCTAGTGTCTGCAGAATCGTGCATCGAGGCACTGAATTTATGGTTGTTTACGCGTTACTAAGCGATCGTCCTCGTCCAATAAATTTATTTATAATTAATACTCATTGCTATTGCGACGGCTTTAGTGAAATGCAAAACCCATCGCCAGCGCAATAACGATGGATTTGAATTTAGCGATCATTCTAACGATGATCGCAAAACAGCGTGTTAGTGAAATCGGCCCCTGGCCTATGATTTGTCTTATATATATCCCCAGTTTGTTTAGGCCGATCGTGAGTTTGTTGCTTAGGTCCAGAAGCAAATTAGCAGACAGCAGTATATTATAACTATGCTATGCTATGCAGACTATTCTATGCTGGCTATAAACTATGCTGACTATTCTATTCTATGCTGACTATTCTTGTGCTTTTCTTGATAGATTGCTATTAATGTCTTTTTATTTACACAGTTCCATTTCGTGACTCTGTACTGACCAAACTGTTGAAGAATGCCTTAGGCGGTAACAGCAAAACTATCATGATCGCCGCACTCAGCCCTGCTGACATCAACTACGAGGAGACACTCTCAACACTCAGATACGGTAAGCTGTAAGGTATTAAAGGTAGTATACTTGTTTGCAATGGTAAACTGGTAAAAACAGCATGATTTCCACTGGTAATTGAAAGCATAGGTCGAGAAAACCGCCTTGTAGAAATTTCAGCCACATTGTAGATGTAGTAATACTTCAGAAAATCCGAAAAATCCAAGTACGTTTTTTGTGCATGAATGAATGGAGGGTAATGCATAGTTCCGAGTTTGCCCAGTTAACTCCGCCCCCTTGGATATTGTTGATATGCCTCACATATGCTATCCCTCAAAATGTCCACACACACTGCACAAACCAATGGGACTTTCAACGGAAAACACAGATTCATTGGAGAAAACTCAAATTAGGTATTCATGTTTCAGGTTGAACAGTTATCTTAGAACACACTGAGTAAAGGGCCAGTAATACAGGGATGTCATATCATCGATCATGAAATACATGCTTTCTTAGCTTTGAACAGCGAATCATCCGGCCTTGAAACCAAAAATTCACCCGGATCACCGCATACAACACTGTACAAACTGTGTGTTGTTGTAAGGCAATGCACTTTGACCTCTATGTGGGCGATGTCTGCTAGCTCTGTTGTGATTGGTCGGCGGGTTCGGTTGATTGACAGGTCGGAACTATGCATCACTAAACAAGTAGACTATACCTTTAACAGGCTAATCACTTCAAAGGGCATTTTTAGCTCCCTTTGTAATACAGGAATTTGGAGTTAGATCAAGTCAAGTACGTCTAGACAAACTGCTTTTGAGTCTCAATTCAGGTCAGGTTAGGTTTTTTTATTTCAATTTAAAGTCGAGTGATTAATAAGTGTGTTATTGGTCAAGTCAGGTCACATTAAATAGTCATAGCGGTAAAATGATTCAAACTAACTTTAATCTAGTCTGCTGGAACTTGTAGCCGTGTTGAATATATTTGTACAGGCCACATGTTTTTAAAAATGCTTACATCTCTTTTGTTCCCGAAAGCACCTCCCCAACCCCCCTCTTTTTTTTTTTTTTTTGCAAATTCGCCCCAAACAAGGCTAAGAGCCAGTCTTGGTAAGGGCCCACTGCAAACCCCCCCCCCCCCCCCCCCCCCCCCCCCAATCTGAGTCACTATAACATTGGGGTGTTATGGCCGAGCCGGTTTAATGGCCGAGCCGGTTTAATGGCGGAGCGGTCTAGTGCATCGAACTTAAGTTCCTGTGCCAGTAATGACTAGAATGTGGGTTCGATTCCGTGCCGTGTCCAGAGTATTTCGTTTGTGAAGAGCAAGGGGAGGAATTCCCCGGTGTCTCTGGCCGTTTCTAATTCAACTTAGAAGTTGATAGTTGTTCGAATATCTATGTTAATTGATCCCATTCCTAGCTGTAATTGGCGGTACTTCCGCTGTTAGATGTGGTGAATAAATAAATCAATAATTAAATAAATATCTTCGAGCCTTTTAGGTTATGAGAAGTGAGTTTCGTGTTTGTGGCATAGCCTACATAGCATTTATTCAGATGGAACCATACATATGAACAAATAAAACATGCACGTTTTACATTACAATTTGTGGGTATTTTCTGATTTTCTTTCTTTAATAAATTAAGTGCATAATTTCTGTGTAAAAAGACACATCTGCTATAGATGTGACATGTCTAAAATGCAGTTGCTCAATTGCTGGGACCACTCCCCATGCAATCAAGAAGTGTCGTCACTTGAAAATGATAGAAATCTGGGTCCCTTAAAATATTGTTGCAATCTGCAGCTGACCGTGCCAAACAAATCAAGACGTCTGCTGTAGTCAATGAAGACCCAACTGAGAAACTCATCAGAGAGCTGAAGGAAGAGAATACAAGACTGATGGAGGCCATTAAGAAAGGGGGCCTGGTCATGGTGGCGGATGACGACGACAGGAAGGAAGGTGTCACTGATGAAGGTGGGTCATGAATGTTTATGTAGCTGACACAGAGGGCGGGGCCAGTTGTCACGAAGGGAGGCGTGGTCATGGTGGCTGATGACGAAGACAGGAAGGGTGTCACCGATGAAGGGGTGTCATGAATATTCATGTAGCTGCATACAGTGTGCAGGGTCTGTTATGAAGGGAGACGTGGTCATGGTGGCTGATGACGACAGGAAGGAAGGTGTCACTGAGTTGTAGAGTTGCAGAGAAAACCCGAGGTAGTATACCACTGTGCCTAATAGCTGAGCCGTTATAGAGCATCTGCGCGGAGAATCGACCTAAAATCCTGATGAGGCCCATATGATTTTTCTCTCGTCCCATAGTAAGAAAAATACAGCAGACGGTCCACTTGAAATTCATACATGTATCATAAACTATACAATGTTTTTTTCTTAGAGCGTGAAGCCATCCGCAAGGAGCTAGAAGAAGAGATGCAGGCACGTCTTGCAGCTACTGAGAGGGAGCTTGGATACATGAAGCAGAGCTGGGAGGACAAGCTCAAACAGGCTCAGGTATGCAGTCTGGCCATACAATATAATTTAGGTATAGGCGAGGGCGCGGAGTAATGTCATCAGGGAAAAGATCCATTGTTTTTCACCTGGCGTGCAAATTGCATACATAGCAACCGATGAAAAAGAACAGCGCGCTGAGTCTGCACTCTAAACTTGTGGTCTATTCACTTTTAAGCGAATGATGCTGGGAACAGGATGGCGAGCTACTGGGAGTTTCCAGATGTCCCCCCTTGCCCATACTAGTCTAGCTGCGAGTAAGCCATCCTAAAATGCACTGGTTCACCCGTTCCATAATGTATATAATGCATTACCATAGAGAAATTTGATAGGTTAAACGTCATCCTGACATGTGCATGATATTCAAATGCGAATACACAATTTTCGTTTTTAGGGTTGAATTAGCACATTGCTGCTTAACTTTTCCACCAAAACAATACCTTATGCGAATACGCCCTCTCTGGAGACTTACATAAGGTAAAGATTCAGATTGCGATCCTCTCGAAAGAGCCTGAAAGACACAGCTAAATTTATGATTTTTCCATTAATGGTCAATGCCACTCACTGTTCCCCCTCCCCCCTCAGGGAGGCGACGCCGGTGAGAGGGCCAAGAAAGAAGCCAAGAAGACCACACCTCATCTGTACAACCTGAACCAAGACACACAGCTGAATGGAATGATTGTGTTTCTGCTGGGCCCAGGTAGCTACAAGGTGGGCAACAGCAAAGCAGAGACACAACAGGAGATTGTACTCAATGGGCTCAGGTAGGTGGTTTCATCTCAGGTTTGAGTTTGGTTAGATTGAGTTTTGCTTTGTGTTACTATTTGTGACTCACTCTACAAAACAAAGGCTCTTAGGTCGCACAGGCTAGGTCGAGTTTTCTGACCATAAGAATAAATCTGTGACAGATACCCACTCATTAAAATACAAAAACACAATGAAAATTACAGGCGGAGCATGGACATTCTAGTCAGTATCTGGCCATGCATCGCCAGCAATTTCCATTGTGTTTTTGTTTTTTAATGATCATGGATCTGCCGCAGATTTCTTCTTATGGTCGCAAAAAACTTGACCTAGCCTGTGTGACTTAAGGCCCTTTTTTGCAGAGTGGGTCACATTTATTATTTTCTGATTTGGTGGTTGTCAATGACTCGATTAGGCCAGTATAAAATGGTACATGGATTGGTTTTTAGACATGGTAGGGCAGGTGATGCGCTCTGTGGAAAGGAATCACTTCTCACTAATAGATATGGATGAGTTTTTGCGACCTTGTCTAGAAATCGGTGGTGGATCCTTGCTCATTAAAATGCAAACACACAATGGAAATTTGTGAAGGTACTTGGATATTTCCAGTTATGGTCACAAAAACTCATTTTCACAGAGCATGTTGCATTATTTACCTATATGGCCCTGTGAATATGTGCACGTACACTAATCGTTAAACTCAATGCATTTCCGGGAAGAGGGCAGGGGAGTAACAAAGCATAAATACACACCTAGTCTTGTACACGTCCTTTACCGTGCGGAGAGCAGTGACAAGAAATATAATAACGAACGCAAAATTTGATATGATACCTAATCACCATTGAAATGAACCAAACCAAACTTAGGAGGAGAGGAAAATCATATTGGCCTTTCCGGGATTCGAACTAGAGACCTCTGACGTACTTGGCAGAAATAAATGAAATAGACAAGAAAACAGAGAACTCTGAAAATTATAACTTAGAAAACGTGTCAGTCGAATTCCAGAAATCTGAAAAATGTCATTGCTGTCATGGGCTGGGTTCAGCTGGATGAACAATTGAAAATTGTTTGAAATTTAAACTGAACCATCTTGATCCGAATGTTCAATTTGATTTTTTTCCCTTATGTTTTTTAGCATTCAAAAAGAGCATGCGGTGATTGCAAACAGTAATGGCACTGTGTCCTTGGAGAAGGCCAGTTCAGATGCTAAAATCCTCGTTAATGGAGATCCTCTCATTGGGAAAGTTGAGCTCGATCACAATGACAGGTGATTCATTATGAATTCAAGTCTATAATTCAATTATAGAATTCTGTTTAAATGGAGAAGGTGTTCATTAGATACAAAGAAACAAAGAAACCTATTTACTCCAGTGTTTCCTTGTCTGGTTAGGAGTTGGCGTCAGTATTTCAAATAGGATGATGGTATTCTGGAAGCAGACAAAGGTTTTTGCAAGTGCAAAATAATAATAAATGTGATATGTGATAGATATTAAATTCTTTAGCAAATTTACTTCGAACACAGGATATGTGTTTGGCCTCTAAGAATTTATATTTATACAAAAGACACAATGACCATCCAACTTTAATTTGAAAATCTTTGAAATTATGAAAATTGCTAAAGTGGTCAAATAACAAATCTGAGCTGTTACAGACGTACAATTTTTGTTAAGAGCGTGAAAATAAGTGGAGTGAAAATAAGCAAGCAAAACACAATTTTTCTCAATTTTATTTTTACAGGATTTTCCACCTTGTATAAGGTACCATAATTAGATGTTGGTTTCTAAGAGCCTTTCCTTCAATATTTGATCCAAGCAACCTATAATGTAATTGAGAATAGCACAGTTCGTCAGCAATGCGTGCACGCCAAATTCGTGCCACGAAATACGCAGCTCCATGCCTTTGCTATGGAGCTGCGTATTTCGTGGCACGAATTTGGCTTGCGTGCATTGCTGACGAGCCTGTGCCTTTAAATTTATATTTCAGATAACCATTTTTTTATGGACCTTTTCTCAGATATTTAGTTTTAAATTTTAAAACCGCAGTCATATGGAGTTGTCTTAATTTTGCCTTTGTAACGGGGTCAGAGACTTGTAGTATAAGGGTGCTCCAATTCCAACACCATGATAATGCAGGTCATTTCGGCCTTGTTTTTGTCTTAATTTCAAAGAGCACTGAGGCCAACTGGAGGGACACCAATACCAAATCTGTTCAAAAAATTAATCTGTTCTGATTAATAGTGTATGTATATACAAGCCTCACGAAATTTAAGATGAGGATAGGGCATGCTGGCCAAGATGGCCTCAAAAAGTGTATATATATTGAAGGGGCATCGGTGCCAAATAATAAGCAGGGCATGAGGCCATATTGGCTTTGGTGGTTTCGATTAATGTCGGGGCCTGATAATAACAACAAGAAAGACATATCTTTTTAATTTCTTTTTTTCCCTGCATTAAGGATAATGTTTGGCAGCAATCACCTGTACGTATTCCAGCATCCTGGACTGTACAAAGCCAAACCCACTAACTACGTGGGCGTTGTCACATATGAGACTGCACAGGAGGAGATTGCACAGAAGAACGGTTTTGACATATCTTCCAACAAGTCTAAAGGTAAAGTACTATCTGTTTCATCAGCATGTCCTCTTTCGTATGACACCAAGAAATCCAGAATACCTTCATGGATGACTGAGCACCAATGGTGCAAAGCGAGTCTATCAGAAATAGCTTTGTACCAGGTTTTGAATAAGTTCATAAATACAAAAAGGACCAATAAACAGTTTTACGTAGTGCTGTTTGAATAAATGATTTTTAAAGTGATTGTCTTTTTTATCGTGTTTATCTTTTTTAGCTAATGTTAAACTAATCTGGTTCTTGTGAACATGATAATGGTACTTAAAATGTTGACATTGCACAATGCTGGTGTTTCGAAAGCTGAAGCACTTCAGTCTCTTTACGCTCCCCCTGCCCCTTCCCAAAAGCCCCGCCCCCATAGCCACGCCCCCTTCTTTTTGTTTAATGCTCCACTCGCATGCCTGGCACAGGGCAGTCTCTGGCAATCACCCAGAACAATAAAGTAACAAACCAATTTGTGTATCAAAGGATTAAAAACCATCTTCAGATGTTAATTTCTTAAAGGACAAAAAAAATTGTATTAATAGCTCTAATTATCTTTCCCTGCTGTCTAATTTTAAATCAGAGGACCTATTACTTCAAGAGGACCTGGTGGAGATGATCCCAGCCGTAGAGGAGGCTAATGCAATCAGCGAGGAGTTGGATCAAAAAGTCAAGTTTGAGATTGTGGTCGTGTCTGCGAAGGCTCGTGGCTTGGCTCATGGACGCACAGAGGTAAAGTGCATTGGGCTACTGGGGTAATGCATGTAAAAACTTCTGTAATCATTTTAAAATTTGCAGCATATGCCTCTCATTTTAATTCAAACACAAACACAATCGACCAGAAAATAAGCTTTATGCACCAAAGTAGAGTCTATTCCGTACTAAAGGTATTGTGTCATTTGAGCTGCTAGTACCGTGCATTACGTAAACAAGCTGCAGTGTGGAAGACACATGCTGATGTTGTCTATCAGGTGAGTGTTGTGACTGAAGTAAGACTGGTCATAAATTTCGGGGACGAGCATTTGGTCCCTAAAACTCTAAAGCATACCCCTGTCAGACATTTACAGAGAACATATATTAAAATAATCACAAGACGATAGGAGTCTTCCTATTTTCTGGTTCAACTGCTGAGATAGCCCTGTACCCCTTTACAATATCATTACCCTGGTCATTGGGCACAACTCCCTGGGGAATACGCAGCCCGCAGCCTGACACAAGCGCTCAAATGCTGCAACCCTTGCAGGTACGAGAGAGGCAACTTAAGGGCACACACACCATGGTCGCGGCCGGGAATCGAACCCATTACCGTGGAATTATACACGCTCTTGAGTTCAATGCACCAAACCGCTAGGCCATATGAAAAATCAACTCATGACAAAGCGTGCATACAGATCACATGATGACGCTACGGTTTAATGGCATGACACAGCAATGCTCTAAAATAGGTGAATGTCTTTTATTAGTGAGGTTTCGGTCGCATACGGTTAGGCAAAACGACGACTATTAGTGAATTTTACATCATAGATTTGTGCGTACTTGTGGCGTTTACACAAATATCCCAAGTGTTGTTTTGTTGTTTACACTGATAGCAACGCCTCTATACCTAATTAGTAAAAAACGGACAGCGAAAGGTAACGATTTTGAGGTTTGGCTAATCGTAGTCGTAATCACTAACCGTGCATACCGAAACCTCACTATTATTAAAATCTTTTGGATTTTGTATTATTCCAAGGTTTGCGTGAAGTTGAGGAATCTAGAGAAAGACTTGGAGTACATCTGGTCAAGGGATAAGTTTGTACGACGCAAGTACCTCATGCAGGAGATGTATCAGAACTACACAGAAGGAGAGGAATGGATGCTGCCTGATGTAAGTATTACTAGCTTACCTAGTGACAACAAGGGACCAATTTTATAGCATTGGTCACAACTTGGGATCAAAACCAGGTTAAACCTTGTTGTTTATTATTCTTTACCCACAATAAGGAGGTTTAGATTCATGTACACCCTGTACATAAAGGAAACAACGATACGCACAAGAATAAAGGAAACAACGATTGAATTGTCAATTTGTCGGTAGAGACTGAGAATTTTGGAAAACTGGTAAATTTTGGGTAACTGAAAATATTGTATTTAGGCTTTAATCATTATATTATACTCGATTGTCTTGTAGGAGAAGAATCCATTTACTGAGCCGGCGGAGATAGAGGTTCTTATAGGAACCGTGAATGTTTACATGCAGAGCTTGGCATATTTGGTAAGCTGTCACTTTAAAACTGTTTTGTCCTATTTTGAAAAAATATCAATTTTTGTGATCTCAGTGTAGGTAAGATAAAGTCGTTTTGATGAACTTGTTGGCTGGTGGCTCATAATACGAGCAACAAAAGAAATACAAACATTTCTTTTCACTTTTTATTGAAAAAAAAAACCAGTCAATCTGTGAGTGGGAATTTTTAGCACACGAAAGCTTTATTCAGTCATGCGTAATGAAGCTGTTATGTGAATATTTACAAAAGAAATTTTCAAAATTTGATTAAACTAAAAATTCGCTGTAGTAGAAAACGGTTTGTCAAAGGCATCGCAGCTGTGCTGCTCCCCGTCCTTGTTGCATGTTAGCGCTCATCAGGTGGCGGATCCAGGATTTTAAAAAGGGGGGTGCGTGAAATTTTTAAGCATGAAATACTGATGACAATGAAATAGCGAGCCCGTAGCGCGAAGCCCTAACTGCTTCTAGGTGGATTCTAGATGCTCTGTGGTGCGATCTGGGGCAATATTTAACCACTTTAAGCAGGAAAAGTGTGCACAAAAAGTGGATTTTTATTTTTATTTTTATTTTTGTAGAAGGGCTGGATCCGCCCCTGCTCATATGCTGTGGCACCTTGAACAAAGGCTAGTTTACCCCCAGCAGTTAGTTGGGTTTCCCAAGCAGTGTTTGCTGGTACCCATTTATACACAACATGGAGTAAGGGAAGACGCACAAATCTGACTGCCGGTACTGCTGAATAAAACGGCGGTTCCACTAAAAATAACAGTAGTACCGCTGTCTTTAACGGCGGTTAGATTTGTGCGTCATCCCTAAAGTGTATAGATGTATCACTATCCACTAGACCACCACACCTTCGATCTTGGCCCGTGTAGTGAGGCCACGGCTGCATTCCAAACACGTGAACATATTGCAAACAAAAGCACTGCACAAAAGCACTGCAACCAGTGGCAAACGTTGGCAACGTATGCGTAACTTTTCTTCAAATTTGTTCCTGTCAATCAAGCCGAACCCGCCGACCAATCAGAACAGAGCTAGCAGACGGCGCCCACAAAAGTCAAAGTGATGCAATCATCACAAACAATCACGCGATTTTCTGCCCATACAGTTTGTATGTTGTATGCGCCAGTGACCGGGTGAATTTGGTTTCAATGTCGGGCGATTCGCTGTTCAAAGGTAGGAAAGCGCATTTTTATGAATATATGTCATCCCTGCATTAGCCCTTCGCTCAGTGTGTGCTACGGTAACTGTCGACCCTTAAAACATAAATACCTTTGAGTTTTCTCCAATGAATCTGTGCTTTTCATGCCGAGTCCCGTTGCTTTGTACGTTTTGCGATGGCTTGTGAGCGCATAGCAACAATATCTAAGGGGCAGGGTTAACTGGGTAATCTCGGAACTATGCATTGCAAAGCTCTCATTATAACCACTTTCTGAAGATCTTTGGTCTTTTTTTGTTATGTAAAATCCAGATTGAATCCAAGGAACAACTGGACATTGCAGATTACCGAGGCAAAGAGTTGGGACTGCTAGACATTGAGCTTGTGCCTTGCCACAAAAATGGCAAAGAGATTACAGAAGACGATGATTTATTCATCGACCAGCCCAACGAACTGGTCGGCAGGGATCTGAATTTTGTCGTCAAGATCAACCGTGCACTGGGAATACCGAGCAAATTTACTGTAAATTTATCCATAGAAAAGTGTGACTCACTGACACATAACTTTTTGAGGGAAAAAAAAGAGAAAAAAAAAACCAAACAATTAATTTGAGCTCCCCTGAAAAGGCAGTAAATTAGCTGTCAAATGATGTATAAATGTTGGTAATATGACAACTTTGGCTGATAAATTGCCAAAAGCATAGGGCCCCGACGGCAATTTGCCGTGGTGCCGTTGGTTATTTCAAGGCCTGCGGTATGCACTATATGGATCTTTCCACAGTATAGGGGGCATTTTGGCAACACACCATATTTTCGAGAAAATACCTTTGTCTGGTCTCAAAATAAAAGAAATAAGTTAAAGTTGTTCTGAAGAGATGGGCCCAAAAAGGGTTACAAATAGTGTGACAACATGCCTTTCTAAAAACCTTGTGTACAAATTTCCAATATACGCTCGTAACCTGGACGGACACTCGTGTTACATTTTAGGCCGTCTCGGTTACGAGCGTACATGTATATTGGAAATTTGTACACAGGGTTTTTAGAAAGGCATGTTGTCACACTATTCGTAACCCTTTTTGGGCCTAAGTTATCTCTTCAGAACAACTGAAACTTATTTCTTTTATTTTGGGACCAGACAAAGGTATTTTCTGAAAATATGGTCTTGTTGCCCCCTTTACCGTGGAAAGACTCATATACTAAGTGTGTTTCCTGAGAATTTTTATGTACGTATCGAGCACGGGTATTCACGTGCAGCAACTAGTGGTGTTCACGTTTATGCGGACAACATGTATTTATGGCGAGTGTATTTTTACTCTATGCTCATCAAAACTCATTCCTGTCCTGAAGTACCAATCATTGGACACAAAAAATCAAATCATGAGGTATATATATAAATTGGGTGATGGTGCAAAACTACTGCAGGCTGCAGCCTGCTATTTCCCTTTGGCTAGCAGGCCTGCCATCTCAAGATCACCTCGGGGCATTAGTTCGGCCGTCACCCTCATGAGCAGTCAATAGTTGTATACTTTACTTCCTTTATATTCCACACAGGGAGTTCACTGCAAGTACTGTGTATTCTTAGATTCTGAGATGCTCGATACAAACCATGTTGAAGGAGGAAGCAGTCTGACATTTCAGCACAAGAAACTCTTTAACTATGACGTGGTGACATCCAACGTAAGTTCGCTTTCTTTGTTAGGTTATGTTTTGTATTTGAAAGTTTACAGGCCATGGAGCTATATGTCATTTGCAATGACCTATAATTATACAATATTGGATGGCTTTATGAGAATATATACCACACGAGTCATGAAATTACTGAGCCAAAGGCGAGTTTGTTATTTTCATGACAAGTGCGGTATATTCCCATATCACCCGAAATGACATCTAATATTATTATTATATAAAATGAAGCTTACACCTTCTTTGCTTTGTAAGACTTCTGCAAGATTTTTATCTGTTTGGTGTTGAAAACTTCAGCTCATTTGCAACATTTACAACTGCATGCTTTTTTGTTAATTTTCAATCTTCATTCAGTCTTAGTTAAGTTTCATGTGTACGCACGCTTCGTTAACTAACAGTGATTAATTAATTTTCATCGAAGGAAGTGACTTATTAATGTGAACAGGGGTCAATTTCATGGCAGTGTTTAGCACAAACATTTGCTTAGCACAGAATTTATTTCTTTTTATTGCAAAAATGGGTTGCTAGCAAAAAATATATATGATATATCATATATGTACTTTCTAAGGGAATAAAAGTGGGTTTGGCCAGTTTTAAACATACATATGTACATTTAAAACCGGCTAGTAGCCTAGACGAGTGATTACCATTAATAAATACTTTTTTGTGTAAATCAGTAAAACTTTGGTCGAGGGCAGCTAGCGTACGACTTTACATGCACTGTAAAAAGTGGGGTGTTATGGCCGAGCGGTCTAGCGCGTCGATCTCGAGTTCCTGTGCCAGTACTAAAATGTGGGTTCGATTCCGGGCCGTAACACTTGTGCTCTTGAGCAAGGCACTTAATCACACTTGTCCGTCCTTTCGGAAGGGATGTAAAGCCGTTGGTCCAGTGTGTTACATGTAACGCACTTTAAAGATCCCAGAGCATTCTTTCGTGAAAAGCAAGGGGAGGGATTCCCTAGTGTCTCTGGCCGTTTCTAATTCAACTTAGAAGTTGATAGTTATTCGAATATCTATGTTAATTGATCCCATTCCTGTAATTGGCGGTTCTTCCGCTGTTGGATGTGGTGAATAAATAAATAAATGTTGACATTTCACGGTAGTGACCAAGTATTATTTGTGGGGATAGACCCATCCAGAGGGGTGTACGTCTACGCTCTGTGTAGAACTGTTGAAATGTTGACAACTTTGCACGGCCCCTAAACAGCACCATGAAATTGGCCCCTGATCTCATAGACTCGTATAATTCTGATTCCTCGGTATTGATAAATTTTTTTCCCAGCTGGTGCAATATTTGCTAAATGAAATGCTGGTCATCCAAGTTTTGGGAACCCAGAAACATCCCGAGTCTAGTAACAAGACCAAGAAGAATACTAGGGAAATCCTGTTGGCTGAGGCTATGTCCAAGGCGCGAGATGTTAATGCCACTGCTAATCACGTGAGTATTCCCTCAGCTGTTAGTATCAAATATAATATACATGTAGCGTCGTCGGAGCAAGATAGACCACTCACGAGAAATCAATTCAATAAAGTGAAGTATGTCAAGGTGCCATTTTAGTATGTAAACTTGACGTGCCTCGTGTCTGTTTGATATATCCCTCTTGTGGTGTAATCTGTGTTGTGGTGAATATACTCGGTATCTGCGAGTGGCATGTCTTAAACGGACACGAGACGTGTCTAGTTTGCTAAGTAAAATGGCGCCTTATTAAACAAACTACAGAAGTCGGGGTAGAGTGGTCTATTTTGCACCTACAGCACAACGTTATCTTTGGTTAGTATTCTTAAGACAAAGTAATTTAGCTGAGTGTTTTCAATGTTTACATTGCAACGTTCTAGTGGTCGTACTTTTAAAAGTCGGCCATGGTTCCATCCTCCTGATCATTTCAGGGTAAAACTTAATTGCTAAAGCCTGGGGTGAAAAACATGATCTGGGCAGTGTAGTTAGCCAACTATATTGGGTAGGGTTTAAGTGAGCATTCAGACGTATACGACTCCTGCAAAAAATTTAGTTCAACCCTTCACACCGTGCATGGGTACGTGTGAGGTCTACCTCTGCAAATACAGTCATTTCTAAAAAGGCAAATACGCAAACATTATTCCAGTCCTCGTTAAAACAATAAGGCTATATTTTATATAAAAAGTTAAAACCTCAAAATAAAAATTTAAATTTCGTTACAAGACAAAAAGCTGACTATGAAAAGATTGTTCCCCCCCCCCTCCCCCTCCTCCCCAGGCTACGCCACCTACATGTAACATGTGGGGGATTGTCACTTTTCAACTGACAAAATCTCCACCCCTTGGGTGGGCAAAATTTGGGCGGCCAAATGCTCACTCAGGGGAGTGAAACTTGCGCGTTTTGCACTGAAAATGTGATTCTTCTATATCAAAATCCCTATCCTGGGGCAAGAAAAACGACCAATTCCCCACCTAAGGGGTGAGGCAGCACTGGGAAGGGGTGCCATGGGGTGGAGGAAACAATTGCACTTTCGCTAAAAAAACAAATTATGCGCCCATATATGCATGTATGCACTTGTGTGCACCGGAAGTTGCATTTTACGGAAACTATTGCATTATTCGGCAACGTTGCCGAATTTGGAGTTTTCCCGGACTGATATAAGCAAGCCACATATTATGTACTTTTTGCAGTTTAATAAGTCTTTTAACTTATGCACGGGTCACAGTGGCGACTTGCATTGGATATGAAACTGTCAAAACACCAAACTAAAGGGTCTAATTTGAGTTCAACAGCGAACAATTTTAGGATAGAACTTACTTTTTTGTCGAACCAAAGTCAGGTTACTTTTAGTACCGAGTCTGAATGTACCCACAGTCAGCAAAATTTTAAGAAAAGTTAAACACAGATTTCAATGTGGATTTCCTTTATCCACATGCATGCAACTTGTCAGCCGATCAGCTGATTTTCTCTTTTTTGTTTACTCATCTGTCCCATTAAAAATAAGAAAACACTGTGCAAAGTTGGAGATTTTTTGCATTTTCTTCTTTTTTTTGTAATGACACAGCCTGTATGCAATGTACATGTGTCTATTTTTTGTAGGTGGCTGATCGAACCATGAAGGCCAAGTACATGTTCCCGATGGCCGTGATGAAAAAGAGGCAAGAAAGAATGGAAGCCAAAATGGTAAGTCAATTATGTTTGTTTCTCTCGTTATATCTAAAGCACCCTGCAGAAACTGATAATTGATAATTAAACGGTTTTCAGTGATGTGAATTGGCTATGCAAAGCTGCCAACCCTCCCGGATTTTGGGGAATACATCTTGGAAACAGGTTCATTCAGTGACTCCAAACACATCTAAAAATCCCCAAGGTTGTTAATTGACAATATCCAGGAGGTTTTTTTTCCTAAATGTCATTTTCTGAAGAATCTGTTGCAAAATCCGGGAGGGTTGGCAGCTCTGGCTGTGCCTTAACTGTTTCTAGTGCAGACACACGGTAGATTTAAGGAAACATTAACAAATTCATTAGTGGCCGTTTCTAATGCCAAAATACTATTGCGCTCACTGGTAAAAACCAGGTTTTAATTTCCTGCCCAGTTTTGCTGATTTTGTTGAAATCAGATAATTGTGCATTAAATTTGAGGTCCAGCTGTCTAAAAAGTTAAAAACAGACGTACAATTTTTTGACTTGTAACATACACAATGTACCTCTAGATATTTTAGAAAATTTAGACTGAAACTTTAACAAAACACTTGTTAAACAAATTTACAAAAAATTCAAAAATCTAGAAAAATGTAGCATACCAAAAAAGACATTTACATCTGATTACTCGCGTACAAATCCTTATATGATACATATTTTAAGAATTGCACTTTTGCTCAAAAATGATTTTTTTTTTTTTTTTTTCCTGTCCCTATTGCTACCTAGGCCCAGTTTCGTAAACTGGTGAGCACGGCTGAGCTCCACAATAAAGCTCGAGTTGAAACCATTGTACTGAAGACGGTCCTGAATGCCCAAAATTCCATGGTAGCGGACAAAGCCATTGAACGCATTCCCAAAGATGATGCAGCGGGTAATTTAGGTGGGTAATCTGACGTGCAAATCTTTGCCTTAAAGGCTCTCTATAGATAATCTGTTTTTGAGCGATTCTGGGAACAAAACCATTATAAATCTGAAGACATTTCAGCTCCGTCACATGTACCACGTTTTCCAAAGGATGTACGAATGCGGTGTTGATACTGTGGGTGTAGGAAAGTGAATGCAAAAAGACGAGCTAATTTTGGTGAGTTTTACCGAATCACACGAAAAGGTATTTATTAATGGGATTAAAAGTAGGTTTGGCCAAACCAGCTAGAGGTCCTGAAACTGGGTAAAGAATGACGTTTTCGCGGACAACTCCTAATAACAAAATCAGTTATAACTTACTAGTAGAAACACCCATAATTGACAAATTTTAAATTAGCACTGGCAGCCTCGTTTTAGACGTTTAGAAATTGTATTACGTCATGCATCTTTTTATTTGCAAATATTATCACAAAAGAAAATTAGACCCTCGTTTTTGATGACAATTTGAAATTCCTCAATAAGCACATATTGTATTATTATTATTTCTCCTTCAGGTGACGAAGTTCAGAAGTCGGGAGTTTGTGCAGTCATGTGAGCCTCGTGCTCCCCGCTCCCCCCAAACACCTTGGCATGCCGTCCATTTTTAATACTTAGTCTTTCAATCAAAAGTGCAAAATCAGTGCAGTAGTAAAAATATTTTTTCAGAATGTGCCCAAAAATTATGCTGCTCGGTGCGTAGGGGCATGCACAAAGAAAGCTGGAGGAAATTCCAGTTGAGTCCCGTTAAACGGGACCTAATGGGATCCCATTGAAGTCCCATTGAAGTCCCATTCAATTCCCGTTCAATGCAACGGGACCTATGTGGAATTTGGGCAATTTCCCATTAAATCCCGTTGGAATTTGGGCAATCCCATTGAGTCCCATTGAAAATGTCAATGGGACGTAATGGGATGCAACGGGAATTTTCAAATTGGGTGATTTTAGGGATAATGACCCAGGGACCGCCGGGGTGAATTAATTCAATACAAATGTGGACAAATTTCCATGGGCGGATTGCAATAAAATGGACTTTTTATAGCCGGCTATCCATCTTAGCCAGTCTCGGCTGAGTCATGATGAAGCCAACTGGTGGTCTCGAAACATGGTGTTGCAGTTGTTCGTCACAGATTGGGATATTGGCTATCATGTGAGCTTAACAAGCCCTACAGAGTGATAAACCCTTTAAAAATAATCCTCATCAGAATTTGAACCTGAAACCTGACTAGGCAGGTGCTTGGCTATGATGAGACACACAAGTTGCCATGGTAAGTGGATGTCATCTTCCTGAGATAATTATCACGGGATGATGACATTTTGCACTGAATATGTTGTCATCCTGTGATAAATTATCACTGCATGTCAACAAGTCGGATGGCACTTCAGAGCTCCGTATTAAACCTCTTCATTAGAAACACGCTCTTAACCAGCTGCAGCAAAGACTATATACCTGTCCTGTAGACATGTACATTATAGCCGTATTTTCACATGCACTCACATGCACAGCCAGATCGTTACTAGATAATCTAGACCACATGCCTGGGCAAAATTAAATTACAAATACCAACCAATTTTGACATTTCTGAATGTATACACTCTGTTGACAATTCACTTTGATGCACACAATGAACAATTTCAACACAGGACGAAAGCACAAAACTATTTTTCCTGCAAGCCTCGCTTTGGTTACATTCATTTCAATTGGAGAAAAGGGAAGATGGCCGCACCGTGATAAAGGTCTGTTACTGCGTCGCACTTTGACCACAGCTCTGGCAAAAGAAGAAAACCAAATTAAACTTCTATTTTAAATGATATTTAGAGAACTCTTAATTTTATTTTATTAATATGTATATATTTTTAAACTACTATGCACAACCAAATTTTTAAACTGTAATTACAATTTATTTTGATAGTCTGAAGTGTGTGTGACCTTTGACATTCCAGTTTGTTTAAATATTTATAGTCCGTACAGATATTTCTAATAAAGGTATTCTACTTGTTTGGAAATTACCCTCCAAAACAAATTCTGCTAAAAGCTTATGTACACTCCTCAAAATAAAATAAGGGTCAAAAGTATTTTTGTGAAAAATGTTGACCAAGTCAGGACATACATGTAGAAACAATTTTAGTAAGGGTAATGGGCTAAAGGTTGCTCTGCAACATTTTAAGCACTTTTCACATGGTTTGCATGTCTATTGGCTTAGAAACTGACAGATCATGTGACAAGACACAAACAGGTTCAGATGTCGCAATCAAGTTTGGCACATCTGCTTTATTTTTCTTCAAGACTTAATGAGATTCCCCACACATAATCAATACGATTCTGCACTTGATAGAGTAAAGTGTCTCAAAACATACAGAAATAATGTTGATTTGCCAAAGTTTATGACAGGGAGAGAATATCAACTGGTAGGAAAGCCTTCAAAATAGGGAGGGGACTCGAGAGGTCCCCTCATCCTACAGCTTCCATCTATCAAGTGCAGAATCCTATTGATTATGTGTGGGGAATCTCATTAAGTCTTGAAGAAAAATAAAGCAGATGTGCCAAACTTGATTGCGACATCATGAACCTGTTATCAGCATTTTTGTGTCTTGTCACATGATCTGTCAGTTTCTAAGCCAATAGACATACAAACCATGTGAAAAGTGCTTAAAATGTTGCAGAGCAACCTTTAGCCCATTACCCTTACTAAAAAAAATTCTATGTCCTGACTTGGTCAACATTTTTCACAAAAATACTTTTGACCCTTATTTTATTTTGAGGAGTGTACTTGTTATCAAGATGGTAATGGTAGACTAGTAATCATCCTGTGAAAATATTTCGTCTGCATGAGGTGCCCCCAAAATGACAAAACTATTTTAATCTCCAAGTAGGCAATCTTTGGACGGAGCCATTCATTCATGTAAAGAACCGTGATTGGATTTTTAAACTTTAAAATATAGAACGTTTCCGAACTGCAATGGTGCATTCAAGAAAGTAGAAAAACGATTTTGGGTTATGTGACTGGTTTGAAGTTGCTGATCAACATGTCAACATGGTCCAGCTTAGAAATACAGTAATGTGCGAGGTATTCCAGGTATATTCTCATATCACCCTCAAAGCCATCCAATGTTATAAAAAGATTGTAGAATTATCACCTACCCTGCTATGTTTAACTGCACATATTTCATTATTCACACTGGTTCTTTCTACCTGCAGACGAATAAAAAAAAAAGAGGAATGGCTTGTTTAATCTGTAATACATGTATGTTGGTAAGTAACATTCACATTTACAGTTTTGTGTTAAGACTATTAATAATAGCAGAGCATTTGCAAGGCGCACAGTATCTAACATGTTATTCAAAGCACCGTGGCCATTATTTATACATATATGTTTTTGCAAGATCGCAAAGCAAAACCGACACACATGCTGGAATAAAATTCCCTTTGTTTGTTATTAATGAAATGGTAGAACCACGGCACTCTGTTATTTATTTTAAAAAGTGGAAATTAGCCAAAGTTTTAGCGATGGTGGGCAATTTATAGAAGACGGTCAAATCGCGTTAATTAGAGGAGGCATTGTGACTTTGCAGATTATCTGCCTTTAAAAACGGAAAACAAAGGGCCTGGGATGAGACCTACATGTATATATCGGCAAAATATTGTACAGAGACTATCGGGATAATTATGTCAAAATACATGGACGACCAGCTTGATGACCTACCAGTAATAAACAACCTCTCCAAACTTGGATTTGGATAAAACATTTTTTGGAATCATGTTGCGTTATATTTCTGGGAATTACAGATCCGTCAAATAAGGGTTTGAAACTTTGATACAAAACCAGAGCTGGGACCCCGTGCTTAAATCGACAGGGACCCAAGCAAAGACCGACGCCTTATATGAGTTACATGTACATGGTGCAATCAATTGTCATTTTCCAGTGATCATCAGGAAGATTCATCCCACTGACAGGCCGTGGATGAACGCTAAGATTTATTTATTTATTTATTCCTTCCATTTATTCACCCAGGGTGTGCCCAAACGGTTCACAAAAACTGGTTTCCATTGGGGCCCTGGAAACACTCATAAAAAATATATATTAAATTAAACAACTTCACAATCACAAACAAACTGGAATAAGATACAACAATACAACATCAAAAATTCACAAAACATCAACACTCGCACAATTTGGACAAAAGAACAACATCACAAGAAATATTATACATATATCAAGAAACTGATAAAACAACGACAATATACATGATGCCTTTGCATCTGTTGACGTTGCAAAACATAAACAGTTGTGCAACACAGTTAAACGGACTATAGAAGAAGTTAAAACTGTGGGGTTTTTTATGCAGAAGGGGTTGGACGGTTTTTTTAAAACCGACTCAAAAACATGGCATAAACAAATTAAGGTTATGACAAGAAATGAATCTGTGAAATTGAACATACATGTTCCTGGTGTACCTGAAAATTATCATACTAACATTGCTAACTCTATCAACAGTACATTTACTGGTGTGTCTGCAGGTCTTGAGCCGTTGGATATTGCAAAATTGACTGCGTATTTACCAGCCTTAAATCTACCAGTTGTTTATACATGGGACATGTAAAACAACTAAACCATCAAAGGCAGCAGGTCCTGATGGGATCCCTTTGAGGTTAATCAAAGAATGCATGCATATGAGTTGAGCACACCACTTGCTGATATTTTCAATTCCTCTCTTAAGGAGGGTATTGTGCCCTCACAGTGGAAACAAGCGATAGTGATTCTGATTCCCAAACAGGTCCCGGTTACATTGGAAAAGTTGAGACCAATATCTCCCCAACTGATGGGTTTGCTAAAACGTGCGAAAATAGTATCGCCAAATGGATACTTATTGATATATCCAACACAAAATTGACGGTAACATAAAAAAGTGTGACTACTTCGCACTATGTGCCCGGTTTGCTGGTCATGTGACCACGAAGGCTCACCGGCCTGTTTAACCGCGGCCAACCCGTTGCGTGGGTGTTCCGTCGATCGAGAGGCCATTTTCCCTCTCCCACATCCTATTGTGGAGACATGGCTTTGTTCTCGTGCACAAACTCTAAACAATGGCTTGAATTTGCTAAAAGGTTTCGTTACGAGACTCCCATTTGAAGCAGAATTTTTTTCGGGAGCCGAAATTTCGTCCCTAATTGCCCAAATTCATAATCTAGAGGATTGAACTATCAGCAAAATTAAAAAATCCCCCTAATTTGAGTAAAATTCAAACTTCTAACCAGTGTCATCCTTGTGGAGACCTTTAGAATTGCCTTGTGGAGACCTTTACACTCTTTTGTTGCCTATAGAATCCATGTCTCCACAAGGTACCAAATTTCGGACGCCTCGAGACCAGGGTAACTATATGCACGGGCTCTCTCGGCGGTGTAACCATCCGCCCACTCAATTTCTCTCGGTCTCCGGAATGCTGTGGTCTGCATTTATCATAACTTCCTTTGTGTATGGTTTTGAAAAGTATGTTAAACGGTTACTCCTGTATGCATGGACTGTACTAATTGCTTGATTTTCATCGGACAAAAGCCGTTTATGCAAGTAACGGTTGAAATGGAAGTAGCATTTGTACCAGTTGTAATTTTAACGAAAATTTACTTGTTCAGTTAGCTTTGACCTGTTACTTTAAGTGCGGAACAAACATTTTGAGTAATACTGGTTCTGCTCATGAGTTTCAAACGAAATGCTTATGAACTCGGGTAAAAGAAACGCGCCCGACTGGAGGAAAAAAAGATTAGCCTATATACTAACTATGAAAAATCCTCGTTTTTAGCAGGTGTACTCAAAATATTTAATGGTATGTATAATGTTTCATGATTCTAGTGAAAATTACAGGGGTTCAAAAGATTATGATAAAATGGTGCCATCCCAGACCCAGTAAGCGGGGCATTTTGGCTCATTGGTTGTTTTTTTTTAACAATCTTTTGTATTTACTTGGCGACAAGTAAATGTCAAAGATTGTTGAAAAAACGCCCACAGTTACCGGTACTGAGTCTATAATTTCAAAGTGCAAGTGTCCATCATCCGTGTTTACTGTGTGTACAGAGTATAAAACTCTCTTACCAACTGGCCTTTTTTTCATACAAGTCAACAAGCACAGTACTTGGGTCTAGGATGGTGCTATCCTAGACCCAGTAAGTGGAGCCTTTTTTGTTTGGTTTTTTTTTACAATATTTTATATTTACTTGGCAACAAGTAAATATAATCAAAGATTATAATTTCGAGTGTCCATCATCCATGTATACTGTGTGTATACAGCATAAATATCTCTTACTTTGTTTTTTATCATTTACAAGCACAGGCCTACTTGTGTGGATTCATATAAATAGTACTGTAGTTGAAATTTCCAAGTCTATTTCTGATGAGGGTCCATCCGAGTATAAGAGTGTTGTAACTGCAGGGTACGTACGGCTTTCCCCAGGCAACTGCAGTCAATTTAGTCTTCACCAAAACATGTAAGTTTTTAACTTCAATTTTAATAGCCAATACTGTTTTTCTTTGCAAAATGAATTTGGCTGAAATGTATCCAGATAATGGATTTACGCAATAATGTGCTACCTTTCATCAATGTGTGACCCGCTCTGCAGAAAAAGGCCCTCGCACGTCAATTGTTTTTACCTGGAGATACCCGGGTCGTCTCTTACACGGGTACAAAGTATGACTCTGTTCTCAATGTATTTTCAAATCAACCCATTCGAGTATATAAATGATGCATGCCCTAGTTAAAGTGTAATTTTTGATAAAATGACAGAAATAATCCCATTTTCCAAAAGTTTCCGAAGTATCTGTGCACATAATAATTTTGTGAAGAGTTCATTTGCAAAACCAAATAAATGCCGTTCAAGATATTTCATGTACCTCAATATTTACAAAATTACTTACACTAAATGTAAGTAACAGGTATTTGGTAAAAGCCTGTTGCATTTTGAAGGGTATTTTCTGAAAAGCATAACATAAAATATTGAGGTACGTGAAATATCTTCAAATGGATTTATCTGTTTTTGCAAATGAACCCTTCATATGTAGTACATAATCCTTTTGCACCTATAAACTGTCTTGGAAAAGTTAGATTATAATTTGAGAAAATGTTCTTTTATTTTTCTTGCCAGCGATGGCAAGACACATGGATGACATGGCAGACAAGATCGAAGACATCAAAAATGACATCGACACATTCATTAGAACAGGTCCTATAGGTGATGACTGGCCCCACAAAACTGTAGTACTTGTTGGAGATCAAGTGTTCCGAAACACCGAGGATAAACATGCTGAAGTATTGGCTTTGGAGGAGCTTAAAGCACAGAACCGACAGGGCAAAATTGTAATGTACAGCAATTACTCCCCTTGTCAAACCAAACAGTGTGTTAATAAAATACTGAAGTATGCAAAGGGATACAAGGCAACATTTGAGATTAAATTTGCAAAGGTGTATTATCCCCCAAAAAAAAGAAAATTGCGAGGGGTTGAAAAAATTTGTGAACAAGGGCAACTCTCTGCATGTGTTTAATGGATCTGACTGAAAATGCATCGTGACAACCATCTTGGAGTATTATGGCAAAGACAAATGGCAGAACGTACTGGAGCAGATTCTGAGATCACGAGGAAATAAGGGATGGGAAAATTCACTCAGGTTTCTTCTAAAGGATTACATACTCCAGGGAGAAATGAAAAAGGACCTCGGGTCCATATTTGAGGAACACAGGGAGAGTGATTTGGTAGATCAACTGCAAAATCTCGGACTGAAAGATCTTGAAACTGAAATAACTGGACTTTTCAATAAGAAGCAGAGAGATTTAGAAGTCAACGGGTGTGACTGGAGTTCTCTCTTCGAAGATCCTCAAAGTGTCAAAGATTCAAATCCAGAAAATGGCTATAAATGGTTGTTTATACTACTCAAGGCATTAGGAATTGAAGAAAGGCTGACGTGGTTGCAAAAGCGAATACAAGCTGATACGGCTGCAGGCTGTGCTCTAAGCAGCATTGTTGGTAGTAGTACAAGCTGCCAAGAGGATGAGCCGCCCACAGAGGGCCTCGCCAAATTAGACATTAGCCGCACAAGCTCCCCAAGTACATCATCATCATCATAAAAATTGCACCATTGCCATATGAACTTAACTGCAGACATCCTCTATTCATTATAGTAGACCTGTAGTTAGACGTTGTTTGTGGTTTATAAGAACTATAATCAAACCAAATAATGTACATGAGCCGTATTTGGAAGTAAAAGCACTGTTTAACCAGTTGACGCCGGGATTATTTTTTGGAAAATATTTTTTTAAAGGCAAATGTGATTGGCCAAACATTAAAGGACCAGGCCAAGCACCACAAATACTGACTCGAGAGCCTATATCACCGTGGATCTGGAAGAGGGTGGCAAAGCTGACGTTAACTCACCATGCCCCTGTGTCTATTATATACATCGCCAGAACGTGTTTACAAGTCCTCCATACTTTTTTCACCTCGGCAAAAAGCCCAGGATACAGCCTGCCGGCGGTATATTGTCACTGCGCAGTTTATTTTCTATTTTGACTAAAATATAAGGCATAAGAATCAATTTAGTTTGAAATAAGAACTTGGCGTGTACTTCGATATCATCAGTAACATCATTGACAGGGACCCCGTTCTCACTAGAGAAATCGCTTCGTTCAACGAAGCGATTTCTTAGTTAATGAAGCGTGCGTTCACATCTAACTTAACGAAGATCAAACGAAGATCGAATGAAGAGCAGTACCGTTCTGACAGCCGCTAACGAAGATCGAATGAAGCTGTGCGACGCCCCCATTCCATTTCGTGTCAAATCGCTTACATTACAACTTTGAAGCGATCTCTTCGTTGAATGAAGCTATTTTGCTTCATCGAATGAAGCGATTCTAATCTTCGTCGTTCACATCAGGAAATCTCTTGGTCGAATCATCGTCGAACCTTTGTCAAATGAAGCGATTTCTCTATAGTGCACTGATGAGCAACAAAAGAAATGCAAAAACCTTCTCCACTTTATGATTTAAAAAAAAGCAGTCAATCTAAGAGTGGGAATTTGTAGCATACAGACTAGATGCTTTAAGCAGTCATGCATAATGAATATTTCGATGTCAGATAAATTATAGAAATTAAAGAAATTTTCAAATTTTGATTAAAATAAAAATTTGCATTTCTTTTGCTGCTCGGTATCAAATTCCTTGTACCACAATGTGTATGCCAATATCCCATGTACATGTATTTTCATTTTTAACAGGACTGCATATATGCATCTAATTGTTTCTAGCCTCGTTTTAACTTTATTTTGCCATGTTTAAAGGTACACACCGGCTTCGTTGGGCTATTTTGGGCTCGAAATTGACCCATACCAGATTTTGAATGCCCTTCCGACATAAACCTAACATATCCTAAAAAGAAACCACAGAATTTGGCCGTTTTTGAGCAATTTTCAAAAAACAGAGGTCACGTGACTTTTCGGAACCAGATTCTGGTTCCGAAAAGTCACATGGTCTTGCGAGTTAGTTTTGTGTCCAGTCGCATGAAAGTTTCTTACTGCAGAACTGCACCAAATTCAACTCTGTTTTTCTGTAATTGACAAAAGAAAGACTATTTATACAGGTATGAAACAAAGTTGAACATAAGTATGAAAATTCGAACAAAAATGTTTGTTAGAGAGTCTGGAGAATGGGACTCAGCGCGCGCGTGCTGGTACGGTGGATCGCACCGCGCAGCTAGCACGGCAAATATCCCGAGTGCACACGCGGCGGGTTGGTTGATGTACATGTACGTTTGTGAAGAAAAAACATGATGCTAACTTCTCCAGAGAAAACGGAAATTCATAATCGGTCGTCCGGGCTGTCGATGTCCAGTGAAATCGTGATCAGAAAATTGGAGATACCCCGAGTAGGAAAAGAGCGAATCGTTTGTGACAAAGTCGTGAAGCTCGCGCGTAGTTGCAACGGCTGGTAAAGCGTACAACCCGTCTTTTGACCGTTTTTGTTAATTTTGCACTTCTTTAGTAAATTACGGGATATTTTGATGATTTTTTTTTCACAACGACCATAAAAAAGTATTGTCAATGCTGCTACATCACTAAATCATGTAAACACTAGGCCGGTGTGTACCTTTAAGTTTTACGGTACTCTGTGTTTAACTTAAATCTTTGTAGATTTTTTCTAAATAAAAAGATTATTAAAATTTTGTTTTCAATAATTTTATGATGTTCAAAAGGTAGAGTACACTGTTACAAAGGTGTCAAGTCTGTAACTAGACCGGTTGTTTCGTAAACGGCAACAGCAGCGTAGTCGTGAATGGACTGGGAACAAGTCTAATCGACCTCTCCTATTCATAACAACAACTGTTGCGTGTGGGGATTATAGGCGTTAGACGGACCAAATACGACTGTCTAGAGACTTGACCTCAAGTCTATTACAAAGGGTGATTAAAGCCCATGTTGATAAAACTGCCGTGTAAAAATTTCAGCCACATTGAGGCAATACATGTAATACTTCAGAAAACTTTTAAAAATACATTCATGGCGTTTGTGTTAAGTTGAATGGTAAAAAAAATCTTTTGCAAGAGACTTTTTTAGAAAACCACCTTCAGTTGTTAACTTTTGACACAAAACACCATTTTGGACAGAATTTTTTTTTTAAATTGGTAGCATTGCTATTAAATCTTAGTAAGGTTTTTCTTGTCAACTTCATGAAATAGATGGGTCACTGCAAATGATGTACTCTACCTTAAAGGGTTTTCATACTGAATTTTTTTAAACTGTTAGTTTTAAAAAATTATGGTGGCAGGATGTACAAATATCTCTTTTTCTATAATTTCTGTGACCAATATGCCTTTTTTTAACGCGACTATATAGTTACGGTTATTAATCGTGACAAAAAAATGTTAGTTGACAATCTTGTACTACGTAGTGCAAGATTGTCAACTACGAAAAGTCATGTATTTTTTACATCAAATAGATTATTTGGGAGACACGTTAGGGGTAAAAAGGGGGTATTAGGGGGACTTTGTGGAATTAGGGAGATATTGGTGGTGTCTCCCTAATTTTCACAAATTAAATATAAAATATTAATAGGAATTATTATTAGGTCGAGTTAGGTTCAGTGTTAGGGCACAAACCATTTACGTTTGAAATTTCAGCTTTGTAGCTTCAGGTAAAATTAAGTTAAGTGTCAGGTTTTGTATATACGACTATATGGAAATGTCTCCCCAATTTTCGGAAATTATTACAACACTTAATGACTTATTTGCACATTCAAAGTGTTCAGAAAAAAGTTAGTCCTACATGCCAGAGTACAAGTTTATATTAACTACATGTATATGAAAAATCCTTGTGTTTAGCAGGTGTACGACAAACTTTTCAATGGTATGTATATGTTTCATGATTCTAATAAAAATTACAGGGGTCCAAAAGATTTTGATAAAATGGTGCCATCCTGGACTATGAGTGGGGCATTTAGGCTCTTTTTTTTTACAATCTTTTCTATTTACTTGCGACAAGTATATCAAAGATTGTTTCAAAAACGCCCACAGTTACTGAGTCTATAATTTCAAAATGCAAGTGTCCATCATCCGTGTATACTGTGTATATACACAGCATAAAGACTGGACTTTGTTTTTCAAGCACAGTACTTATTGAGTCTATAGAATGGTGCCATCCTAGACCCAGTATATTGGGGCATTTTTACAATCTTTTATATTTACGTGGCATTGGTAACCAGTAAATATCAAATATTGTTGAAAAGGGCGGGATGCAGGATAGGCGGGATGCAAGAGGAGGTTGCGGAAGAGATTTTCTACTGACAAAAACAAAGACGTAAGATATTGATCTATTCTACATGTATAATAAAATAGGTCTTCAGTATGATTCCTATTTACCACAGACTGGACAAATTAATAGTCTATAAGCCCAATTTATGGCAACCAACAACCAGCAATGAAATTCATTGGCCCTGTATCAAATTGTATGTCTGGGGGAATTTCCCACCTTTGAGAAATAACCGTTACATCACTACAGTAGATCTACACACAATCACACAATAAATGTATGTAATTCCAAAAGGAATCCAATTTGAACACAGTGTTGTAATAATTGTGCATATGTTCGAAATTGTATCAAAATAATTTCCATAAAACACATAATACATGTACATGTAAAATTAAACTACCGTTTCAAAAATAAATCCTTCCTGTAGTAGTTATCCTTCGTACCAAAGTCGCACGTACTGAGGTTAATCAGTACTGTTATATATATATCTTCACTCTAAATAAGATGAATCAAACAAATGTAGTAAACCAATGTAGGCTAATTAATATCAGTTAAACATCCAATTATTAACTGAGAAATGTGTCTACTTGTACATATCCCTAGGTAAAAAATTACTGCCTCTTTGCCACGTCATTGTTTCTAAAAATTATTTCAATGTAAAATGTACATTTTTTGTTACCACATGCAGCACATGTAGAATTGTATTCATTTTTCTCAAATGGAATGCTAAAACAAATTAGTATGCATGTACGTAGTTTTCATATACGACGTAGAAATAGTATAACTTTCAATAGTAGCCTATAGCTTTCAATCATTATGATTGATACCCTGAGTAAGCATGTTATTCTCCACTGCTGTAATTTTCATACTAAAAAACGTGTAAAGGAAGTACATCATATTTTACAAGATGTGTAGCTGTTACAATGAGTTTAAATCTACATGTGTATTAGGGTCTTTCCACAGTAATGGGGTACATTTCTGTAACATTCAAGATCTTAGGTCCCAATTCACTTCAAATGTCTTAATTTTATCTTTAAATTATCAAGCTAAACTGAGGAAATAACTTTTTCACCAAGTAGTACGAAAAATAGTCCTACAACATACATTTGTGAAAACCCCGTGCACAAATTTTTCTATTACGCATGTAACAAAGACGGAAAAAAATGTCACAAAATGGTCTGTCCACGTTACATACGTAATAGGAAAATTTGTACACAAGCTTTTCAAAAATGTATGTTGTGGCAGCAATTTCTTACCTTTTTGGGCAAAAGTTATCTCCTGAGAACAAAACAAGGACATTTCTTTAATTCTGAGATAAACTAAAGACATCTGAAAGAAATTATTGACTTATTTTTCAAATGTACCCCATTACTGTGGACAGACCCATATACATTTAATTCTTTAGCATCTAAATCTTTAATGTTTCATTTTCAAAAAGCAGTATGCCTACGTCGTCGATGTTGTTTGTTAAAAGAACTGCAAGATGGTAAAAAAAGGATGGATTTGAGGATTATGATTGTAAGAACTGTCCTTGTGGCCTATATAGTAAAATTAATAGAAACATGCCCACGTTTACACGTTTCTTGAAAATGACAACACACCACGCACCGTCACCATATTGTTAATTAGGCTACACCATATTATGGTAATTCATAGTATTGCTTTTTTATGTTTGCAAGTGTTGTACCTATATTCTTTAACTAATATTTAATAATATGCCATAGTTTAGTATTTTTTTGTATTCATACTGTACTTAACTCAATGGAATTTTACCTTGCATGATGATGGTTTAAAAAAACTGGTGTAATTTTATAGTCGTTGCATGGGAAGAATTCACCAAGAAGAGTATGTGGTTCAATGGACTATGGTAATCAGTTGCATGTTACAGACTGTTCAGACATTATATTGTACCATTTTCAACTAAGCTAAAGTTGGTTTGGTACCTGGCATGTATTAACATTTTACAACAACAAGTAAACTGAGAAAAAAAATGAAATGTTTGTGCATCCTGGCTTTCATTTTATTCGTGACGCCTTTGACACTATGAACATCTAACAATGGAAATTGGGCACACACCATTGTTACTAACAATGGGGTTACAATGAACATGTACATGTTCTTGCTCATAGTGTGAACCCATGCAGTTGCGTATCTGGGGGAATTTCCCATCTGTGAGAAATAGCCAGTCTGTTATTCATGCAGTCTATTATTAGTAAAAGCATTATGCGCCGCATAATATATTGCATGCATTATTACTCATGTATTTCAAAATATTTTTTTTAAAGTGTGATTCGACACCAACACACATAAAAAATGTATTGTCTGTTCGTTATTTTTCTTCTTCGTTTTTAAGTCAGATCCGGAAGTCAGATACAATGTACATACTACTAGTAGGCGTACTTAAAATTCTGCCAAAAATTAAAGAGGAAGAATCCCCCTTGACGAAAATCCAGCATTTAGGCTTTTTTCGATAGTCCAAACATCTCTCTTGCCGACGTGGATTTTTATTATTTTTTAATTGTCGGTTTTAAGTGGATTAATTGCAAGCAAAAGTGCGCTTTTCGAAAATGAGATTTTCGCGATTTCTGAAACGCTCATTAGGTATTCATGATATGCGCGTGACCCCGTGACGCAATCCTGAGAAAGAGAAGTCAACACGATAGTTAGCTCCATACGTTTACACGCAAACAACTTAGAAAACCGTCTCTTTTAGATGGTGTTTTTTGAAGAATTTTGTTGTTCCAAAAAGCCAGAGATATGCCCAGTAGCTGCGTGGTTGCATGTTTTACCAGACACTATGAAAAAAAAAGAGCAGAAAGATTTTCTTTTCTATTACCAAGAGAGAGAAAAATGAGTCGCTCATTCTATAACTTGTACGGCCGATGTCCAAACACGTGGAAACTACGCCGCAGTGGACCGTACACAGACCGCTGTGAATGCCGGTCGTTCCGTGACAAAACCACCTGTCGCAATGCACCAGTATTTACTTCAAAAGAGAGTCACTGTGAGCCACAATTTCATCGTTTTTTCACAAAACAGGTAATAGTAGATTGCTGTCATATTACATGAAGTGTTTTTCACGTTTGTATTTTGAATTACAAGGACAAAATAGGCATGATAAACATTCACTTCGTGTATTTTCCATCCAATACTGCACAGACCGTTTTGTATGTTTCTCAGGATGACGTCAACACCCTGTTGATAAACAAGCCGAGTGACCTCGAGCGTTTCAGAATTTGGGTGAAGAGGGTCGGAACTGCTTTACGTTTTAAGCAAAAGTCTGTCGATTTTTTGTGAAAAACAAGTTGTGATGGTGTTGTAGACACATACACCTCCATGATAAACAGAAAAACTAAAAACATGTGGAAGGGGGGATTCTAGCTGTTTAACAGTTAAATAGGCCATATTTAAAAATGGCATTTTCATAGTATACCAGTCAATATTTCGAGTACATGCTGAAAGCAAAGATTTTTCGCATGCAGTAGAAAATCTTGTACTTTTTAAAATTAATAAAGACATATTTGTACATTTAAAGTGTTCAGAAAAAAAGTTAGTCCTATAGGCAGGTGCCAGTCTGCCAGAGCAGGCCAGAGTACAGATTATTACCTGTGACAAAATCTTGTTTTTAGCGTGCTCACAATTTGGAGTGGTATACACGTTTCATGATTAAAACTGATGCCACTTTTTGTTCACCATTTCCAAGAAATGACCTTGAAAGTCATGTTAGGCTTGCATACAACGAGCAAAATAGTTTCGAAATAGCTGCAACCCTACTATTGTACATGACATACTCATTGTATTTTTCGCATTGTATTTTTCGTGAGAATTACACAGTCTGGGCCTACATCAAAAGGGCAGGGGAGGGTGGACGGGGGGAGCGGGGGGGGGGGGGGGGGGGGGGGGGGCAAAACAAAATCGTGAGACTTCCCCTTTAACGCTTTGCACCCTGAATTATTTTCATCAGGTGCAGAGTGTGATGCATTGGGGTCCCATTATGGACCTTTAGGGTGTAAATAAAGGGTTAACAAGCACTGTAGCATAAAGATGTGCCTGTGCTATCCGCCGATTTTACCTGGGAAAGATGCATACAATTTATCGGTTTTCCATGGTTTGGTTTGTATCCTGTGGGCTATTTCACAATCAAATGTATACCATTTTAACTTGTCAATTGTTAAAGCTGTTTGTATTAAAATTGAAGGTGGTACATGTTACTGTTGCTTTCTTGTACAAGTAAAGCACTACCAATTGCTGAGAAATAAAATCGGTGCATTTATGAAGGATTTGAAGGACTAAAAAATCGCAACTTTGTTTGTTACGAACAACCACTTAGGCCTATATTTTCCATTGCAGATATGCAAGTACATGTAAAAAGACAAAACACCTTTAAATTTTATGTCTGAATAGGTACCCTGACTTGTTTTTTAACTTTTGTAGGTCACTTGTTAAAGTTGCATTGCCCGTGTTTCGGTGAAAGGATTTTAAAAAAATAATTTACACAAGCGAACGAATTTAGAAAGCTTACGTGTCTCTGTAACGAAAAATATCAAAAACTTTAATTTCCGACGTCGGGAATTGGAGATACAAGCCTTTTTCTTGAAACGTGCTTCACATGTTGTACATGTGCGCGTACGCTCATATGTACATAGTATGTGTACAATGTACACATGTACGCGCACATGTACATTTACGTCATAACCCTGTCGATTAAATGACCTGCCAGCCTTTTAATCATTTCTTGTTTTTAATCGACTGGCATTAATCCTTGACGGATTTTTACGTTCTTGGTACCAAATGAAAGCTGATAACTTTTTCTATTCTAGAAAAATACCTATTTAACTTTAAAAAAAAAATTGTACGCCCAAATCGGCCCAAACACGGGCAGTGCAACTTTAAGGATGCTTTGAGAATTCATTCAGGTTTCATGAGATATTGTTAAAAATGACCTTGTCACGGATTTTCTGGAATTTGTATTGCACCAACAGAATGAGAATAGGCCTATACATGTAATTAAAATTAAAATAATTATAGAACCTACATGTATTTGTACACAATTAGTAAGTTATACCCACATCTAAATACATGTACATGTAGTATATATTCCAAGTGGCTGCTTGAAATTGAGGAATAATTTACCAGAAATTTTGGTAGCGTCCGTACCTGCATTTTTTTTCATTTAATACACTTTAACTCATCGAACTAATAAAGGGCATTTTTCATAAAGGCCGGTGTTTGAATTATAAAATTGTCGAAAGGATTCGACACACCTAAAACGGTGGTACGGATACTATGATGTACATTATAATATTAAAGCTTACCTTACATGTTTTATACAGACTGAGTAGGCCCTATACATAATATACCTATGATGATAATTAATGTCGTAGATGATCACGTGGCTACCGATAGGTGTGTAACAGAGTGCCTCACACAGCGGATACAAATTTTGTTATGCAAAAACTGTAGTGTCCGTATATACCTCATTATATTGCCAATTGAAATGACAAAACTGACATTTATTACGGAAACAATACAGTTTGTGCAAAAACATGAACTGCTGAATATACTCAAGACATGTAGCAATCTGATAATTTAATTTTTCACAAATTTTTCATCTTTCAAATTATATATTGTTGGGCCTTTCAAATCATCCATGTGCATGCATTTCTTGGCCTTTTACTTAGAAACCAAGTTGTGGTTATTCAGCCTAGGCCTCGCTCACGCAATAAGACTTTGGACAAGTCTTATCAGTGTCAAAAAGGCGGTTACATTGAAGTCAGACTTGGTCAAGTCTAGCGGATAGCCGATTTCCCCGTACCAGTACCACCCAGAGGGCGCTTTTTTACGTCACTGCGAGGGGAAAACGAGAGGTTTTGTACCTGTTTAGCTTCTTAAAAGGAGACTGTTAATAGGTTAGAGTTTAGGGGTTAAGGTTGGTTTAATATAAGAGAGCTCGACTTGCAATCATAAGGTCCCTTGGTTCAAATCTCAGTGTTGTTTGGGATTTTTTTGAAATTCCTCGGTTTCTTTTTTTTCTCTAATAGTGAGAGCATGGAGGAAGGGTGAGAGTAAGAGTTTTGACTGTTTCCAAGATTGTCACTTGAGAAGTAGGCCTATCAGTCATTGGAAAAATTGGGGTGTACTCCACGCTGCGGTGTACAAAAAAAAACACCTGGCCGGGCGCGAGCAGTGATTGTGAACGCCTGAATTGTAAAGCAAAACTTGGCAAAAGGCTAACTTGGGACTTGATCACTACGTCCACGACCACGATCACTTACACGAGCCGAAACTATGATAAAAACTGGATCTATCTACATGATGAATATGTTCCGATCATATCGCTGCATAATCCTGCGTTGTCTGCACATATCTAGCTAGGCATGCACCAGGGACGCACGTGCTGTTTACATGAGTGTCATATGTCATGGCGGCCTCAGCAACAACGCGCGCGTACGAAAGTACACTTTAGGGGCGTTCTTTTAGCCATCACGTGCTACACCATCCTGAGATCTCAGGGAATTTCCACTTTGCAAAGCGACGTGACAATACCCTGAGGAAATACACGCAAATCTGTGGAGCGAGCCGGCTGTTGTCTTGAGCCAACTCACGCCCGAGTAATTTTGATGTAATTTAATCAATTCGGTCATGTTATGCCGAAAAGAAACAATTTCTATACTTTCCAGAAATTGTATTGGGTTCCGTTCCTTATGACTGTCCCATTCCTACCAAACTTTCAAATGCTGCAATTAGAAACGAAGCATTTTCAGTTTTCAACTCTCATCAAGCAACTTTGGTTAAAGTGTACGTCTGTACATTGCAGGGCCTGCAGTGAATACTTGGTAAGAATACTTTAATTTACTATCGGACGTCTTCTTAGTACATGTAAGTCAAACAAACATTAGTATGGTTAATGTCCATTAGTGCAAGGGGGCCAGACTCCTCTATCGAGTTTGCTGTGTGATGCGATTTACCGCTCCTCCAACACCTGGTATACCTATTTATACACTTGGGTGGAGAAAAGCAAGTAAGACAAAGTGCCTTGCCTGAGAGCAGAAAACATCGATTAAAATGGGACTCGCAATATTTAACTTTGAGTCAAGCACTGTCCATTACACATGTTTTGTGTTTTCTTTACGCAGTGATGGCAAGACAAATTGATGGCATGGCAGACATGATCGAAAACATCAAAAAGGACATCGAAACATTCATTAGAACAGGTCCTTTGGGTGTTGACTTGCCCCAAAGAGCTGTAATACTTGTTGGAGATCAAGTGTTCCGAAGCACAGCGTATAAACATGCTGAAGAATGGGCTTTGGAGGCACTTGAAGCACAGAACCAACATGAGACACAAAGAGAAATTGTAATTTACATCAATTACTCCCCTTGTGGTATCGGTGCTGATAAAATACTGAAGTACGCAGAGCAACATGACACAAAATTTGAGATTAAATTTGCAATGGTGTATCGTTCCAATATAAAAGCAAATCGCACCGGGCTGAGTGATTTGGTGCAGAAGGGCAACTCTCTGCATGTGTTAAATGGATCTGACTGGAAATACGTCGTGCAAACCATCTTGGAGTATTATAGCAAAGACAAATGGCAGAACGTACTATGGTAAATTCTTAACTCCCTGGAAAATGAGGGATGGGAAAATTCACTCAGGTTTCTTCTAAAGGATTACATACTCCAGGGAGAAATGAAAAAGGACCTCAGGTCCATGTTTGAGGAACACAGGGAGAGTGATTTGGTAGATCAACTGACAAAGTTCCTGCAAAATCTCGGACTGAAAGATCTTGAAACTGAAATAACTGGACTTTTCAATAACAAGCGGAGAGAATTAAAAGCCCATGGGTGTGACTGGAATTCCCTCTTCGAAGATCCTCAAAGTGCCCAAGATTCAAATCCAGAAAATGTACTGGAGACAGTGCCCCCAGAACACAGAGATGGCTATAAATGGTTGTTTATACTACTCAAGGCATTAGGATTTAAAGAACGCCGAACATGGCTGGATGATATGTCTGCAGACACGGTTCTAAGTAGTCTTGGTGCAAGACGATACTGCGCGATAACCAACACTCACCGACAATCGCCAAGAGAGGGCGCCATACACACCAGTCTCCAGTATCGTCTTGGGACATTTGTCGAACGTTGGTATGTGACACTGTGTGACCTCTAACCTAAGCTTATACATATGCATTATAGAGGTCAACAGAGTTCCACATGATGAGCATGCCAGCCTGGCAACTTTCTGTGCCTGCACAACTAGGGTTATTTCCTTCCTACTAAATCATGGTCCCATATATCCTCCAAAAAAGATAGCCACTTGGATATACGTTATACCCGAATCAAGTGTGTTACAAATTGGGGAGAATCATAAACGTAAAATTTAAAAGAACGGCTCAGATTGTCCGCTGCCGATCCACACACGCCCCCAAAAAGCAACTGTTGTAATCTCAAAATGGCCACAAATACATCTGAGGTACAAGAGTAGCCTATCGAGGTTTTAGCTGGGTACAATGACTGACTTACATTCTTAGAGAAAGTGCAATTTTCCGACCGATTTCGAGACCGTTTCTGTACGTGCCGCACGGCATTTCACACATTTTGCAGAATTTTGCGTGTGCCGGACCGGGAATAATGAAAATGCGATGCCTGCTAAATATACTGAAATAAAAGAAGTTCGATCGTGTCCAGGTTCGTGTTTGCGAGACAGATTTGTGAAACTGTCTACTGTTCATGGGGATACTATTTGTTTAAAATTGTATTCTAATAAACGTGTGCTACTGGTGCTGTTTGTCGCCCACAAATTAAAGCCTGCCCTTTGCCAGCGTCATAATTTTTAGTGGTAAATTCACTGTATATTCCACACGGAGATGGACGAACTGTACCAAGCATAACACAGCAACCGCTTGGTTAATTTTTGCAACCAAAGTATTTCTAAAATCTGTTGTAACTTGTGTGTAGCTAGAGAATCATTTTTCTTCATCATTGTACTTTTGATTTTCCCGAAGTTGCTGCGAGACGTCGATCATTTGCGGAAACAAATAGGCATGACCTTTTGTTTTAAAAAAAATCAGAACATTTTTGTAGACACTAATTCTCGAAAATCAGAAATGTTCACAGATTTACGCCTAACTTACACAATATAAACACGATGACCGTAGAAAACTTCCCCTGAAATGGTTTTGTCTGAAGTGCTATAGTCTTTGAGAAATCAGTAAAACAATTAGTTTTCGTCTCATGAGACGAAAATTCAATTCGCCCCAAAACCATTTCGCCCAAGTGCCATTTCGCCGCCAAACCACTTTGCCTGAGTGCCATTTCGCCCCAAATCACTTCGTCCAAACACTACATCGCCCACATGCTACTTCGCTCCAAAACCACTTTGTGCACAGGCCGAGGTTCAGGGCGAAAAGGTTCAGGGCGAAATGGTTCAGGGCAAAGTGGTTTTGGGGCGAAATGACTGCAAACCCTTTTTTGACTGTTTTCTCAAAAGTTAGACCATGGAGGAAGGAAAGACTTTCCTTCCTCCATGGTTAGACGAAGTTCGAAGCTGGTTTTTGCTCAGGTTAATTTTAATCATGCATATCTTCAATCACACAGGGGGATAAAACTATTTGCAACAGTTTACCAATCATGTATACTATCTTTAAATTTGGCGATGAAACGTGATTTTAGTAGTAACAAAAATTATGTTTTTTTTTCTTCAAACACAGGACCCATGGCAGTCTCGTCCGCGTATAGCGCTAGCTAGCCAGCGAGTGCCGTACGGTTTTCGCAGTCTGAAATCATAATAAAGACACGTTTCTGCAGCGTACGGGTTCAGCCAAATAACGGCTTTGGTTGCCGGGCCGACAAACCAAAGCCAAAGTTCGTTGAATCCATTGGGAAAAAAACTGGCCCCATTGCCACATTTTCATATTTTTTCTTTTAAAAACAAATAAAGCACGGACTTGTCTGACGCGATAACGTGTGCTTTTCCTGTTTGATAATTAAGACGTACGTACAGGTACCAGACTTCACAGCGCTCGGCTTGAAATATGTTAATAAGCCCTACGTCATAGGTATGCATGGCATAATGAGCAATGCTTGGAATGCGCTCGGAATTTCCCGAGCGATTCAGGATTTGTCCCAAGACGATACTGCAGAGCACGGACGTAGACTGGTTCCCTGTCCTCATAGTACAGTGTATGGCGCCCTCTCTTGGCGAATGTCGGTGAATGTTGGTTAGCGTGCGGCGGTCAGTGACAAATATCACGCAGTATCGTCTTGCACCAAGACTAGGTTCTAAGAAGAATTGTTGGTAGTGAAGACCATAGTACAAGCGGCCCGGAGGATGAGCCGCCCACAGAGCACTTCTCCGACTTAGGCATTAATAACAAATGACACAACCGCATCACATCAGCCACACCATCGTAAAAGCCCCATAGGTCCATCACCATCATAAAAGCTGCACCATTGCCACATGAACTGCAGACACCCTCGACATCCTCTAATCCATTGTAGTAGACCTGTAGTTAGACTTAGTTTATGGTTTATAAGAAATATTAAAACCAAATAATGTATATGACCCGTACAATGTATGTGGAAGTAAAAGCACTGTTTAACCATTTGATGCACTGTTTAACCATTTGATTTGGGGGGAAAATACTTTTTTTTTTCTTTTTTACAGATCACGTTCTTTTTAAAAAGGCAAATGAGATTGGTCAAAAGTTAAGACCAGGGGCCGATTTCACTAACGCTTTGCGATGATCGCTAATGCCCAAATCAATCGGTAAACTCAAAATCCATCGCAACTTAGCGATCAACTTCGAAGAGCGATTTCACAAAAACTTAGCGAAGGCGTTGGCCATCGCTAGTTGTTTTTTAGCGATGAATATTTAGCGACGACTAATTTGTCATCGTAACTGGAAACATTCATCGCTAAAATACAATTTTGCGCCATTTGTTTAGTATATTGAAGGTTTGGTGATTTTCAGTGTGTCTCGAAATGGTGTTTTAGTTGTTGTACATAAACAACGCAAGAGCATTACAGAGAAAGAGGGTTTTCAGGGACAGGACAAATCCTCTGGATTCATACAATGACAAAAAGATGCACAAATAATATAGGTTTACGCGGAATGGTGTCATGAGAATTATTGACATTTTAGAGCCACATCTCCGCCCTTCAACTCATAGGAGCCATGCAATAGATGCAACCGTTCAAGTATTTGTGGCTCTCATGCTTCCATTCCACAACATCCGAGCATCATGGCATATCTGAAGCTATGTCTGCAGAATCGTGCATCAAGTTACTGAATTTCTGGTTGTTTACACGTTACTAAGCGATCGTCCTCGTCCAATAAATTTATTTATAATTAATACTCATCGCTATTGCGACGGCTTTTGTGAAATGCAAAATCCATCGCCGTCGCAATAACGACAACCGTAGAAGAAAGTGGCAAAGCTGACGTTAACTCGTCAACTGGCCCTGTGACTACATCGCCACTTGCTATATCGTGTTTACAAGTCCTCTGTACCTTTTTTTTCACCTCGGCAAAAATTCCAGGATACAACCTGCAGGCGGTCTATTCACCTGTAAAATACATGGCAAATAATCAATTTAGTTTGAAATAAGAACCTTACATGTACCTCAATTATGAGAGTGGAAAATAAAAATCTTATAAATCATCGGTAACATCATTGACAGGGACCCCGTTCTCACTAGAGAAATCGCTTTGTTCAACGAAGCGGTTTTTAAGTTTATGAAGCGTGCGTTTACATCTAGATCGAATGAAGAGCAGTACCGTTCACATTTGACAACCGCTAACGAAGATCGAATGAAGCTGTGCGACGCCCCCATCTCGTTACGTTTCAAATCGCTTCGATTTCGAATGAAGCGGTTCTAATCTTCGTCGAATGAAGAGGCGTGCGTTAACACTAGGAAGTCTCTTGGTCGAATAATCGTCGAATTTTTGTCGAAACTTCGTCGAATGAAGCGATTTCTCTCGTGAGCAACAAAAGAAATGCAAAAACTGTCTCCACTTTTTGATTGAAAAAAAAGCAGTAAGTCTTAGAGTGGGAATTTTCAGCATACAGACTAGATTCTTTATGCAGTCATGCATAATGAGGCTATTATGTGAATATTTCGATGTCAGATAAATTATAGAAATTAAAGAAATTTCACAATTTTGATTATCCTAACCATTTGCATTTGGGTCTGTCCACAGTAATGGGGTACATTTGAAAAATAAGTCAATAATTCCTTCCAGATGTCTTTAGTTTATCTCAGAATTAAAGAAATGTCCTTGTTTTGTTCTCAAAAATTCCTGCCACAACATACATTTTTGAAAAGCTTGTGTACAAATTTTCCTATTACGCATGTGGACAGACCATTTTGTGACATTTGCACGGGGTTTTCAGAAATGTATGTTGTACGACTATATTTCTTACTCCTTGGTGAAAAAGTTATTTCCTCAGTTTAGCTTGATAATTTAAAGATAAAATTAAGACATTTGAAGTGAACTGGGACCTAAGATCTTGAATGTTACAGAAATGTACCCCATTACTGTGGACAGACCCATTTCTTTTGTTGCTCGGTATAAATACTTTTCATCTCTTTAAAATTCCATGTACCACAATGTGTATGCCAATATCCCATGTACATGTATTTTCATTGTTAACAGGACTGTATATACTGTATGCATCAAAATATTTCCAGCCACGTTTTAAATTTATATGCCTAATTTGCAATTTTGTTAAACTGTTTGCCTTGTTCAAGTTTTTTATTAAAGGTACTCTGTATGTGTTTATTTGTAAAGTTTAACTTTAATGTTCGTTGATTTTAAAATAAAATATTATACAATTTTGTTTTCATATAATTTTATGATGTTTAAAGGTAGAGTACATGATTGGTAAACTGTTACAAATGGTGTTATTTCCGTATTCCACTCGTGATTAAAAGCCATGTTGATAAAACTGCCGTGTAAAAATTTCAGCCACATTTAGGCAATACATGTAATACTTCAGAAAACTTAAACAAATACATTCATGGCGTTTGTGTTGAGTTTATTGGTTAAAAAGGTATTTTGCAAGATACTTTTTTAGAAAACCACCTTCAGTTGTTAACTTTTGACACAAAACACCATTTGGTAGCATTGCTAGGGTTTTTCTTGTCAACTTCTTGAAATAGATGGGTCACTGCAAATGATGTACTCTACCTTAAAGGGTTTTCATACTGAAGTAACAGTTTAAGAAAATTATTGTAGCAGGATGTACAAATGTCTCTTTTTTGATAATTTATGTGACCAATGCCTTTTTTTTAACGCGACTAGTTACAGTTAATATTAATCGTGACAGAACATTTTTAGTTGACAATCTTTTACTATTGTAGTGCAAGATTGTCAACTACGAAAAGTCTTGTTTTTATTTATTATTATTTTTTATTTTGTTTTACATCAAATAGGTTATTTGGGAGACACGTTAGGGGTAAAATAGGGAACTTTGTGGAATTAGGGTTATATGGTTATTTTCACAAATTAAATAAAAAATATTAATAGGAATTATTATTAAGTCGGGTTAGGTTCAGTGTTAGGGCACAAACCATTTACGTTTGAAATTTAAGCTTTGTAGCTTCAGGTAAAATTAATTTAAGTGTCAGGTTTTGTACACGACTCTATGGAAATGTCTCCCTATTCACCAATTTTCGGAAACTATTACAACACTTATAATAATTAATATTGACTTATTTGCACATTCAAAGTGTTCAGGAAAAAAGTTAGTCCTACATGCCAGAGTATACAAGTTTATATTAACTATATGAAAAATCCTTGTGTTTAGCAGGTGTACCCACAATTGTTAATGGTATATGTTTCATGATTCTAAAAAAAATTACAGGGGTCCAAAAGATTTTGATAGAATGGTGCCATCCTGGACCATAAGTGGAGCATTTTGGCTCTTGTTTCTTTTTTACAACAATGGCATGGCAACAAGTAAATATTAACTCATTTACCAACCCCTTTAATGGTCGCTTTTTATTTCTCACAGCAAAAGTTGTATAATGTCCTTTCGTTAATTTATTTGATCCAGATCGGACATTGATTTTGCGTTCAAGTTATTTTGTTTACTGAGACAAGTTTTGCTACAAGTATAAGTCTTCTTTTGTTTCGTTATTTTATTTAAATCGGACACTAATTTCAACAGATTTGAAGTGTTCTCCAATGAGTACCGTCAGTTTTTGCTTTGTAAATGCTGCATATATATTCATGATTTACTTTCATCAGATATCTGTGATTAATTTTGTGAAAGACCAAGCTTTTATTAGCGGGGATGTAACGTTCCCAACGTCTGGGAGCACCAGGGACGAGTGCTCGAAAGCAGCACAGGTTATCCGAAGCCAGATCATTATCTTTACTGCGTGTATCCATGTTAAGTCACCGTGACTGGTTGACAAAGGAGCTTGCAATCAACAAATCCAGTTCGTTCTATATACCATGTTCTACCCGCATGAATAGTTGTATTGGAAGAAAAAACAGCATTTTTCTTGGCGACTCCAAAAGTGCAAGTCACATGAAAGACATTTTGTTTGTCAGAGTTAAATGAAGCGGAGATCGTATTCTTTGGACGACCTTGTTACACTCACGCAATCCAAAGCTTTATGTAGAAATATTCCATCACGTATTTAGAAGTTCGCCACTGTATTGGAAGTGTGTCCTAGAAAAAAAACCAGCATTTTTCTTGGCGACTCCGAAAGTGCAAGTCACATGAAAGACAGGTTGTTTGTCAGAGTTAATTAAGCGGAGATTGTATTCTTTGGACGACCTTGTTACACTCACGCAATCCAAAGCTTTATGTAGAAATATTCCATCACGTATTTAGAAGTTCGCCACTGTATTGGAAGTGTGTCCTAGAAAAAAACACAGCATTTTTCTTGGCGACTCCGAAAGTGCAAGTCACATGAAAGACAGGTTGTTTGTCAGAGTTAATTAAGCGGAGATTGTATTCTTTGGACGACCTTGTTACACTCACGCAATCCAAAGCTTTGTGTATAGAAATATTCAATCACGTATTTAGAAGTTCGCCATTGTATTTGCGAAAACTTCGTTGTTTATAGCCACACAGTTAGGTAAACACTTATTTATATATCGGTCACAATCATTTTCCCAAATGCCCGAAATATGTTTATCTAATGAAAGCATATATTTTATTTCTTTATACTGCGATCATAGATTTCGTTGAATGTTATAGTCCTAATTTTTCTGAAAAGCGGATATTTTAAAAGTAATTTGTAGATTTTTATAATTTTGGATGCGAAAGATTTCTGAATAGCCACGCACTGTACTAGTAATCCATTTAAGCAGCTAGTGTATAACACTGTTGTTTTTGAATGCCCTTAAAACCAGACACAATATATTCTTTTGCTCCGGTTAGGGTCGTTAATTCTTTAGCTGCTGCAACAGCAGGGCAGCTAACCTGGGATGATGTGGCCAATTCGTTAAAAGGTATTGGTGAAGTTCTTCACCGATAAGTTTAATTGTTGGGTTTTTCGTTTTTCCCAACACCGAACTCAAGTCCCCTTTACAGTTTTGCGGGCTAGTCGACTATTCATGTTCATCAACTGGCAAACATGTTAAAAATGTTTGCATTCAAGTTCGTTTCTGTGGTATGCACTTTCTGGTTCGTATCTGCCTATATTTCGAGAAGTGGCTCAACAGAATGTGAGACAAATATCTCATAAAGTTGCGTGGGATGGTACAACAACAGCCAAACTTAGATGCCTAGCACGTCAGAACATTGAAGGTTAAAGAAAACAATTTCAGATATATAAACGTATCAGAAATAAACATAAAAAGAAAAGGATCTGTGAACAAAATCCACGCAGGGAAACAACGTTTTAATTTTATAACGATACGTTATTTTTATGAAATCTTCACAGTCACATGTTGCTATTTGCAACAGCTATTTACCATTTTTTCCACAGCACATGTGCCATAACCCTATTAAAGTGAAAAAGGAATGTTTGTTTTTTGACCTTCCGAGTAATTTTTTTACCATTCAGAAATGTTGCATTATGCTAATGTGTTCATAGATTCAATCGACTAGTTTTTAGTATTTTAAGGTATAGTAGGCCTACAAAGCTACAAAATAAGGTTAACGAAATACCAAATTGTAGTCCCTGTTTTTCGTAGGAAGCTTGCAAATGTCAAACATGCCAGCGGGTTTAGTTTGAAAAAAATGAGGGGGTTAGTTGGAACATGTTTCAAACTTAAATCCATGGATAGAAGTTTTAGTTTATTTTCTCACATTTTGTGCAAGGGGGACAACATTTTGCCGTTCACTTGTTTATAATCTATGAACTGGTACAGCTCGGCCTATACAATTTGTTTAAAAGATAAAGTTCAAGAAGATCAAAACATTAAACTGTAAAGTTTACACCCGATAATCTAAATAAATTAGACTGTTTTATTGTTAAAATTAAAGGGACACACCGGCCTACTGTTTACGTAATTTAGTTTCAGACAGGCGGACACACAAAAAAATGCATTACATTATATTGTTTGGTGTTGGAGCAGAAAGGGTTTAATGAATCGATTAAAATATTACCTTCCAAGTAGGATTTTATTATTATTGTATAACGTATTTGTGCTACCGTATTTAAATTATTCAATATTGATCTGGGGTAGTTCGTCATCCAAATGTCTTAAGTTACTCACTTTGCAAAAACGAGCAGTTCGTATCATCTCAAAGGCGGACTAGAGAAAATGAAGAAAAATCTTACATACAGAGTCGGGGCTTGCACAACCAGAGGAGGGAACACGAACGGACACACGCACAGTGAGACTTGTTTGTGTGTAGGCCTGCATTAAAATACGCCCATTGATTAAAGTCGTATAAAGAGAATAATTTTCGTTCAAAGAAATCTCTGTTTTAGAGAAAGAATACACGTACACGAACTAATAATGTTGTTGGTATAACGCAATAACGAAATGTCGCTCATTTCCAGGGCGCTGGGACGGGCTAATTTGTTGGCGCCCTCATTGGCCAAAATTCTATACGACACGTGACCACGAGGTCACGTCTTTTTCTTGTAAACAGACGTAAATACAATTTTCCAGCAGACAAGGTAGGTCTTGCACAAAGTACACTCATTTTATTCGTAAATTGGATTTTTGCACTGGATATATAGGCGTTAACGTACTATTTATTAATTATTCGTCTGGCAGCAAGCAACCCAAAGTATACTCCAAAGTATAAATTATTTTATTACATGAAAACATGTTCTTGTATCCGTGAAGCATGGAAATAAATGAATGAATGAAACCCACAATGCCCCGCGGGGCTGTATATGTGACCTTTGCGTCACGTGTTTCCGTCACAAAAATCTGTACAGGCACATTGTACGTACTGTATGTAAGGCGCGCTGGGAATGAGCGAATAACGGAGTGTCAATTCTGTATGGGTGTGTACACGTACATATATGTAAGCCAGTCATACTCGCTGGCATGGCCTGTGATCACACGTACATCATGTTATTGGCTATTGGCTACGGCCAACAAGCAGTCAGAACAAAAATCTGTACAGCTCAGAGTGTACAGCTTGAAAGATTATTTTTCAAAACCCCCGGGTGAAAAGCTGGCAAGTGTACAACTTAGAGCTTATAGGCCTCGGTTATTGTTAGATTTTTAAAATTTGCGAGTTTTTCTGTTTCGTTTACAGGCCTAAATCTATTTCGCACTCTAAGTTTTCAATTTAGATGTCGGACATAGATTATTCGAGTAGGTACTGCTATTGTCTGTCACTAGTGTAAGTTGTTCTATATGATATTCGTCTTTCAAATAATCATTTTCTTGATGTGAATAATTAATTTGTATCATTAACCTTTGTTTGTATTGTGGCGAAACAGGTTTACAGTGGACTGGTAGCGCGTCTATTATATGAATTATGCATGACGCGCGGCGGCCAATCAGGAGAGCGCATTGCTCCATGTCTGGGCGCTGGCAATGTAATTTTGTCAGTTGTGCATAACAGTATGCATGGCGTCGTTCTGTGAGGACCGTTGCAGTTAGAACTTAGAGTTGGTATATAACGTGGCGCTGTACAAGTTAGATTATTTGCGGTGTGTAATTCGTGCTTCCGGCGAAGACGCTGTGCCGTGTGTGGGCAGACCGACACTGGGTGACTTCGAGCATAGCTCGAGTAAGGGTGTAGCTAAGAAACCTTCGTGATTTTGTGCTTGTTGTACCTACTGGAGCAAGTGAGTACTGAGTAGCCAGTTGTAAGATTTGGGATTGATCAGTTTTGGGACTCAGATTGAGAAAGGAGGTAATTTGTTGTTATGGCCGAGCAGTCTAGTGCGTCGAACTCAAGCTCCTGTGCAAGTTCTAGAATATGGGTTCGATGCCGGGCCGCGACACTGTGGCACTTGTGCTCTTGAGAAAGGCACTTAATCACACTTTCTCCATCCTTCGGAAGGGATGTAAAGCCGTTGGTCCGGTGTGTTAGGTAAGGTAACGCACTTTAAAGATCCCAGAGCATTTCTTCGTGAAGAGAAGGGGAGGGATTCCCCGGTGTCTCTGGTCATTTCTAATTCTAATTCTTCATGGGTTTCCTCACGCTTGCGAGTGACAGTGCAATGAGCATCATTGAGGAATCCTTGGTATGAATACCAGAAATAAATAATAATAATAATAATAATAATAATTTAAACAACGCTGAATGCCGCAATAGGGCGACATTTCGGCAAGACTCTCACCGGAGACCGAAATTTCGGCAAGAGTGACTCAAAATGACACCTTATTTTTTTACCCGAAGCTTCCAAAAATGGTTGCAGACCAAAGAGAAACAGCTCCAGTCCCGACAAAAATGGTTCTCGACCTAAAAAAAAATGGTTTTTGACCTAAACAAATGAATTTTAAACTCAAAAATATTAGGGCGACACCAAAATGTCGCCCTATTGAGCAGGTCGCCCTAATATAGCTTTTTTACACACGATTTGTCGCCCTATTCTAGCATTGATAGTAATTTGTAGGTTGGGTGTAGCCTAGCCCAGGTTGGACTCCGTACCGCATACTACATGGGGATACGTGTGAGGTTTATTAGAGTCACCTACCACGTGTGAGGTTTACCAACTTGATTTACGCGTGAGGTTTATCACGCTGCATTATTCTGTATTATTATAAAATCAAAAGCCTGTGTACATATAATTAGGTGATCGGAACTCATTCCGATCACCTATTACTATTGTACGATTTCTTTGTCTTTTTTTTAGGTGATCGGGCCAACAGCCCGATCACCTATTGCTCTCGTACGATTTCTTTATTTTTTTTTTTTTTTTTTTTTTTTTTCTTTTTCCACTCAAACGTTTCCAGAGGTTTTCTTCTAAACGGTTCAAGCTATCAACTTAAAACTTGGTAGGAACATCAACCCCAATGTGAAGATGTGCATACAAGTGTGACGTCATTGTGACGTCATTAGGTATCAAATTACAAACCAAAAATGACCAAAATATGCATGTTTTAAAATGCTTCCGTCTAGAAAACCACGTGACCCATGATCTTCGTATTTGACAGGCTTATATATCAGATCATGGCCTACAATTTTCTTCGTGTGGGCATTTTCATCTGACCCTTCCTTCTGGGGTCAATCTGAGGTCAAAGTTCAACGAAAACGAAAATCTCAATTTTTGCACTTATTGAGCAACAATGCCCATCAAACCAAGCTGAATCTTTAAGAAACTAAGTACAGGCATAGGTCCTATAGCAGACTTTCACCAGCGTGTTTAATATTATGATGGCATCAAGCGTGACGTCATCGTGACGTCATCAAGTATCAAATTACACCTCCCAAAAAACCAAAATATGCATATTTTAAAATGCTTCCGTCTCGAAAACCAGGTGACCCAGGATCTTCGTATTTGGCAGGTTTATAGATGACATTCTGTGCTACAACTTTCTTTGTGTGGGCATTTTCATCTGACCCTTCCTTCTGGGGTCAATTGGAGGTCAAAGTTCAACGAAAACGGAAATCTCAGTTTTTACACTTACCAGTAACAATGCCCATCAAACCAAGCTAAATCGTTAGTATATTAGATACAGACATAGGCCCTACGGCAGACTTTCACCAGCATGTATAGTATCATGACGTCATCAGGTGTCAAATTACAAAAATTCAAAGGTTATTATTTTCAAAATTCATATCTCAAGAACCGTAATACTGTTCCACAGACGGACTACTTCTGTTATCGTAAACAGAGAACCCCATATACTCCACACACAGCGCCCGTGGTTACTGCACATTCCTATGGGCACACACAACTTCCGGCGAGTTCGTGTCAGTGGTACACACTTCAACGCTAAAACGAATCGGGCTAAATAAGATCGGAACACTTCGGGTACAGATTTGCGCGTTCTGATTGGCCGGTTGGCTTAGAAACGTCATCATCGGAAAAGAGTATGTTTCCAGCTAGCCTGGGGTCCATTCGCGTACAAAATCGACCGCGGGTTGCAACTTTTGCGATCAAAAACATTTTTTCTCGTCCATAAAGCGATCCATAATCAACGTGAATCACCAAGCGACAAGGTATGTATACAAAAGTAGACATTAAACAATCCTACCATACTGACAAAAAGTCCGTAAGGCCTACCATTTGTCGCAAAAATGTACTTTTAGGAGGGCATGTTGAGCAGGAATCCGAGACTTCGCTCGCGTGCAATGTCCACACCGACGTACGACCGAGTTCCACGCCGTGTGTAGGGCCGGGACGTACGGCGGTGGTGTGCCCACTGCATACGCGATGATCTCGTAATTCCCGTGAAACAAGCAATGATGCAGCGTTAGAAAACCTGCGTTTTACGTCAATCTGTGCAAAATTGTGTGCCAATTTTGTAACTGATATTGAATTTATTAACATTCAAAGACAATACGTGATATCAGATACACCAATTAAAGATATTTAGTTGTTACTTAACAAATGAAGGCAAATAATTTGTTGAGTAATATTATTCTTTGTCAATTATTTTTGCAGCTTTTCTGTGGTCCTCGTCCTGTGACATACCACCAGTGAGCCTGAAGATGAAAAAGGGTAGTACGAGTCCCTTGATGATGCAGAATCGTCATCCATAGTTGAGCCTCCTGCCCGTAGTAACATCTGTAATTACTATTATTTGTAAAGATTTAAATATAACCTCTAGGCTCCACATCCGTTTGTTTTGATCAAAACATAAATTATTTATCTCTGAAGAATAATACGTCATTCTCTTCTCTGTTTTGTATTTAATGTAACTTTGTAAGCAATTTGGAAAGTTGTACAGTTTGTGTGTGGATGCGCTACCTGTCATTCTTTTTTGCTGCCCTCAATCCACACCTCTCCAAAATAGTATTGGCTTGGTAATTAACACATACAGTGATTGATTATGTCAATTAAATTATTGATGCAAGTCCCAATCTTGACTATAGACAGATTTGATTATATCAGTATCTCTTATCAATCTATTTTTCAACATTAATTGGGGAAAAATAAGGTTCCCTTAACAATCAACATTTTTGCATAAATTATGCAAATTATGGGATTTCAATATAAACTAATTATCTGTAGTTAAGCAGGTTTGATTATTACAATGTCTTGCATCATTTAATTAAAGTAAATACTTTAATTAAATGATGCAAGATGCATTGTAATAATCAAACCTGCTTAAGATAAATTTGAGAAAAATGAGTTTTCCCTTGAAAATTGACCGTTTTTGCATAAATTATTAATTTATTATGCAAATGAGGTATTTAAAATATAAATTAATTATCTGTCCTTGTACATATATTAATAACTGTTGTTTGTACCAACTTTGGGCCATCCAGGATAGAGTTGAGCAAAGATATATAACCAAAAGTATAAGCCACAGTGACCATTGTCGGTGCCAAATTAGAAATAAAGAAAAACATAGGATAACCTTTGACCTGCCGATGAATTTTTACCCTGTTTTCAATTATCCAAACCGACTGTAGCTTCGCAATGCAAAATCCGATTTGAAAAAAATAAACAGATTTCTTCTAGTCAATAACCACTCTTTCAATTGACACTGATTTTAAATCGATGTGGGCTTTAAAATAAAAGGGTTGAAACTGCCTAAAGAAATGTTTCCACACATGTGGACCTTTTGACTATACCATTGGTGACGTCATGACATGGACGGTGGTTACGTAATGTGGTGTCAAATTACGCAAATTTGGAGCCGAGATGTTTTAAAATGCTGTATCTTGAAAACTACAACAGATATTGGTATGATTCCTTCGCCACATTTAACAACTTGATGTTCAACATATTGTTCAACAATTTGTGCACAAAATTGTGACGTCATGATGTCGTCACAGGTGTCACATTACAAGATTTCAAAGATTATTATTTCAACAATTCATATCTCAAAACGGTGCAAGCTATCAACCCCCAGCTATGGCGGATATGCAGGGAGGAGATATTAGTTACCGGATTACTGTATACAGCAGCCGATTTCACGAAACTTTACGCAATTGCGCAAGTCCACCTACGCCATAAGTTATTGCGCAAGTAATGGCGTAAGTGGACTTGCGCAATTGAGTAAAGTTTCGTGAAATCGGCTGCTGAACTTCCATTTTTGCCATTCCACAGGTGATAACAACGTCTGAAATTCATCACAAAATGTTCATTTACCCCGATCACCTGGCGTTTGTAACAACAAACGTCATACCTCTAGTTTTTTTTTTCTTTTTCTTTTTCTTCTTTTTCCACTCAAACGTTTCCAGAGCTTTTCTTCAAAACGGTTCAAGCTATCAACTTGAAACTTTGTAGGAACATCAACCCCAATGTGAAGGTGTGCATACAAGTGTGACGTCATTGTGACGTCATTGGGTATCAAATTACAACCCAAAAATGACTAAAATATGCATGTTTTAAAATGCTTCCGTCTGGAAAACCACGTGACCCATGATTTTCGTATTTAGCAGGCTTATAGATAAGATCATGGCCTATAATTTTCTTCGTGTGGGCATTTTCATCTGACCCTTCCTTCTGGGGTCAATCTGAGGTCAAAGTTCAACGAAAACGAAAATCTCAATTTTTGCACTTATTGAGCAACAATGCCCATCAAACCAAGCTGAATCTTTAAGTAACTAAGTACAGGCATAGGTCCTATGGCAGACTTTCACCAGCGTGTATAATATTATGATGGCATCAAGCGTGACGTCATCGTGACGTCATCAAGTATCAAATTACACCCCAAAAAAAACAAAATATGCATATTTTAAAATGCTTCCGTCTTGAAAACCACGTGACCCAGGATCTTCGTATTTGGCAGGTTTATAGATGACATTCCGTGCTACAATTTTCTTTGTGTGGGCATTTTCATCTGACCCTTCCTTCTGGGGTCAATTGGAGGTCAAAGTTCAACGAAACTGAGAATCTCAGTTTTTACACTTACCAGCAACAATGCCCATCAAACCCAGCTGAATCGTTAGTAAATTAGATACAGACATAGGCCCTACGGCAGACTTTCACCAGAATGTATAGTATCATGATGGCATCAAGTGTGACGTAATCATGACGTCATCAGGTGTCAAATTACAACAATTCAAAGGTTATTATTTCCAAAATTCATATCTCAAGAACCGTAATAGATACTTGAACAATTCTTTCACAACATGATAAGTCTAAATGAACTGAACAAATCATACAATGTCATGACCCCTGTGTGACGCCTACTTCCGGTCCAAACCGGAAGTTGTTCGAAAATGTGCATTTTTTAAGCGTTTTGAATGCAAATAGATTCAAAGTGGTAGTGAATTTGACCATATTTCTACGGAACGAAATGTTTCCACATATGTGGACTTTTTGACTATACCATTGGTGACGTCATCACATGGACGGTAGTTACGTAATGTGGTGTCAAAATACGCAAATTTGGAGCTGAATTGTTTAAAAATGCTGTACATTGGGAACTACAGCAGATATTTGCATGATTCTTTCGCCACATTTAAGAACTTGATGTTTATCAAATTGTTGAACAATTTGTGCACAACATTGTGACGTCATGATATCGTCACAGGTGTCAAATTACAAAAATTAAATGGTTATTATTTCAAAAATTTATATCTCAAGAATCGTAATAGATACTTGAACAATTCTTTCACAGCATGATAGGTCGCAATGAACTTAACAAATCATACAATGGCATGACCCCTGTGTGACCCAAACCTCCAGTCCAAACCGGAAGAGGTTCGAAAATGTACACTTTTTTAGCATTTTGAATGCAAATAGAGCTAAAGTGGTAGGAATTTGACCATAGTTCTACGGAACAAAATGTTCCCTCACATGTGGACTTGATGACTACATATATACCACTGATGACGTCATCACGTGCACGGTGGTTACGTAATGTGGAGAAATTATTTGTTGGGTCCCTTGATAATTAAGCTAACTCGGTCGTTTGAGGGCGCTATGCCAAGCCTCCACTAATCTGACGATTTGCGCCCATATATAGTGCTCGACTTCTAATAATAAAACTTGTATCTAGGCGGCCTGTCTCGGGTCAGAGGTCATAATGTATCTTTTTAGGGAGGATGTCTGGGCCACACGGCCAATGATATACACGTACGTGCGCGAGTAGTGAATAAGTCAGACAGACGAGACATAATAAGCAGGGCTTAATTTACAACCGAGAAAATTGGACTTTTGAAGATGTAAAACTGCTAGTTTCCGTGGCATCATCGCCAGGAAAGTTGAATGAACACTTGATAGCACAAGGACATTTACTTTTGGTGACTTAGCTGTTGTATCTTGGGTGTAATTATGTACGGCTAGCCTTAGTCGGCGGACCAGAGTAAATATGTATTCTCCCCGAAAACTGTGAATGTGACATGCTGGAAATCGTTGCTGTATTGGAAATAAAATGGACATGGTGGACCGCAACTCAAGTTGACTGGAGCGTCAGTTTATTCTAGATGCAATTGAACCCCAACTCCCCACACGGCGATATACTACAGTAATATGATCTCAAATGACAAAATCTTTAGAACTGTAATAGATATTGAAAAGATTCTTTCACCACATATAGGCCTAGGCCTACATGTCAAAACTTGTTCTTCAGTAGATACTTGAACAATCTGTGCACACAATAGTAACGTTATGATGAGATTGACAATTATGACGTCATCAGATACACAATTTTAGCGTTGAATAGTCAGTCATGTCTTGAGAATTCCAATACTTTTTCAACATCAAACAACTCAAGTTTTCAAACAATCTCAAAACTGTGTCGTCATCATCATTTCAATGTTTGTCACCCGATCACCTTGCGTTTGTAAAAAACACAAACGCGAAGCTCTAGTTGATCATTGTTTCTGCAATTATTAGACCCCGTGAGGTTTATTGCATTATCCTGTGAGGCTTATTAGACCCCGTAAGATTGATTACATTCCCCCGTAGGTTCCGTGAGGTTGATTGTTGCTCAGTAACTGAATAATTCGGCACTCATTCGCAAAGTGGTGGTATATTTCCACCAAACGAACAGCCCATAGGTTAGGTCCACTGTTCAGTAAATTATCCCTTATTGTGCAGGGATAACCGCTCATCCCTGTGCGAGGTTAATAAATATTTTGTGATATAGAGGCTAAACCAACCGCACAGCGTGCGCGCCACAGTATCTGCCTGTCTCTGGAGTCATTTAAAATCAATTCAGGAAGTTTGTTGGTGTACAGGTAGGCCTACAGGTACTGTTCATTTTGTTTTATATACAGGGTGTTTGTCAATAAAAAGCATGGTAGTATCTTTCCTAGGTTACTTTCCTAGGTTCACGCATCACTGAGCAACATTATCTTGAAATTGAGGTGCAAAATGAGGGTTGGTTCACTTTCATGTTGAACAAAACGAATATTGACGCACAGAATTGAACAAAAAGACACAATCTTATTCAGTAATTACATTTTATTCATTCACACTTTTCAACACAGGATTCTTATTTTTTTTAAATTCACCACGATCCTCCACATGTCCACCTCCTCTCTCCAAACAAAGTTGACATCAGCAGCGCATGTCTCACGGTGTATGGATCCTCTTGCAAACTGTCCACCTCTCGCTGAATCCTGTCACGCGCAGATCCTGCATGTTGTGCGGTGGCGTTGTGGAAAATTTAAAGAAGTCGCAAGAGGTGCTTGAGGTCTGGTGACCTGGGGGCCACTCGAAGGGGTGATTAATATTTCGCTTATAAAAGTTATTGTAGGCGATATCGAACAGCAATGAGACGGTGCGCTGGTGCAGCACCGTCTTGCGCCCACCACAGATAACGGAATGCTGTGAACGACATGCGCCGCTGATATCAACTTTGGGCGTGTTTGTTTATTCGGACGGATCCAGATTCAGATCGGCGCATATCCAAGGTGAACTCGTTCACTTCGCGCACATCCTGATCGAGACTCTGTGATCTGTGGAATCCTTCTCGAGAGGTGGTTCAGCGCTAGATCCAAAATGGCGACGTAAACATCGCGGAGATTTTGTGTGAGTAAAACCGTGTCGTTTCAGTTTTCAGACGCAACACACCGACGATACAAACACATTTAGAATGCTTGTTTATTTACGACGAATGTCTTGGGAGAAATTTGGAACAGAAATTTTGGTAAATAAATTGCAATTCACGTGATTTGAGATCCGAGCTGAGAGCGGTTTCGTTTGTTTCTGCGCGGTAGTACAGATCGGAATCTGGATTCGGATCTGTCATGAAACAAACACGCCCTTAGGAGAGAGGAGGTGGGCACGTGGAGGGCCGTGGTGAATAACAAAAAAATCAGATGTGTGTGGTTGAATGTGTTGGAAAGTGTAAATTGATAAAATCCAATCAATGAATAAGATTGTGTAATTTTGTTTAATTCTGTGTGTCGATTTTGTTCGATTTTGTTCAACATGAAAGTGAACCAACCGCTGGATTACCTTTTTTTCAAACACCCTGTACATTGGGACCATTTCAAATAAAAGTTTACAAAGGTTTGTAAAAACAAAAAGGGGTTACCACTATAACATGAAAACAAATTATTTTGCTTTTGTTTCACTGTAACGTTTTTACACGTCCTTTTATGTTTGTGTTTAGTAAAAAAACGCATGCCACATCAACGGATTTGAATGCACATATGTGGAAAATGTTTGCTTATTCATCAAATTAAACTCTTAGACGATGTTGAATGACCGAAACGACTGTTTGAATTGGAAAGAACGCAATTATCGAAATAATGCTAAAATTGAAAGAGCATTCATATATTCATATGAAGGAGCATTTATTTTAAAACGAATTTAAATGAGCCTCGTGTCAAAGTGAACGTTTTTTTTGCTGAAATTGGCCGGGAAAACATATATTATACAAAACAGGTGCGCGCGCACGACGCTGTCACTAGTAATTTCCCTAGAAAAGTTGTTATTGACTGTCTCGCGGCGATCGGTTTTCGGGACGGACGCACGTTTTATATTGTTAATATTATGTTCCTTCTGTTGTTTTTAGACATGGGAGCCCGTGACAGGTGTCAAGCAAAACATTGTTACTATCGACACTTCTTATGGATGCATGTGTATACAAATCTATTTTCATTTCCTTGAAATTCGTTGTTTCCGTTGAAAATAACCGTATGTACTACAGTGTAGTATACAGTAATTACCGACTGCAATGTATTTGCCTGATGAACATGATGAATTTGCAGCTCGGGACTCTTTTAACCACTGCGTTTTCCATTTATATTTCTATGGATTAGTTTTTAAACAAATCTGCGCAGACTAATGTTGACGCAGTTTTTGTTTGTGTGCACGTAAAAATCACCAGTACACCTTTCGTGACATTTCATTTGACTACCAGTATTCCAGTTACAGCACAAAGCATGACACAGATCTTTGTTATGATAATTAAGGATTGACAACATCCATCTCGGTAGAATCCCGCCCTGCTTCGTCATACACAATTTGAATAACAAGAGGCTACGGTTTGGATGCTGGTTTTTCGTTGGTACCCGTAGGCGGAGCATATCAAGCAAGGCTTTTCATTGGCTGCGACGTAGATGACCGTCGAACGTACGTTTAAAACGCATGAACACTTACTACCTCCGACATTTTGTAAACTAATTTATCTGGTTCCATAAAGCAGTGCAGTATTAAATTACACCAACTTTTATGCTTCCATAACACATCCAAATTGGAGATTGCAAATTTCCTGTTTTCTTCCCATGGATAGTACATGTATGTTGGTGATGTACGTTATATGATTTTTGGGTTAGAACGAAATCCATTTTCTGGAAAAATCTGAACACGCTCCTTTAAATGCAGTCAATATATACATGTACCTCATATACATAGATCCATTCTTGTTCAGGTATTCAGGGATTGGTTAAGTCCACGAGTATTCCAGTCCACAAGTACATGATTCCATTCACAGGTGCACATGTTTAGATCCCACGCCAAAATTTAGAGAGATACATTGTATTAAAACAAACTTATAAATCTACAATACATGCACTGTTTTTACAGTTCTAATTCTGCAGAAGAAAATGGTCTAACCTGACAGTATCGGGAGTTTCTCAAAAGTTCCATCAAAAGTTCCAAAAATGCAGTTTTTCAAATAAGATTCCAAGAGAATGTAACACATTAATTGTAAAGAAATGCAATTTGCCCAAACACATTTTACAGTCGCACTTCAGATTTAGACCTTGTCCGTGTCTATATGTGTCCGTTTTCAATACTGGAGAGACCTTTTCCTCCAGGATTATATCTCTGTACAATGTCATTCATCCCCTCTCAAAACAGAAGAAATATCTTAAGATGGATCTAAGGAGATAACTTCAGCTAAAGAACTGTAACAAATAGTGCCACAACATACCTTCCTAAAAACCCTGTGTGCAAATTTCCAATATACCGTATGTAACAAGGACACCAAAAAATGTCACAAAGTATGTGTCCTATGTTACATACGTTAAATAAGAAATTTGTACACAGGTTTTTCTGAAAGGTCTGTTGTTGTACTATTTGTTGCTTAAGTTACCTTCTTAGATCTGTCTTAAGATATTTCTTTTGTTTTGAAAGAAGATAACTGGCATTGCATAGAGTTATGATCCTGGTGAAAAAGTCTCTCCAGTATTGAAAACAGACTTATATACTTGTTGTAAATGCCTATGTCGCAGGAGTTAGCAAATCCAAACTTTCCTGAATGAGTTTCGTGTCCTCATGATTTATTGGAGGGTGATGTTTGACGTTGCCTTTCCCCTCCTTCTTAAGCTTAACCGACTGTGCTTTTAAAAAAAATTATTTGACCTGGCAAATGTTTTATCCTTTACAATATCGATGTCCCAAATACTCTTGAAGTGCCGCTGTAATCCATAACGGAGAGACTGGTGCATGGTCTTCTTTCTGTAGAGGGGGCTTCAGGATATAATTTCCCCAAAATGTCATCCAGTGCTTCGTTGGACATTTCATCAACATTTTCGATATTTTTAATTGCCACACAAAATTCTTCAAATACGAAACGAGCATGTTTTATCTGCTTTTTTGGTGTTGCAACTGTCGGCTCCATCCAACAGATTGTGCATTTCAGCTTTGTTTAAAAGTTCAAATCGCACCGGTCGATCGTCCATTGTGTACACAGCCATTTTGATCGTTCATGTAAACATATTTAATGTTGAATGTTGTCCCGCGGCGCCGTGCAAAAAAGTACAATTTGTTTTACCTATGACGTCAAAGGTCAAATATAAAAATGTACTATCGTTTGAACGTTGACGCGAAAGGTTAAAAAAATAGTACTTTTTTCACTTACGCCCGGAAATGGTTGAACTAATACATGTCGCGTGATCTACTTTTAACCAATCACTGAACGAGAATCAATGTATGAGGTATATCATTTTTACTATCACACGATTTGTCCCATACGTGATATTTTCTACAAAAATGTTTTCCAATAATTCATGCGCTAATTACGTGTGCCCGTGGAGATTAGAGGTGAGTACAGTACTGTTGTACCAGTCTATTACATGTACAACATAAATCAAAACAACGTCCGGTGGTCGATCATTTTTCGATATTAGAAATGGAGGTTCGGATCCATGAGATACCGTACCGCGGCTGCCTATAGTAAAACAAATACAACATGGTTTTAGGTAAAATAGTGAAAATTAATAAACCCTCGGTGTTGGATGATTGGGACTCTCGCCCTCGGCTTGCGCTTTGGGAGATAGTCCCATTCATCCAACACGGGGTCATTATAGTTTTCACTATTTCCCATCAAACTATGTTGTATTTGTATACTACATGTACCACCCGACGTGGTGAATGGAAATTCTGTTTAAAATCGATATTTTGGTCAATTATTATAAATAGCAATGGCTAAGAGTAAAGGAGATCTTGAATCCGAATTTGAAGATGAAGTTGAAGATGATGACGAAGATGATGACGATCAAGATGCAGATGCAGACTTGGAACACTCTAAAGGTGAGAATGATGATGAATTTATCGAAGAAAGTGAATTTGATACAAGCTTCGATTGACCTCCACCGCTAGAAACTGAAGAAGAGGCAGCCTCTTTTCAACCGAAGAGATTTTAGAAAATATTAATAAAGAACAAGTCGATTATTTTTACAATAAAATTATTCCTCAAAATAAACCCAACTTCATAGAATATAATAAATTTAAGTCAAAAAAATATGACATTTTATACGTTCAGTAGGGTAGAAAAGATGTGCCGCTATCGCATATAAACACAACATCAAAAATAAGTTCCCCCTCTAAAGAACCCCTCAAAACTTCCAGGTATCAATTTTTTAAAGATCAAACCTAGCAAAGGATATACCTAGGGGTGTTAGGAAGCGGTTTCGTGAAAAGTAGCGAAACCCGTGACTTAACGGGGTACCCGTATAGGCGGAGCATATCAAGCAAGGCTTTTCATTGGCTGCGACGTAGATGACCGTCGTACGTACGTTTAAAACGCACGAACACTTACTACCTCCGACATTTTGTAAACTAATTTATCTGGTTCCATAAAGCAGTGCAGTATTAAATTACACCAACTCTTATGCTTCCATAACACATCTAAATTGGAGATTGCAAATTTCCTGTTTTCTTCCCATGGATAGTACATGTATGTTGGTGATGTATGTTATATGATTTTTAGGTTAGAACGAAATCCATTTTCTGGAAAAATATGAACACGCTCCTTTAAATGCAGTCAATATATACATGTACCTCATATACATAGATCCATTCTTGTTCAGGTATTCAGGGATTGGTTAAGTCCACGAGTATTCCAGTCCACAAGTACATGATTCCATTCACAGGTGCACATGTTTAGATCCCACGCCAAAATTTAGAGAGATATTAAAACAAACTTATAAATCTACAATACATGCACTGTTTTTACAGTTCTAATTCTGCAGAAGAAAATGGTCCATCCTAACAGTATCGGGAGTTTCTCAAAAGTTCCATCAAAAGTTCCAAAAATGCAGTTTTCAAATAAGATTCCAAGAGAATGTAACACATTAATTGTAAAGAAATGCAATTTGCCCAAACACATTTTACAGTCGCACTTCAGATTTATGCCTTGTCCGTGTCTATATGTGTCCGTTTTCAATACTGGAGAGACCTTTTCCTCCAGGATTATATCTCTGTACAATGTCATTCATCCCCTCTCAAAACAGAAGAAATATCTTAAGATGGATCTAAGGAGATAACTTCAGCTAAAGAACTGTAACAAATAGTGCCACAACATACCTTCCTAAAAACCCTGTGTGCAAATTGCCAATATACCGTATGTAACAAGGACACCAAAAAATGTCACAAAGTATGTGTCCTATGTTACATACGTTAAATAAGAAATTTGTACACAGGTTTTTCTGAAAGGTCTGTTGTTGTACTATTTGTTGCTTAAGTTACCTTCTTAGATCTGTCTTAAGATATTTCTTTTGTTTTGAAAGAAGATAACTGGCATTGCATAGAGTTATGATCCTGGTGAAAAAGTCTCTCCAGTATTGAAAACAGACTTATATACTTGTTGTAAATGCCTATGTCGCAGGAGTTAGCAAATCCAAACTTTCCTGAATGAGTTTCGTGTCCTCATGATTTATTGGAGGGTGATGTTTGACGTTGCCTTTCCCCTCCTTCTTAAGCTTAACCGACTGTGCTTTAAAAAAATTGATTTGACCTGGCAAATGTTTTATCCTTTACAATATCAATGTCCCAAATACTCTTGAAGTGCCGCTGTAATCCATAACGGAGAGACTGGTGCATGGTCTTCTTTCTGTAGAGGGGGCTCCAGGATATAATTTCCCCAAAATGTCATCCAGTGCTTCGTTGGACATTTCATCAACATTTTCGATATTTTTAATTGCCACACAAAATTCTTCAAATACGAAACGAGCATGTTTTATCTGCTTTTTTGGTGTTGCAACTGTCGGCTCCATCCAACAGATTGTGCATTTCAGCTTTGTTTAAAAGTTCAAATCGCACCGGTCGATCGTCCATTGTGTACACAGCCATTTTGATCGTTCATGTAAACATATTTAATGTTGAATGTTGTCCCGCGGCGCCGTGCAAAAAAGTACAATTTGTTTTACCTATGACGTCAAAGGTCAAACATAAAAATGTACTATCGTTTGAACGTTGACGCGAAAGGTTAAAAAAATAGTACTTTTTTCACTTACGCCCGGAAATGGTTGAACTAATACATGTCGCGTGATCTACTTTTAACCAATCACTGAACGAGAATCAATGTATGAGGTATATCATTTTTACTATCACACGATTTGTCCCATACGTGATATTTTCTACAAAAAAATTTCCAATAATTCATACGCTAATTACGTGTGCCCGTGGAGATTAGAGGTGAGTACAGTACTGTTGTACCAGTCTATTACATGTACAACATAAATCAAAACAACGTCCGGTGGTCGATCGTTTTTCGATATTAGAAATGGAGGTTCGGATCCATAAGATACCGTACCGCGGCTGCCTATAGTAAAACAAATACAACATGGTTTTAGGTAAAATAGTGAAAATTAATAAACCCTCGGTGTTGGATGATTGGGACTCTCGCCCTCGGCTTGCGCTTTGGGAGATAGTCCCATTCATCCAACACGGGGTCATTATAGTTTTCACTATTTCCCATCAAACTATGTTGTATTTGTATACTACATGTACCACCCGACGTGGTGAATGGAAATTCTGTTTAAAATCGATATTTTGGTCAATTATTATAAATAGCAATGGCTGAGAGTAAAGGAGATCTTGAATCCGAATTTGAAGATGAAGTTGAAGATGATGACGAAGATGATGACGATCAAGATGCAGATGCAGACTTGGAACACTCTAAAGGTGAGAATGATGATGAATTTATCGAAGAAAGTGAATTTGATACAAGCTTCGATTGACCTCCACCGCTAGAAACTGAAGAAGAGGCTGCCTCGAGGCAGCCTCTTTTCAACCGAAGAGATTTTAGAAAATATTAATAAAGAACAAATCGATTATTTTTACAATAAAATTATTCCTCAAAATAAACCCAACTTCATAGAATATAATAAATTTAAGTCAAAAAAATATGACATTTTATACGTTCAGTGGGGTAGAAAATATGTGCCGCTATCGCATATAGTAAGGTTTCGCGATAGAGTAAGGTTTTATGCACTGTCTATACGCTTATAAACAACCATGGTATCAAATTCCTTCGCGAAGCATTAAATGTAGTCTATAATCCTCATGAAAGAGCTAAACGACCAAACAAGACGAACAAGTCGAACAATTCGACTAGAGCATTAAGAAACCAATACAATAAAATAAAAGAAACGTTAGACAGAATGTACGTAAATAAGATAAGCTGATAAAATTAGAACTGTTCTGAGAACCGGGTATCACGATCGCGAGCGTCCTAGCCGCGTTTTCCTCAGCGATAAGTACATCGCTAGCGTTGTAGCAGGTGTAAGAGGTGCCGCTACCGCAGGCGGTATGGTGGCCCAACAACCACGCTGGACAAGCCGGTAACGCCGTCACAACCGACAAAACCAAAGAACGCGGTAGACTTTTCGATTGTTTTTTAGACTGGATAAAACGCCAACTATCATGAGCAAACTTGGCCAATCTGTTCAAGAGGATCGGGATCAAACTGCTTGCTGCATTGCCCGGTATCCTCGGCAGCATAACCAGTTGGTTATTTAGTCCATGAGCCAAAGGAGAAAAGGTTACCACTCGGGGGGGGGGGGGGGAAAGTCTCTTATGAATTTTCAAGGTGTGAAAAATATCAAGATTCCGAGAAAATATGATGGACATTCTGAAACGGTAGCTAAAAGTGTTTTCCCGACTCTTTTTCAGCTGTAGGTTTTAATATTCTCGGCGCCTCACTTCGCCAAAAAACGACGACGGCTGATTACATTTTCTGTACAAAAAAAACCACCGCCACAGATGCAATGTATTACTATGCGAGTAAAGCGGGCCTCGCACTGTGCGACTTTTGCCACGAATTTTCAACAATTAGGTACGATTTGGTGAGATTACCAGAGACTGTCTACTCTACAGGGCGAGTAAACAAAAATATACACTTTTAAAATTACTTATTATGTTTTAGTGTATCAATATTTATATGAGATGTTTTGACATGTATTTTGGATCCTTTGTTCTCCTTTGTTTGTCGGTAGCAGTTTAATTAAACTATGTTTCATGCATGACTGCACATGATGCAAATAAGGGTGTCAGGTGGAACACGACCTGCGCCAATTCAGTGTGGCTAGGAAAAACTTAAGAACAGATTCCTCGGAAAATAACTAATTTTGTAAGTCCTGACATGGATAAACACCCTCATGGATTGTCAATTAACACCCTTGGGGATTTGTAGATGTGTTTGGAGTCACGGAATGAACCTGTTTTCCCAGATGTCTTCCCCAAAACTCGGGAATAGTCTGGGAGCCCAGGCCGATTTGTTCATCATCACGAGTACAAAAGGTCTGAGGCGTGGAATCAATAGGTGGGGCAAGTGTGACCTCCGAATGGCATTTCTTAAGTTGCAGATCCTGTACCTAAGGGAGGGGGAAGGCCCCCATTTTGACCCAAAATCACTTTTATTAGCATAGTCGAGTACATAGTCAAGTACTTCACCAAGTACTTCCCAGGCCAACCCGAAGCCCTTAAGCCCTGCCCAAAGCCCTCCCAGCTCTAGCCCAGCCCCCAGCTCTAACCCAGCCCCCAGCTCTAACCCAGCCCCTAGCTCTAGCCCACCCCCAGCTCTAGCCCAGCCCCAGCCCCAGCCCCAGCCCTAACATAGCACGACCTAACATAGCACGAAGCCCTCCTAGCCAGGCTGAAGCCTGGAAGCCCAGGCTGAACCCATCCAAGCCCAACCTAAAGCCATCCCAGCCCAGCTCGAAGCCCCAAACGATTACACATATGAGCCCAACCCACACCTGCCTAGTAATCCATTTCAGCTCAGCCCGGCCCAGCCCAGCCCAGCACGAAGCAAGCCAATGCATAGTTCCGACCTAGTCGATCAAGCCGAACCCGCCGACCAATCACAACAGAGCTGGCAGACAGTGCCCACATAGGACAAAGTGCCATTGCATCATATCACAAACAATCACGCAATTGTCTGCCCATACAGTCTGTATGTTGTATGCGCCAATGACTGGGTGAATTTGGGTTTCAATGTCGGGCGATTCGCTGTTCAAAAGTAAGAAAGCGCATTTTTATGAATATATGTCATCCCTGCATTACTAGCCCTTTGCTCAGTGTGTGCTACGGTAACTGTCGACCCTAAAACATAAATACCTTTGAGTTCCCTCCAATGGATCTGTGCTTTCCATGTCGAGTCCCGTTGCTTTGTACGCTGTGTCGCCATTTTTGCGATGGCTTGTGAGCACATAGCAACAGTATCTAAGGGGCGGGGTTAACTGGGCAATCTCGTAACTATGCATTATCCGGCCCAACCGCCCACAGGACAAGGCACAGATCGACAACCTTTCTGAAATTCAAAACAGTTCCGCAGATCCAGGTGTACCTCTAGACATACGGCAATGAACTTATATTTTCTACTTCTAGTAAATAATCCTGTAGTTAAAGGCTCCGAGAAAGCAAGTTTGTTGGGTTTTATCCTGATTTAATCTGCGTGGGATGAGCTGACCTAAATATCGCATCTCAAAAACAGCCCTAGAAGTGCAGGTCTTCAGGAAGACTATTCAGGCAGAGTGGCGCACTCTGCCTTAGTGGCTCATGAGGATGCTGATGCAGCCAGCCTTGCCACAAGCCATGATCATACACGTTACTGACTGATAAAATGATACATCCAACATCAGTAGCTAAAGAAGCTACACGAATTTGTCTCTACCAATTCCATATACCATACTGGTGATTTATGAATGCCATCTTGAGTTTGTGGCTTTTATCGTTGGTGGGAGGGTTTGGTTGAAATTTCATTGATACCAGTGAATTACCTGACCATGAAAATTCTAGACATTTAAATCACTGTTCTACTCCGAATATTAAAGAAGTTACAGCCATTTCAGCGATTTTCAAGGTCAACGGCGGCCATCTTGTAATTGACCCAGATTTCACCCATTTCCGGTTGTAGACATTTTTATGTTATTTACCGCATTCAGTACGACCAGAAACCATTGTAAAACCTTTTGTTGGAATTTGTTGGAGGTAGTGTGCTATATTTACCCGTCTAGTACCCAAAAGATATCTATGATAAAAAATATGACAAAATCAATGTGAAATCTTACAATTAATTTAATTATTACTCCTGGCCTATTTCTTTAGTTCCGCTTCTGTAGCGAATTCACTCAGGTAAAGCCAGTGACAGGTGAGACTATGTACAACGCAGGCAGTCGAAGCAATTCTACCTCGCTACTACCTCTATTCGGGAACACATGAGATTGCATTGTGTGGTACATGTATATCAGGAATGCCACACATTCAAAGAAACGAATGCAGTCAGCGCGCCAACGTGCCCCTGCAGTCACCCATCAGTGTATTTCTGGTGTTGTGGGTGAACGTATAGACTATGTAAGTTGACCTCGCGAACGTACGAGACTGCGCGAGACCACTGTTATTTCCGGGCACAAGACCCTATCTCTTCAACGCACGTCGCGAGCAAAATTCTTTGATTATTTTGTTTACGCAACTTTTTTTTACACTCAGACGGCCCAAAACGCGTATCTTTAAATAAAATATTGCATTCCAATTGATGAAGTGGGGTATATAATCAAAAATAAGCAATCGAAATGTAAAAACTCACTCATCTTTTCTGAGCCGACAAGTCAATCTTTGAAGATCGTAAACTACATGCAGCAAAAGATATGCAACACGCACAGCAGCCGACGTACGTAGGCCTACAGTGTACATACAGACCTCGCTAGCGATAGGCGAAACGCCATCTACCAAAAGTAGAGCTTGCAGACTTTTTTTTAGAGTGCCCAAGTTCGAAGCATTCATTTTTACATGAATTCACACTTGGGTCATCCATTCCAAATTGGATGAAGAATATGCTAGGAGAGAAATTTATTCAGGTCACGAAATTTTAACAAATTTTTATCGTTTTTAGAGATAATTATGCATGTATTATATATTGTAAAAAAACATTTTAGTTACCCGAGTCACTTTCGGGTCGGTTGTATACTTAAGATTGGACAGACAAATTTATATACAAAACACAAAATCTCGCCCGTGTTATAGGAATAGGCGTTTTGGTCGTGTTGTGCCCGGAAGCTCAGATTTGACCTTTGTCGCGAGACTTACATAGTCTATTGCCACCAGCGCGCAGTCGGACCACGTTGTGGCCGAATTTTTGCAAGCACAACGGTCGTGTGTACTATCGAGATCCATGCAAATCCTTCAGCCGACGAGGCACTTGCAACATGCAGCTGCAGAACTTGATGCAGAAATGGGTGAGCTAACGCAAGCCGTGCAGCAAAATAGCGCAACAACTTCGGCGACAAAGCGTAAGCGCAAGCAGCCAGCGAGCTAAGCTTCGCGAAGTCGCAATGAGCATAATGATCTCTACGCGAAGTTGTGTATAACTTGCAGCATACTGTAGCGAGCCTTGCTGAAGCCTTTTCCTAGCAACAGGCGACTACCGCTCGCGCTGCTCACGGCTACAATACCAGCGAAGCTGCGAATGTGGTACAGTTTGAACTCGCACCTAAAAAGGGCGAAGAAATGTTTGCATGTGCTAATGCTGTCGTCTCGAAAGGGACGACTTCTATGATGAAGATCAGGTGATTAATCTGTTAAATGATGATCTTGTGACTGAGAACACAGTTAGTCAGGAGGATGACGAACTCCTCACTGAAATGGCCGCACTCGTTCAGAACGACGAGAAGAAAGGCCCTGCCGTCAATGAGAAACTGGCAGAAACAATTAATTCACTGGCACGTGGAAAGATAGATACAGCATAAAATGCTGGAGGAAAAGCAAAAGCTTTATGACAAACCAAATAAATGTGCTAATCTTTCTTTGACCAAAGTAAATCCCGAAATTTGGGCCTTTCTGAAACCGGCAACAAAAACCAGGGATGTCAAATTTCAAAAAATCCAAGGCTCCTTGGTTCGAGCGTCTATTGCAGTAACTAAGGTCACGGACCTATTGTTGCAAGCACGCAATTCAAAAAGAATACCAGACAATCCTAGTTTGGATACAGCTGGGTTGATTAAAACCCTTATTGACGCCATTGCTTTCATGGGTCATGGGAAATCTCTTTTAAACCTACGCAGACGCGATTTCATTGGCCCTGATCTGAGTGCGCGATATGCACCACTATGCTCTGCGCAAGGGCCCATCACCAACTTGCTTTTCGGCAACGACCTCGTCCAGTCGTGCAAGGCGATACAGGAAACAAATAGATTGAGTTCCAAAATGTACGACCAACAAAGTAACCCGAGACGAGGCGGGCGTAGTGGGTCTATTCGGCCATCCGCTGATTATAGATATTACGGCTGACGTCGGAGAACTCAGGACCCAGCTGGCAGAGAAATCGCCAGGATAGCAACGTAAGCCGCGACAGATTTACGCCGGCGGCGGATCAAGGCCCGCAACATAATCCCCATAAGGGTCGAAGGGACTTTTAGACGGGACGATAATATCATCCTCCATTCATGGAGAGCATGAGCACTTGCAAACAATATAATTCACCACTGCTCAAATAGGTAAATTTCTGTTCTAAACAAAACATTAATCCGGTTTATGCCTCTGTGAGTTCTGCCTTGGATTTTTTAATAGAACTTATTAATGAAGGGGCTTAATACAGTACCGTCAACACGGCAAGGAGCGCACAGCAGTGCTGCGGCCCAACTCCAACAATACGTTTGGTAACGATCCATTGACTGTAAGATTCATGCGAGGGGTATATAACATCAGACCACAATTGCTGCGTTATACCAGTACTTGGGACGTAAACCTGGTGCATAATTACATTAAACACCTTGAACCTTTAAATGAGATAAATCTCAAACAAGTTACTTTTAAGTTGGTCACACTTAGTGCATTAACGACCGGGCAGCGAGCCCAAACATGATCAATGCTTAGTTTGGAAAACACAAGGAATTGTTACGTTTAGAATTACAGAGCTGCTTAAAACGTCAAAATTTGGCATGTCGCAACCAAATGTTGTTTTTTCAACTTATTGTCCAGATAAGACGCTATGTATAGTACGAACCTTGCTAGAATACATAAAACGCACAAAATATGTGCGTACTACGTTTAAGTTGTTTTTGAGTTACACAACTCCCCACAAAGCAGTGGGGCCAGCAACTAGGCCTATTATAGTCATTGGTTAAAGTTATGTTTGATTGAAAGTGGAATTGATGTATCCATCTTTAAACCTCATAGTTTCAGGTCGCCATCTACTTTAGCAGCAGCCAGTGAGGGAGTTCCCATTGAAGTCGTGCTGAAAACGGCAGGATGGACTAATGCCTCTACTTTCGCTAAATACTACAACATAAGTATTGGAGGCGAGGCTCCTCAAACAAGTTTTCCAAATTCAATTTTGGGAAGTGTTTAATTATGGTTTTGCATAATTTTGATTATCTTACCGTGGTTGTTTTTGACACATTCCACTGTATTTGCTCTAAAGTCTCGCGTGTTCCCGAATGGAGGTAGTAGCGAGGTAGAAATAATAAAAGTTTTTTTCCTCCACGCAATCCAATTATACAAAAACATAATCCATAACCTTTTCATTAAGAAATTAAAACAAAACATCAGCCTTATTCAACCTTATGTCAGCCTTATTCAGGCCAAAGTTAGAAGTTTTAAATCACCAACTTCAAATTCAAGGACGAAGGACATCTTCACAATGTCGACCGCCAGCTGATTTTAGAACACACACAACGTCAACATAATGCACACTCTTACGGAATATTTAATTTCATATCATATTCGGAACTGTAGTACTAATTTCAATTCCTTCCCCTTTATACGATTTGGTTCTTGACCAGGATGCTTAAAATTCATGATGACATCACCAATTATATTACACAAATGAAAGTTTCACAATTAAACATCTCCACAACAGTGACAGATATTGAACTATATTCTTTCACATTACCTGACGTGTAAATAAATATGAATAAGTTGTCCATTTGAACCTCAATTTCCACCTAATGTGAAGTTATTTTTCAAAGGTATTTTAAGTTTTACGAATGCAAATAAACGCAATTTACAAAATTAAAAAAACTTCTTACTGGTTCCTTTTCCACATCAAACAACTGAAGTTATTGAACAACATGAAACACATGTGACGAAATCGTGACATCACTTTTCATGCCGCCCGATCACCTTGCGTTTGTAACAGACACAAACGCGAAGCTCTAGTTTTAATTCACAATTTAACTTTTTCCCCAAGTTGCTGTGAGACGTCAATCATTTGCGGAAACAAATAGGCATGACCTTTTGTTTTCAAAAATATTCAGAACAGTTTTGTACACGTTTGCCACTAAGTTTTCATGCCGAACGTATACATTTTGCGAGGAAACGTGATTTTAGTAGTGGAAAAAAAAAATTGTTTTCTTCGAAAACACTTTGTGTCTATAGGACGCATTGGTTCTCAGTCCCGAGTAGCGAGCGCTAGCCAGCGAGCGCCGTATTCGCAGTCGGTGAAATCATAACAAAAGTGGTGTTCCCATTGGACTAATTTTGGTAAAACTCCCGTCATTGGTTGTGCGGGAGAGTAACAAAATTTAGTCCAGCATGCAATGGGGACGCACGGAGAATTAGCGTCCCTGTAAAGCTACCGCGACCACGATGTAAAACTTACAGGGTGAGAGAGGCCGCGGAAACTTTCCGCTCAGCCGCGGGAGTTTTACAGGGCCATCGAAAAGTCCAATGGGAACAGTTTCGCCCTGTAAAATGAACACGACCCTGCAGTAAACTATGGGCCTGCACGGCAAAAGTTTACTGCAAGGTCGCGGTAGCTTTCCGCATGGGCACTGAAAACAATTGCAAATGGGAACGCATGGGAAGATTACACGAAGGAATGTTACCGAAGGTCGCGGTAACTTCCCGCGAGGCAGCGGAAAAGAAATAACGGCTTCGGTTGCCGGGCCTACAAACCAAAGCCGACGTTCGTTGAATCCTTTTCATTTAAAAACAAATAAAGCACGGACTTGTCTGACGCGATAACATGTGCTTTTCCTGTTTGACCAGAAGGCTGTTGAAATAAATGCTTAGGAGCGCATGTTTATGTACGTGTTTTTTCCACACTTGATGGAGTTGTTCCAGATGTAGCCTATATCCTGATGTTTAAATCCTATTCAATATCTTGGTGTAAATTTTACTGGTGTTAAAAAGTAACGCTAAGTGAGCGAAAATCCAGCATTTCTTAACGTTTCTCAACGTTTGACACACAAACCGTAGCACTGCGTTGTATTTGTGGCTATACTATTTGTCCCAGTTGTTCTGTTGAAGCATACGTACTCCTTAAGGGGTAATGTAAGAAACCTTCCTATTAAAGGCTCTTGCCTGTTTTCTCAAAACATGACGAAAATGGCATTTGCCAAGTACACTGCTGTTCCACCACGAACGGATTAGTGTGGATAAAATAAGTATTGAACAGGCGTTACTATATTAAAAACAGAACAAAATATACGAAAGTGTCCTTTACTATACAATGTGAAAACACCAATCATTGGTCAGTAGATGCCCAACGTTTAGCTGGGAGAACACCAATTAGTAAAATGGTAACCAACAATTGGCTACCCAAACCTTGGATGATTGAATTTAACAAAAAATTACACTATTGGCCATGCATGCACATTTACCCAAACATTTGATGATTGGATTTAAACAAAAATTTGCCATAAACATGCACCTTAACTTTGGATGAATTAATCTAACCAACAATTGGCTATGCAATCTTACCCAAACCTTTGATGATTTAATTTAACCAACAATTGGCCACGCACATTTACCCAAACGTTGGATAATTAACTTTTAACCAATAATTGGATATGCACATTCACCGAAAGATTGGTTGATTTTAAAAATTTAACCAATAATTGTGCACACAGTATCACCCAAGGCTTGAGTAAGACTGTTACCCAACACCAGTTGGTTATATGCGCACCAACGATGGGTATGTTAATATCTGAACCAACGTTGGGTAAAAAGTTGGGTAAAAAGTTGGACACAATTTGCCCATTTTTTTTATCAGTGTAACGATGGGTGCCCCAGATGTAATTTCGGATAAAATGGCAGAAATAATGCGATTTTTCATAAGATCCGCGCATGCTTGGTGCGCAAAGTGGGGCCAGTGTGAGGAGTAGGCTACACGTATTACCGAAAACATGCATACCATTTTGGAACAATGGTTATAACGACTAGTTGTCCGACATATCTAGTGCACATATGAAGAGTTCATTTGCAAAACCAGATAAATGGCTCTATTTTATGTTGTCTTTCAAAACAATATCCAACAAAATGTAAATAAAGGGTATTTTGTAAAAGCAATTAGGTCTCTTGTGCAGATTTAGTTTAGTTTAGAGTTTCATACATCTTCAAAATACATTTCCTTAGTTAACATAACAAGTATTAAGGAATACATGTGTTATGTTCAAGAGTAAATACACTAACTGAAGACGTATAGAATGCCAAATAAACAGCCGAGGCTTATATATAAAATTAGTATAATTAGAATTACGTCATAATAGCATTAATTATACAGTATGATAGATCCAACAATGATGAAAACTATATAAGGTCACTCGCCAAACAAAAGTTTACATTGCAATACCCAATTAATGTTCAATATATGTACCTTCAAAGAAGTTGCCGTTTAAAATAGCGTTTAAATTGATAAATATTACGCATATATGGAAAATGTTTCAAATTATTACAAAGAAGCGGACCTTGATACCTCACGGTGGATTTAAAAATACCAGTTCTAACTTTTAATATATGGAGTTATATTATGTGTATGAACTGAAAAAAAAATCTAAGCTGAATGCTGCGTTGTTGCATTTTGAAGGGTATTTTCTGAAAAGCATAACAGAAAATCTTGAGGTATACGTGAAATATCTTGAAATAAGTCATAAGTCTTATGCACCTATAAACTGTCTTGTAAAGGTAAGATTATATTTTGAGAAAATTTCAGAAAATATTCTTTTATTTTTTTGTTTCCTTGACACAGCGACGGCAAAACCAATCAAAGACATCAAAAAGGACATCCAACATGACATCGAAACATTCATTACATCACGTCGTGGTAGTACCTGGCCCAAAAACACTGTAGTACTTGTTGAAGATCAAGTGTTTCGAAACGCCGAGGGTACACATGCTGAAGTATTGGCTTTGGATGAGCTTGAAAAACAGAACAAACGCGGCGAAATTGTGATGTACAGCAATTACTCCCCTTGTCGTAACTGTGCTGATAGAATACTGAAGCATGCAGAGGAACATGACACAAAATTTGAGATTAAATTTGCAATGGTGTATTATAAAAACAAAGAAGAAAATCGCGAAGGGCTGAGAAAATTGGCGAAGGACAACTCTCTGCATGTGTTAAATGGATCTGACTGGAAACACATCGTAGAAACCATCTTGGAGTATTATGGCAAAGACAAATGGCAGAACGTACTGGAGCAGATTCTGAGATCTCGAGGAAATGAGGGATGGAGAAAATCACTCAGGTTTCTTCGCAAGGATTACATTATCAAGGGAGGATTTGACAATGCCCTCGAGTTAATATTTGAGAAACACGGGGGGAGTGCTTTGGAAATGCAACTGACAGAGTTCCTGCGGAATCTTGGACTGAATGATCTTAAAACTGAAATAACTAAACTTTTCAATAACGAGATGAGAGAAGTCACTGAGAGTGACTGGAAGTCCTTCGAAGATTCTCAAAGTGACCAGGATTCAGATCCAGACAATGTACCAGATCCAGATACAGTGCCCCCAGAAGACTATAAATGGTCGTTTATACTACTCAAGGCATTAGGATTTAAAAAACCCCGGATGTGGCTGGATTATCAGTCTGCAGTCGGTGATCTAAGCAGCATTGTTGGTAGTGACGACCATAGTACAAGCTGCCCGGAGAATGACCAAATTACAGATGGGGTGGCCAAATTAGGCATTATGTAGCCACGCAACTGCATCACATCAGCCACACCATCACAAAAGCCGCCCAGGTCCATCATCATCATAAAAGCTGCATCATTGCCACATGAACTGCAGACACCCTCGACATCCTCTAATCCATTGTACACGTAGTAGACCTGTATTTAGACTTAGTTTATGGTTTATAAGAAATATTAAAACCAAATAATGTACATGACCCGTACAATGTATGTGGAAGTAAAAGCACTGTTTAACCATTTGATGCTGGGATTATTTTTGGGGGAAAATACAATTTTTTTCTTCTTTTTAAAAAGGCAGATGAGATTGGCCAAAAGTTAAGACCTGGGCCCAACTTTATAAAGCTGTTTAGCAAAAAGAATTTGCTTAATCAAACATTTGTTTGCTTTATAAAAATAGTCTAATAGTCAAAATGGTATGCCAACTTATGTTTTTAGCAAGAATAGCACAACACCAGTCAACTGTAAACACATCACATAAGATTTTGACTGCTAACCCACTTTTATAAAGCAAACAAATTTTGAATTAAGCAATTTTATTTTTGCTAAACAGCTTGATGATATTGGCCCCAGGTCGATTACCACAAAATACTGACTCTTGAGAGTCGTAGGCCTATGTGTTTACACGTCAACCGTAGAAGAAAGTGGCAAAGCTGACGTTAACTCGTCAACTGGCCCTGTGACTACATTGCCACTTGCTATAACGTGTTAATAAGTCCTCCGTACCTTTTTTTTCACCTCGGCAAAAAGTCCAGGATACAGCCTGCCGGCGGTCTATTCACTGCGCAGTTTCCTTTCTATATATTTTGACTAAAATACCAGCCTGTAAAATACATGGCATAGAATCAATTTAGTTTGAAATTAGAACCTTACATGTACCTCAATTATGAGAGTGGAAAATAAAAATCTTATAAATCATCGGTAACATCATTGACAGAGGCCCCGTTCTCACTAGAGAAATCGCTTTGTTCAACGAAGCGATTTTTTTTAGTTAATGAAGCGTGCGTTTACATATACGTTCACATCTAGATTGAATGAAGAGCAATACCATTCACATTTGACAACCGCAAACGAAGATCGAATGAAGCTGTGCGACGCCCCCATCTCGTTACGTGTCAAATTGCTTCGATTTCGAATGCTTCGATTTCTAATTTTCGTCGAATGAAGAGGCGTGCGTTCACACCAGGAAATCTCTTCCTCGAATCATCGTCGAACCTTCGTCGAATGAAGCGATTTCTCTGAGCAACAAAAGAAATGCAAAAATTTTCTCCACTTTTTGATTGAAAAAAGCAGTCAATCTTAGAGTGGGAATTTTTAGCATACAGATGCTTTATGCAGTCATGCATAATGAAGCCGTTATGTGAATATTTTGATGTCAGATTAATTATAGAAATGAAAGAAATTTGCAAAACTAAACATTTGCATTTCTTTTGTTGCTCAGTATAAATACTTGTAAATCTCTTTAAAATTCCATGTACCACAATGTGTATGCCAATATCCCATGTACATGTATTTTCATTTTTAACAGGACTGTATATATGCATCAAAATAAAACTTTTTGCCATGTTAAAGTTTTTAAAGGTATACTCTGTATGTGTTTATTTGTAAAGTTTAACTTTAATGTTCGTTTAAAACATACTATACAATTTTGTTTTCATATAATTTTTTGATGTTTAAAGGTAGAGTACATGATTGGTAAGCTGTTACAAATGGTGTTATTTCCGTATTCCACTCGTGATTAAGAGCCCATGTTGATAAAACTGCCGTGTAAAAATTTCAGCCACATTGAGGCAATACATGTAATACTTCATAAAACTTAAACAAATACATTCATGGCGTTTGTGTTGAGTTTATTGGTTAAAAAAGTATTTTGCAAGATACTTTTTTAGAAAACCACCTTCAGTTGTTAACTTTTGACACAAAACACCATTTGGTAGCATTGCTAGGGTTTTTCTTGTCAACTTCTTGAAATAGATGGGTCATTGCAAATGATGTACTCTACCTTAAAGGGTTTTCATACTGAAGTAACAGTTTAAGAAAATTATTGTAGCAGGATGTACAAATGTCTCTTTTTTGATAATTTCTTTGACCAATGGCTTTTTTTTAACGCGACTAGTTACAGTTAATATTAATCGTGACAGAACATTTTTAGTTGACAATCTTTTACTATTGTAGTGCAAGATTGTCAACTACGAAAAGTCTTGTTTTTATTTTTATTTTTATTTTTTTTTTACATCAAATAGGTTATTTGGGAGACACGTTAGGGGTAAAATAGAAAACTTTGTGGAATTAGGGTTAGGGTTATTTTAACAAATTAAATAAAAACTATTAATAGGAATTATTATTAGGTCGAGTTAGGTTCAGTGTTAGGGCACAAACCATTTACGTTTGAAATCTCAGCTTTGTAGCTTCAGGTAAAATTAATTTAAGTGTCAGGTTTTGTACACGACTCTATGGAAATGTCTCCCTATTCACTAATTTTCGGAAATGATTACAACACTTATAAAAATTAATAATGACTTATTTGCACATTCAAAGTGTTCAGGAATTTAAAAAGTTAGTCCCACATGCCAGAGTACAAGTTTATATTAACTATATGAAAAATCCTTGTGTTTAGCAGGTGTACCCACAATTTTTAATGGTATTCGTATGATTCTAATAAAAATTACAGGGGTCCAAAAGATTTTGATAGAATGGTGCCATCCTGGCTCTTATTTCTTTTTTACAATCCTTTATATTTTCTTGGCAACAAGTAAATATTAAAAAATTGCCAGTTTTGCTAATTAACTCATTTACCAACCCCTTTAATGGTCGCTTTTTATTGATTTTATTGAAACAAGTCTTTCTCACAGCAAAAGTTGTATAATGTCCTTTCGTTAATTTATTTGATCCAGATCGGACATTGATTTTGCGTTTAAGTTAGTTTGTTTACTGAGTTTTGCTACAAGTATAAGTCTTCTTTTGTTTGGTAATTTTATTTAAATCGGACACTAACTTCAACAGAGTGTTCTCCAATGAGTACCGTAAGTTTTTGCTTTGTAAATGTCTTGTAAATACGGTGATTAATCATATACAGTTATTTTCAATAATCAATACCATTAGTAAGACAAGAATTATCGTTTCAACGTGTTTTATTTTGTCCTGATTTCCGACAGTCGCAACATTTGTTTAAGAGATTGTGGGATCGGGGTGACATACACATATATTGTATTGCATTATTTAGAAAATATAAATTGCAGTTAACAAATTATATTTTCAGTATGTTCAATGAGAAACCTATTACATGTAAAGAATTACATGATTGGTGCACCAGATATGGTGGCACCAGCTGCTCCCGACCACCGCGTCGTCATGCATGACTCAGCGAAAATAGCTGGCGCGTCGTTGAATCATTCTGGAAATTTGGGTTTATATTTTGAATGTTCAAGCTTCCACACTAATAATAATAATTAATAATTTATTCATTTCTATAGCGCAAATTCCATATAAATATGTTCAAATGCGCTGTACATTTCATAAAATCACTAAGTTAAATCATATTAACCATTTCATTATTTTAAACTACAGAAAATAAATACACCAACAAACCGACATCACAAAAGCAAAATTAATAAAAAGCCATCTTAAACAAGTAAGTTTTTAACAGTGACTTAAAAATGGTAACACTACTAGCTCTTCTAATGTTAACCGGAAGGGCATTCCAGAGTATAGGGGCAGCATTAACAAAGGCACGATCCCCAAGAGTAACTTTGGTTCGGCGAACAGGGTAACCCAAGAGAGTGCCATCATCAGAACTACGAAGACTGTAACGAGTAGAGGGCTTCTTGATAATAAGTTGGCTAAGATAATAAGATAGACTGGAGCTAATCCATAAAAACATTTATAAGTCAATAACAATATTTTAAAATTTATCCGAAACCGGACTGGAAGCCAATGAAGGCTAATCAACAATGGTGTCACATGACAAAATTTATAAGGTTTACTAACAAGCCGAGCACAGGCATTGTGCACACGTTGAAGTTTGCTAATCTGACAGTCAGGTAAGCCATATAAAAGACCATTACAGTAATCTAATCGGCTGGAAATGAATGCATGAATCAATGTTTCAGTAGATTTAGTGGTCAAATATTTCCTAATACGCCTAATGTTATGTAAATAGTAGAATGAACTTGAACAAATCTTAGTAATATGAGTACTCATGGACATATGCTGATCAAACCATGAACCCAAGTTTCGAACAATGGGTACTGGTGATACCCTGCAATTACCAACATGAATAGAATCAATATTAACTTTAGACAACTGCTGATAGGTCCCAATAATCATAAATTCAGTTTTACTATCATTGAGCATTAAGCCATTGACCAACATCCATTCCCGTAGATCCTGAATACAACTCTCCATGGCTACAAGTGATGACCTATGAATTTTAATACTGTCAGGGCAAAAAGAAATATACAGCTGGGTATCTGGGTAGCAATGAACATGTGGAAGGTGTGTCTTTACAATGTCAAAGTGTACAAAATAAATAACAAAGGCCCAAGACAAGAACCCTGTGGAACACCGCAGTCCAGGTCAAAATGTTGTGAAAGTTTCCCATTGACTGATACTTGTTGCGACCTATCAGACAAATATGAACTAAACCAATTAAGAGCAGTACCGTAAATACCAAATTTACACTGGAGGGTATTTAACAATATGTTATGATCTAAATTGTCAAAAGCGGCACTTAAATCAAGCAAAACCAATAATGAAACATGTTGTCTATCCATAGCCATTAATAAATCATTTCGAATCTTAAGCAAAGCCGTTTCTGTACTGTGATATTTACGATAAGCAGACTGAGCAATAGGATACAAGTTGTGCAACTCTAAATGGGCATGTAATTCATTTGCAACTGCTCGCTCAACCAGTTTAGAAATAAATTGCAAATTACTGACAGGTCGGTAATTCTCAACCACTAAGTCGAGACCGGGCTTTTTTATCAACGGAAACACAATGGCCGATTTCCAAGATGCAGCAAAATGACCAGTAACAAGTGATTTATTAATCAAATTAGTGATAACCGGTAAAAGAACATCCAAATGTTCAATTAGTAAACCTGTTGGAATTGGATCGAGACTACCATATTTCTTGCTCGAACCTAAAATAAGCTTCTGAACTGTGAATTCTAAAAGCTGTGTGAATGCAGTCAGAGTTCCTTGATCAGAAGGTACTGGAGCAAGCAAATCACATAAAGGCGAGCAGATCTCATTCCTTAGTCTCGACCGAATATTGGCAATCTTTCTAACAAAAAAGGAACCCATATCATTGGCAAGGGAAAAATCATCCAAATGAAAAGGCAAAAGAACAGGTTTGCCAAGATTAAGAAGAAATCTGCTCGCTTTAAAAAAATTTCTTTGATCAAGACTATTTTTGTCGACAAAATTGGTATAAAATTCACAACGAGCACAATTCATTAAAAAAGTAACCTTGTTTCTGTAAAATCTAAAAGAGTCAAAATCATGTTGCAATTTAGAAAGTCTGAACATGCGTTCAGCTTTTCTTCTCTGAAGTTTAGCTCTCTTGATCTCCTCATTCATCCATGGGACGCATGGGCGCTTTAAGATGGTTTTAGTTCGAAGTGGTGCATGATCATCTAGAATGTCACGTAACCTGGTGTTATATAAAGCTGCCTGGTTGTCAAGATTAATACCGGTAAATGTATCACAACACAGATCAGAATCCGCAATATCGTCTTTAAATGTATCCACGTCAATCGAACTAATTCTCCGAAAAGTAGTCTCCGACACCGACAAAGTTGGCTTACTCCAGTATAAATTACACAAAATTGAATAATGGTCAGAAAATAGGTAATCAGTATGAGGCAGATCTTGAATAATACACTCTGATTGACGGGTTATTAAAAGGTCCAATGTATGACCGTAGATATGAGTTGGCTCCGTAACGTGTTGCTTTAAATTGTATAACGCAAGCAACTCAAGGAAGCGTACTGTGTTGGAACTATCCGGTACATCAATGTGGATGTTAAAGTCACCAGTGATTACGAGTGGTTCATTACAAAGCACAGCCCCTTCCAAGTAGTCGGAGATATCAGTAAAAAATGTCGACAAAGTAACCTGATGTTTTGATGAGTACGGTGGTCGATACAAAATAACAAGTCTAAATGCTTGAGAGCCAGTTCCAATAAACCATTCCGAAAATTCAAAGGACTGACGGTCACCTTGACATTAATACTGTCACGATAAAGAAGAGCAGTACCCCCACCTGTCCGAATACTACGGGGGCAATCACAAAGCATTTGCACATTCAAAGTGTTCAGGAAAAAAGTTAGTCCTACATGCCAGAGTACAAGTTTATATAAACTATATGAAAAATCCTTGTGTTTAGCAGGTGTACCCACAATTTTTAATGGTATATGTATGATTCTAATAAAAATTACAGGGGTCCAAAAGATTTTGATAGAATGGTGCCATCCTGGACCATGATAAGTGGGGCATTTTGGCTCTTGTTTCTTTTTTACAATCCTTTATATTTTCTTGGCAACAAGTAAATATTAAACAAATTCCAGTTTTGCTAATTAAATAATTTACCAACCCCTTTAACAAGTCTTTCTCACAGCAAAAGTTGTATAATGTCCTATCGTTAATTTATTTGATCCAGATCGGACATTGATTTTGCGTTTAAGTTATTTTGTTTACTGAGACAAGTTTTGTTACAAGTACACTGAAAACATTATCTAGTCAATCACAGTGGAAAATTAGTCAAACAAGGGCAAAATGATTAGTCATGTATACAATTTGTCAGTTGACAACTTTTTGTTGGTGCATGACAAATCTTTGTTGGTGCATGACAAATTAAAACTTTTGCAGGACAAATTAATATTAGCGGAAGACTAATCTGAACGACTGACAAATGTGATGATCGTCTTTTGACTAATTTGTATTGTCACGTAAAACAACAACTGACGATTTATTTTCCCATGACTAATTGCATGACTAACTTTTGATTGCATTACTAATGGCAAGAATAATGCAGCCGAAACTCATGACTAATTTAATTAGTCATGAGTTTTGGCGGGATTATTTTTTACATTGATAATGTAATAAAAGGTTAGTCATGAAATCAGTCGTGGGAAAATAAATCTTCAGTTTTTGTTTTCGTGCAGCTGTGCGACGCCATTACATGCGAACCGCACCGTAAAATGAGGTCGTGTTTGACTGGACTAAACATTCTGTGATGTTACTCTGGAAAGGTAAGCGTGTGACGGGTTTTGTGTGACACCAAAGAATTGTGCGGGACTCCGAGATTTCTAAGGCAATAAATGGTTTGCATGTTTCAAACTATGTCGTCTGTCGGAGTAAAGACATGGTTGAGGCCGTGCTTCGGGTCTCAACATCCGTGTATTGACACAAATATTCATAATCTGTAAGGACAACTCAGTATACGTATTCGTAATTTTAGGTCAGCCCAGGTTAGACTCCTTTTCTCGCTGCAGTTAGAAGTAAGTTTATAAAATGAGCTACGAATAGTAACTGGATGTTTTCCTGGGTACATCGTTGCCTCTTCCATGTTTGTTGTCCCCATTATCGTCATCAAACTGCGGATGTCTTTGTTGCATTAACACAACACACCGTGCAGTCATTGCACGTATTCTGCGTAGGCCTATTTCAGTACGTTATACGAAACACACCGTGTATTGCACGTGACAAAGTAAGTTTGTCAGGCTGACTAACTGACATTACTAATTAATTTTACTGCAGGACTAATTAATTTTCCTGCAGGACTAATTAATTTTCCTGCAAGACTAATAATTTTCCTGCAGGACTAATAATTTTGTGTGTAAGACTAATTAATTTTGCCGCATGACTAATCATTTTTTAAATTAGGCAAATAAGACCCTTTTTCATGACTAATTAAAATTAGTCATTTCAAACCACGTATGACTAATTGGAAATTAGTCAAATAAGACCCAGAGTATGACTAATTTTTTTGTGTCAATTGACGAAATAAAGTTTTCAGTGTATAAGTCTTCTTTTGTTTGGTTATTTTATTTAAATCGGACACTAATTTCAACAGATTTGAAGTGTTCTCCAATGAGTACCGTAAGTTTTTGCTTTGTAAATGTCTTGTAAATACTGTGATTAATCATATACAGTTATTTTCAATAATCAATACCATTAGTAAGACAAGAATTATCGTTTCAACGTGTTTTATTTTGTCCTGATTTCCGACAGTCGCAACATTTGTTTAAGATTGTGGGATCGGGGTGACATACACATAGATTGTATTGCATTATTTAGAAAAAATAAATTGCAGTTAACAAATTATATTTTCAGTATGTTCAATGAGAAACCTATTACATGTAAAGAATGCTTGGTGCACCAGATATGGTGGCACCAGCTGCTCCCGACCACCGCGTCGTCATGCATGACTCAGCGAAAATAGCTGGCGCGTCGTTGAATCATTCTGGAAATTTGGGTTTATATTTTGAATGTTCAAGCTTCCACACTGAATCCAAATGCTGCATATATATTCATGATTTACTTTCATCAGATATCTGTGATTAATTTTGTGAAAGACCAAGCTTGTATTAGCGGGGATGTAACGTTCCCAACGTCTGGGAGCACCAGGGACGAGTGCTCGAAAGCAGCCCAAGTTATTCGAAGCCAGATCATTATCTTAATGCTGCTCTCACACTGTGGCGAATATTCTTGCGAATATGAATATTTGAATTTCGCGGTGAATTCGCCCAAAAATTGCGATTGGATAGTGAATATTTTCATGATCTCGGTCACCCCTCGGTCGTCCTCGGTCGTCCCTCGACCTCTCCTTACCAATATCTTACGAATATATTACGAACGCTTGCCAATGCTTGCCAATGCCGTACGAAAAATTTCAAATAAATGCAGCGAATGCCTTGCGAATGTTACGAATGCTTACGAATGGGCTTACAGAAGTTACGAATGCACTCACGAATGTCTTACCAACGTTGCCAATGCCTTGCCATTTTCTTACGAATGTTACGAATATTTGATGACGCGGCCGCGATTGGTATAAATACATTGGCAACAGTGGTAAGACATTCGTAAGGAAGGGGACCCGTCGAAAGTTACAAACGCCTTACAAATGCCTTTACGAACGTTGCCAACGCTTACGCACGCTTTACCAACGTTACCAATGGCTTACCAATGCTTACGAAAATCGACCGTCTTCACAACATTCGCTGATATTTAGGAAGCGCTTCCTAAATTGACCGATCTTCGTATTAAAGGAGGTGGAGAATGACTTGTGAACGTTCCAAATTTGTTACCAACGCTTACGAACACAGGCGAATGTTGCGAAGTTGAGCGATTGCTGCCGATTGTCAAATATTTCCATTCGTAAGCACATTCGCTAGCATATTCGCCACAGTGTGAGAGCAGCATTACTGGTGTATCCATGTTAAGTCAACGTGACTGGTTGACAAAGGAGCTTGCAATCAACAAATCCAGTTCGTTCTACCATGTTCTACCCGCATGAATAGTTGTATTGTAAGTGTGTCCTGGAAAAAAAAACAGCCTTTTTTTGGCGACTCCGAAAGTGCAAGTCACATGAAAGACATGTTGTTTGTCAGAGTTAAATGAAGCGGAGATCGTATTCTTTGGACGACCTTGTTACACTCACGCAATCCAAACCTTTATGTAGAAATATTCCATCACGTATTAAGAAGTTCGCCGCTGTATTGAAAGTGTGTCCTAGAAAAAAACCCAGCCTTTTTCTTCGCGACTCCGAAAGTGCAAGTCACATGAAAGACATGTTGTTTGTCAGAGTTAAATGAAGCGGAGATCGTATTCTTTGGACGACCTTGTTACACTCACGCAATCCAAAGCTTTATGTAGAAATATTCCATCACGTATTTAGAAGTTCGCCACTGTATTGGAAGTGTGTCCTAGAAAACAAACAGCATTTTTTTTGGCGACTCCGAAAGTGCAAGTCACATGAAAGACATGTTGTTTGTCAGAGTTAAATGAAGCGGAGATTGTATTCTTTGGACGACCTTGTTACACTCACGCAATCCAAAGCTTTGTGTATAGAAATATTCAATCACGTATTTAGTAGTTCGCCATTGTATTTGCGAAAACTTCGTTGTTTATAGCCACACAGTTAGGTAAACACTTATTTTAGCGGTCACAATCATTTTCCCAAATGCCCGAAATATGTTTATCTAATGAAAGCATATCTTTTATTTCTTTATACTGCATGCGGTCATAGATTTCGTTGAATGTTAGTCCTAATTTTCTGAAAAGCGGATATTTTAAAAGTAATTTGTAGATTTTTATAATTTTGGATGCGAACGATTTCTGAATAGCCACGCACTGTACTAGTAATCCATTTAAGCAGCTAGTGTATAACACTGTTGTTTTTGAATGCCCTTAAAACCAGACACAAGATATTCTTTTGCTCCGGTTAGGGTCGTTATTTCTTTAGCTGCTGCAACAGCAGGGCAGCTAACCTGAGACGATGTGGCCAATTCGTTAAAAGGTATTGGTGAAGTTCTTCACCGATAAGTTTAATTTTTGGTTTTTTTCGTTTTTCCCAACACCGAACTCAAGTCCTGTTTCAGTTTTGCGGGCATCGCGCCGCCACCTGTTGGGCCTTTGATTTTTATATCGTTAAGAAATCTGATAATTTGTCTGTAATATTCTCTGTATTCTTTAATTGTATTTGAATTTTCATCACTCCATTGGTAAATTTGTTGCGTGCAAAAAGTCAGAAATATGCCCAGTGCTGTGAACGACATGCGCCGCTGATGTCAACTTTTTTCACTGGGGGGAGGGGGGCGGGGGGGGGGGGGGGGTGCTTGGGGGTGTCCTCTTCCCGTTCCACCACGTGCGTAAAATGCATGTATCAGGATTAATACACCTCATCAATATTCATAAGCAAATTGGAGCGCGTCATTGGCCGATTCAGCCGCGCGATTGGGAAGTAAAAATGCTACGCGCCCAGGTGACGTCAGCCCGGTGAGTATTCAACTGGCTGCCGTGCGGTATTTTTTTCTGGTAGCACCAAAAATTCCCTCTGGAATGGATGCCGGTGGATATTCAACAAAAGAATGGCGATCTTGTAGTCTTGAATGCCTATAAACGAAATAGAATGAAAAGAAAGGAATCATAGGTGCACGAAAACGAAATTGAATTCAATAATATCGAAAGAGTAGGCCTAACCCTAGTTTGCTTGAATAAGAGAAATCGCGTGAATTTGAAAGCGCAATAATGAAATTGAATGATCTTTTGCTGAAATTGGCCAGGAAAACCTATATTATAACATAAAAACAAATTATTTTGCTTTTGTACCCTGTAACGCTTTTACATGTCCTTTTATATGTTTGTGCTTAGTTCCTCTACAGGAGGCTATTATATAGGCAAATACGAGTCAAAAACGCATGCCACATCATCAATTTGCATGCACATATGTGGAAAATGTTTGCTTATTCATCAAATTGAACTCTTGGTCAACCTCTTTCTTATAAGGTCTTGGACGATTTTGAATGTGCGAAACGACTGTTTGAATTTGAAAGAACGCAATTATCGGAAGAATGCTAAAATAACGAATTTAAATGAGCCTCGAGTCAAAGTGAACGTTTTTTTGCTGAAATTGGCAGAAATTATTATTACAGAAAGTATTATTCACGTTTGTAATTTGGATTACAAGGACGAAACAGGCATGATGAACATATACTCTGTATATTTTCCATTCAATACTACACAGGCCGTTTTGTGTTTTTCTCAGGATGAAGTCACAACCCTGTTTGTAAACAAACCAAGTGACCTCGAGCGTTTCAGAATTTCGGGTGAAGAGGGTCGGAATTGAATTCCGTTTAACAAAAGACTGTCGGTTTTTGGCGGAAAACACGTTGTAATCGGGTTGTAGAAACGTAAACCTCCATGATAAACATGAAAACTAAACAATTTAGATAGGGGAAACTAGCTTTTTAAGTTAATTGAAAAGTTGGGCTGTACATGTACAATGACCGTCAACTATCCACTGCTTATACATGTACTGTAAAAGTTGTGAAATACTGATTTCCTCCTGCGTAATGGGTTTTTCATATATATTTTTTTAGATTATAAGATTTTGTATAAGGCCTACATAATAGTTGTGTATTTGTTACGCTTCATGACACAGCTGGAGTTGTGAGCAAAAGCAATAATAATACGCTCTTAAACACACAAAACGCACCCAGCTTACCTGCGCTGACTATACGGTGCCCTCGAGCGACCATCAAACACGGAGCAGGGTCGTGTGTATTTGTTTGTCATATTTTTTATGTTTTTTAGTTTCCCCGTCTGCGCGACTGCGCATCTAGACAAATAAATAAAATTCAATAAATTAGAAAACAAATTTGAAAAAATGGAAAATTAAACAAAATGGTTTAATACCAGCCTTTCACTAACTACTGCAAGTGTCCATCATCCGTGTATACTGTGTGTACACAGTATAAAACTCTATTGACAACTAGACTTTGTGTTTATCATGTACAAGTCAGCAAGCACAGTAGGCCTACTTGTGTGGATACGTATCACTAGTTGAAATTTCCCAGTCTGAGCAATCCATCTGAGTACAGAACTTGTGATATAACTACAAGGTACGTACAGCTTTTCCCAGGCAACTGCACTAAATTTAGTCTTCACCAAAACATGTAAGTTTTTAACTTTAAATTTAATAACCAACACTGTTTTTGTTTATGAATGTCTGGCTGAATTATATCTAAACTGATAATGGATGTACGCATGTGCTACCTTTAAAAATTAATGTGTGACCCGCTCTGCCAAAAAAGGCCCCACACGTAAATTGTTTTACCCGGAGATTACACGGGTCGTCTCTTACACGGGTACAAAGTTACTCTTTTCTCAATGTATTTTAAACTGAACCAATTTGAGTATTTTAACGATGCATATGCCCCAGTTAAGGTGTCATTTTGGATAAAATGGCAGAAATAATCCGATTTGTGCCCAACGTTGGGCCAGTGTGCGCATGCAGCACATGTATTACCGAACACATTTATACAATTTTAGAAAAATTCATGGTTATAGGACTGGGTTTCCGACGTATCTAGTGCACATTATGAAGAGTTCTTTTGCAAAACCAGATAAATGCCGTTCAAGATATTTCATGTAGTACCTCAATATTTGCTGTTGTCTTTCAAAAAAATACCCAACAATTAAAATGTAAATACATGTAAAAGGTATGAATGCTTCGTTGTTGCATTTTGAAGGGCATTTTCTAAAAAGCATAACAGACAATCTTGAGGTACGTAAAATATCTTTAAATGGATTTATCTGTTTTTACAAATGAATGTAGTACATAAGTTTTATGAACCTAAAATCTGTCTTGGAAAAGTTAGCTTATAACTTGAAAAAAGTTCAGAAAATTATTTTATTTTGTATTTTCTTGACATAGTAATGGCAAGACAAATGGATGACACGACAGACATGATCGAAAACATCAAAACTGACATCGAAGCATTCATTACAAAATGGCCCAAGAGGACTGTGTTACTTGCTGTAAATCAAGTGTTTCGAAACACTCCCGGTAAACATGCTGAAGTATGTGCTTTGGAGGCACTTAAAGCACAGAAACAACACAAGACACAAAGCCCAGTTGTAATGTACATCAGTTACTCCCCTTGTCGTAGCTGTGCTGATAAAATACTGAACTACGCAAAGGAACATAACACAAAATTTGAGATTAAATTTCCAAAGGTGTTTCATAAAGAAAACGATGAAAATCTCACCGGGTTGAGAAATTTACACGAAAACGGCCACTATCTGCATGTGTTAAATGGATCTGACTGGAAATATATCGTCCAAAGCATCTTGAAGCACTATGGCAAAGACAATTGGCAGAGCGTACTGGAGCAGGTTCTGAAATCCCTGGAAAGGAAGGGATGGGAAGATTCACTCAGGCTTCTTCTCAAGGATTACATACTCCAGGGAGAAATGAACAACGACCTCGGGTCGATATTTGAGGAGCACGGGGACAGTGCTTTGGATATTCAACTGACACAGTTCCTGCAGAAACGTGGACTGGGTGATCTCAAAACTGAAATAAATGGACTTATCAAAAAAGAAGCCAATGAGTGTGACTGGGATTCCCTGTTCAAAGTTCCTCAACATGTCAAAGATACATTACTGGAGAAAGTGCTCTTATCAGAAGACAGAGACGGCTATAAATGGTTGTTTATACTACTCAAGGCATTAGGATATAAACCAAAGTGGGAATGGTTGCTAAAACGAATCCAAGCTGACAAGTCTGCACACTGTGAACTAAGCAAAATTATTGATAGTGGAGACTCTAGTACAAGCGACTTAGAAAATGAGGCGCTCACACAGAGCGTCTCCAACCTGGAAATTTAATGCATAGTTCCGAGATTGCCCAATTAACTCCGCCCCCTTGGATATTGTCGCTTTGCCTCACACGCTATCGTCAAAAAGGTTACACACACTGCACAAACCAATAGGACTTTCAACGGAAAGCACAGATTCATTGGAGAAAATTAATTCATGTTTCAGGGTCGACAGTTACCGTAGCACGCACTTAGTAAAAGGCCGGTGATACAGAGATGTCATATATATATTCATAAAAATTCGCTTTCTTACCTTTGAACAGCGAATCGCCCGGCCTCGAAAAAAAAATATGGAATACCGCATATATACAACGTATGGGCAGAAAATCGCGTGATGTTGTTGTGAGGCAATGCACTTTGACCTTTGTAGGCGCTGTCTGCTAGCTCCGTTGTGATTGGTCGGCGGGTTCGGTTGATTGACAGGTCGGAAATATGCATTAGCCGCACAACTGGATCACATCAGCTGACCATCGTAAAAGCCCCCAGGTCCATCATCATCATAAAAGCTGCACCATTGCCATATGAACTGCAGACATCCTCTAACATCCTCTAATTCATTGTAGTATAGACCTTATATAGAGCCTTTGCACGGCGGCCATGACAGGGGGAAGTCACATTGTTACCATGTGTCATGCATGAGTAGGTGCTTTGTAGTTCTATTGTTACATCATTTAAATAAGAAAACCTGCCCCCTGTCATGGCGACTGGTGCAGAAGCTCTATAGACGTAGTTTATGGTTTATAAGAAATATTAAAACCAAATAATGTACATGACCCGTACAATGTGGAAGTAAAAGCACTGTTTAACCATTTGATTCTGGGATTATTTTTGGGGAAAAAATACAATTGTTTTTCTTTTTAAAAAGGCTAAAACAGCTTGATGATATTGGGCCCCCAGGTCAATTGCCACAAAACAATGACTCTTGAGAGTCATAGGCCTATGTGTTTACACGTCAACCGTAGAAGAAAGTGGCGAAGCTGACGTTAACTCGTCAACTGGCCCGGTGATGACTACATTACACTTGCTATAACGTGTTTACAAGTCGTCCGTACCTTTTTTTCACCTCAGCAAAAATTCCAGGATACAGCCTGCCGGCGGTCTATTCAATGCGCAGTTTCCTTTCTGTATATTTTGACTAAAATACCAGCCTGTAAAATACATGGCATAAGAATCAATTCAGTTTGAAATTAGAACCTTACATGTACCTCATTTATGAGAGTGGAAAATAAAAATCTTATAAATCATCGGTAACATCATTGACAGAGACCCCGTTCTCACTAGAGAAATCGCTTTGTTCAACGAAGCGATTTCTTAGTTAATGAAGCGTGCGTTCACATCTAACTTAACGAAGATCGAACGAAGATCAAACTAATGGTGCCCTCACACCATAGCGATCACCAGTTGCGTATGGTTGCGAATACAAAATAGTGGTCATAAGTTCCGAACGCAACTCACACGCAACTAATAGGTTTTATAGGTTTAAAGTACGCAACAACCACGCAGGTGATCGCAGACACACGCAGAGTAAGTTCAGAAATTTTGAATATGTTCAATAATTCTCTGCGAATGCCTGCGATCAATTTATACGCAACAGAGACGCAACAGGTACGCTACGCACGCAACACGATCGCAACAGGTACGCAACTCATAGGTTATGAACGCAGGTGATCGCAGGTCCAAATTTTCAGGTTTTGGTGGCGTACATGTTGCGAATGTGTTGCGTACCTGTTGCGGTCATGTTGCGTGTGTAGCGTACCCCAACCTATTGTGCGTATTCCGAGCGTATCCCCAACCTATGCCCTGCGTATCCAACCTCTAAAGCCTGGTTTCCATATAATCGTAACGCGCGCACGCAGACTATAGACGCAAACAACCGCAACGCCAACACTGACGGAAACAGTCGGCAAAGTTGAACTTGGTTCAACTTTGCCGACTGTCTGCGTTACTGTTTGCGTTAGTAGTTTGCGGCACTCTTGCGTTTGTTACGTCTATATGGAAACCGGGCTTTAGTTTCGTGTGAGTTGCGTGTTAGTTGCGTACTATATATGCGTGTTGAAAAATAGTATAAATAGTGGGCCTTTTCTAGATCGGTGTCAGTTGTTGGTGGACCTCCGAGGTAGCTTTCCCCATGTTGACTCTTCGATGACCAAATCAGTACTGAAGAAAATACTAAATCGGCTCCGCTTTTTGGCTTTTTATCACGTGACCGATATTCGCAACTACCACGCTGATCCAACGCAACTTGTAAGTTTTTAACGCAACTCAAACGCAACTCGTACCTAACTCGTACGCAGGTGATCGCAAGTATTGGGAGATCATAAGTTCAGTTCGCAACCCACAAGCAACCCATTGGTTGAATAGGTTAGAAATTGACAAAATTGTTGCGTTGCGTTTGGTGCGTAAAAAAATATTTTTACACGGAACTCATAAGTTTCAGCATACGCTATGGTGTGACGGCACCATAAGATCGAATGAAGAGCCAGGGTCGGATCCAGAGGGAGAGGGGGGCGATGTGGGGGCACACTTTTCGTGCTTAAAGTGGTTAAATATTGCCCCAGATCGCACCACAGAGCAGTATAATCCATCTAGAAGCCGTTAGGGCTTCGCGCTACGCGCTCGCTATTTCATTGTCATCAGCATTTCATGCTTAAACATTTCACGCCCCCCCCCCACCCCCCCCCCGCCCCCTCCCCCTTTCAAAATCCTGGATCCGCCCCTGATAAGTCAGTCTGAGAGTGTGAATTTTTAGGATACAGATGTTTTATGCAGTCATGTGTAATGAAGCTGTTCTGTGAATATTTCGATGTCAGATTAATTATAGAAATTAAAGAAATATTCAAATTTTGATTAAACTAAACATTTCTTTTGTTGCTCGGTATAAATACTTTCCATCTCTTTAACATTCCAAGTACCACAATGTGTATGCCAATATCCCATGTAGGCGTACATGTATTTTCATTTTTAACAGGACTGTATAGGCCTATATGCATCCAAATATTTCCAGCCTCGTTTTAACTTTATATGGCTAATTTGCAATTTTGTTAAACTTTTTGCCATGTTTCAGTTTTTTTTACGGTACTCTGTGTTTTTTTTTGTAAAGTTAAACTTTAATGTTCGTTGATTTTTTTAAATAAAACAAATATATATACAATTTTGTTTTCATATAATTTTATGATGTTTAAAGGTAGAGTACATGATTGGTAAACTGTTATAAATGGTGTTATTTCCGTATTCCACTCGTGATTAAAAAAGCCCATGTTGATAAAACTGCCGTGTAAAAATTTCAGCCACATTGAGGCAATACATGTAATACTTAATAGTAAAAACGTCTTTAGCAAGAGACTTTTTTTGGAAAACCACCTTCAGTTGTTAATTTGACACAAGACACCATTTTGGACAGCATTGTTATTAACTCTTTAATAATAGTAAGGTTTTTCTTGTGAAAAAAATGGGTCACTGCAAATGATGTACTCTACCTTAAAGGGTTTTCATATTGAAGTAACAGTTTTAAAAATGTGGTAGCAGGATGTATGTCTTTTTTAAAAATAATTTCTGTAACCAATGCCTTTTTTTAAAAACGCGACTATAGTTACGTTAATTAATCGTGACAGAAAAATGTTAGTTGACAATCTTGTACTGTTGTAGTGCAAGATTGTCAACTACGAAAAGTCTTGTATTCTTTTTACATCAAATAGGTTATTTGGGAGACACGTTAGGGGTAAAAAGGGGGACTTTGTGGAATTAGGGAGATATTGGTGGTATCTCCCTTATTTTCACAAATTAAATATAAAATATTAATAGGAATTATTGTTAGGTCGGGTTAGGTTCAGTGTTAGGGCACAAACCGTTTACGTTTCAAATTTCAGCTTTGTAGCTTTAGCTATAGGTAAAATTAAGTTAAGGGTCGGGTTTTGTACACGACTCTATGGAAATGTCTCCCTATTCACCAATTTTCAGAAATTATTACTGTAACAACACTTATAATTAATCATGACTTATTTGCACATTCAAAGTGTCCAGGAAAAAAGTTAGTAAGTCCTACATGCCAGAGTACAAGTTTATATTAACTATATGAAAAATCCTTGTGTTTAGCAGGTGTACTTATAAATTGTTTAATGGTATGTATATTATGTTTTATGATTCTAATAAAAATTACAAGGGTCCAACAGATTTTTATAAAATGGTGCCATCCTGGACCATACGTGGGGCATTTGGCTCTTTTTATTTTTTACAATCTTTTATATCTACCTGGCGACAAGTAATTATAAAAGATTGTTTTAAAAAAACGCCCACAGTTACCGAGTCTATAATTTCAAAGTGCAAGTGTCATCATCCATGTATACTGTGTGTACACAGCATAAAAACCCTCTTGCGAACTAGACAATTAAGCACGGTACTTCAGTCTAGGATGGTGCCATCCTAGACCCAGTAACTGGGGCATTTTTACAATCTTTTATATTTACTTGGCATTGGCAACCATGTAGTAAATATCAAATATTGTTAAAAAGGGCAGGATGCAGGATAGACAGGATGCAATGCAAGAGGGGGCTGCGGAAGAGATTTTTTTACTGACAAAAACAAAGGCGTAAGGTATTGATCTACATGTAGAATGAAATAGGTCTTCAATATATGCACAAATTAATAGTCTATAAGCCCAATTTATGGCAACCAACAACTAGTACCGGTAATGAAATTCATTGGCCCTGTATCAAATTGCATGTCTGGGGGAATTTCCCACCTTTGAGAAATAACTGTTGGATCACTATACAGTAGATCTGCAGTACAATCAGTTCCTTGTATCGAAAAATATTTACCATTTTAAAATCCACTATTTTACAATTAAATGTACAACATGTAATTCCAAAAGGAATCCCATTCCAACACAGTGTTGTAATAATTGTGCATATGTTAGAAATTGTATCAAAATAATTTCAATAAAACATAATACATGTACATGTAAAATTAAACTACCATTTCAAAAATAAATCCTTCCTGTAGTAGTTATCCATCGTACCATTAAGGTCGCACGTACTGAGGTTAATCAGTACTGTTAGATATATATCTTCACTCTAAATAAGATGAATCAAACAAATGTAGTAAACTAAGGCAATTAATATCAGTTAAACATCAAATTATTACTTGTACATATCCCTAGGTAAAACATATTACTGCCTCTTTTCCACGTCATTGTTTCTAAAAATTATTTAAATGTAAAATGTTAATTTTGTTTTACCACATGCAGCACATGTAGAATTGTATTCAGTTTTCTCAAATGGAATGCTAAAACAAATTAGTATGCATGTACGTAGTTTTCATATACGACGTAGAAATAGTATAACTTTCAATAGTAGCCTATAGCTTTCAATCATTATGAATGATACCCTGAGTAAGCATGTTATTCTCCACTGCTGTAATTTTGATACTAAAAAAACGTGTAAAGGAAGTACATCATATTTTACAAGATGTGTAGCCGTTACAATAAGTTTCAATCTACATGTATATACATTTAATTCTTAAGCATCTAAATCTTTAAAGTTTCATTTTCAAAAAGCAGTATTCCTATGTCGTCGATGTTGTTTGTTAAAAGAACTGCAAGATGGTAAACAAAAGGATGGATTTGAGGATTATGATTGTAAGAACTGTCCTTGTGGCCTAGTAAAATTAATAGAAACATGCCCATACACTTTTCTTAAAAATGACAACATATCATGCACCGTCACCACTATTGTTCATTAGGCTACACTATATATTATGGTAATTCATGGTATTGCTTTTTGATGTTTGCAAGTGTTGTACCTATATTCTTTAACTAATAGTTAATAATATGCCATAGTTTAGTATTTTGTTGTATTCATACTGTACTTAAATGGCCCCTTATTTAGGATTTTTATCAATGAAATCTATGCTTTAAAACCACTCTACTCAGTTAAAGTCACAAAAATCTTATTTGGAGCTTGCTTTGGGGGTTAAAACAAAGGTTTTTAGTTTTTATGCTAATGCGAATATGCATATTCATGACTAAGGGCACTATGTCACAAGAGGCAAACACAGGAAAATCACATTCAACTGTGCACAAAAGATTCCACTTTTTTCTCAATTTTCCTGAAACTTTTGTAATCCATGGCTGTTTGAGTTTGTTTTACATGTTGCCTGCTGTAAGCCATGACAAAACTGGGGGTAGAAACTGCAGCAATTTGCCACAAGTCCAACTTGAAGTCTTATGTTTTTTCTTAACTTTTCCCTTCTGTCTTCCTTATGTGATGCACTCAAAACAGCGCCCTCTGTCTGTGATTTATTGCAGTGAAATCTTCAAAGTTGAAAAAGGCCACCTTTTATTGATTTTACATCCAAACGAACAATAGTATGTCTTGCTGAACAAGTAATCCGTCATTATGAAGCAAAGCTTAGGCACAAAGTTGTTAAGCATGTCACAGGCCCTTTAACTCAATGGAATTTTACCTTGATGATGGTTTTAAAAAACTGGTGTAATTTTATAGTCGTTGCATGGGAACAATTCACCAAGAGTCTGTGGATCAAACCAACGGGCTGTGGACTATGGTAATCAGTTGCATGTTACAGACTGTTCAGACATTATATTGTACCATTTTCAACTAAGCTAAAGTTGGTTTGGTGCCTGGCATGTACATAAACATTTTACAACAACAAGTAAACTGAGAAAAAATTGAAATGTTTGTGCATCCTGGCTTTCATTTTATTCGTGACGCCTTTGAACCCATGCAGTTGCGTATCTTGGGGAATTTCCCATCTGTGAGCAATAGCCAGTCTGTTATTCATGCAGTCTATTATTAGTAAAAGCATTATGCCCTGTGTATTGCATGCATTATTACTCATGTATTTCAAAATATTCTTTAAAAGTGTGATTCGACACCAGCACACATCAAAAATGAATTGTCTGTTCGTTATTTTTCCTCTTCGTTTTTAAGTCAGATCCGGGAGTCAGATACAATGTACATAGTGTAACAAGAATATTCCCTGCTTGTTATGAAACTCGGCACGAAAAGAACACACAAGTGAAGACAATTCTCAGCAAGAAGATACCGCACGTTTATTGGGGTCCAACTTTCCTCAACAAACACAAAGATCCAAGATGGCGCAGAGAATCGCGTCCCCGCGCGGAACGGGTATCCCGATCCTCCGGCAGGGGCTCACGCCACCCGGCTCCGTGGGGAGCCGCAATGGCGCCACCAACACGTCAGTTAGACCCACCGTGAAACGGTGCTGGCGCCCCCAGCGGCGGATCGGGACGGCCGTTACACCGCCCCCTTCGAGGACCCTGCTTGTCCCCAAAGCAGGCGGCGACGCCCAGTTCCGCCGGGAAGACGATTCCCTGCAATACATGGCAACTGCAACTGCAGAACAAAAAAACAAAGAACAACTGTTAGAAAAAGAACACAACATGGCAACAAAGTGTCTGATTAGCTAGGGGGTGGTGGTCCCTGCTGCGTCTCCGTCTGGGTGCCGCTCTCTGTCCGCGATGGCGTTGTAGCGCTCGGGGGCCGCTCCGATGGGGGTGGTGTCGAGGCTCTCTGGGCGTCCGGCTGGGGTGCCGCGGCGACCGGGGGTTGCTCCGGTGGGGTGCGATTCCCCCTACGAGCGGGCGGCTCCGACAGGGTGGTTCCGGGCTGGGACACCTCAGCGCGAGGGGGCGGCTCCGAATGGCCGCCAAGCCCCCTCCGCTCCCTGTCTTCGCCGTCCATCCCGTCGTCGCTGGCGTGCACGTCCAATTGGTCGCCCACTGTCACGGTCGCCACCCTCTCTGGTCGCCGGGGACAATACTGGAGGTGGCGATGCCTAACGTCATCCCTGTAGAAGGATCTCCCGCATCCGAGGGGGCACTCGAACGGCATCGTCGGGTGTAGCGCCGGGCACGCTGTTCGGTGGTGCCTCCTCAGGTTCGACAGGCGGGTGAACCGCCGGTCGCAGTGGCTGCACTGGGCGTTGCTCATCCTTATAAGGGGGCGGGTTCCGGCCCGCTCTCCGCCGTTTGTGGTGCGCCCTGCTGTCGGGGCGCCTCCGGTCTCCTGCTTCCGCGTCCTTACCAGGGGCAGGTTTCGAACCGCCTTCAGCTGTGGGGGCGCGGCCTCGTGGCGGGGCGCCTCCCGGTCTCCTGCTTCCGCGTCCTCCTCGGGGTTTCCCGGCGGCGGCCGCGTCGCCGGGTCCTCAGTTTTCACTTTATCTCCCGAGCCCTCTCCGGCCGGCCGCGTCTCCTGGTTCAGTAGGTCTCTCTCCGTCCCGGTGGCCTCCTCTTCGCGGGGAGCCGCTGCGTCTAGGTACACCGTCCCAACCCCTATCCATTGTAGTTCCCTTACCTTGTGTCCAACCTGAACTCTTGCCACCGATGGGTGCTGTTCGTAGCCTCTTAAAGCCGCGGGCTTTTCATTGATCAACACTGTGTTGTCCCCCCACCGCCACTGGCAACGGTATGTCGACAGGAAGTCTATCCCCAGGATGACATCCGGCTCAATTTTAGCTACAATGCAGGCATGGCTCAAGACCTGACCTCCGATCTGGAGTTCAAAAGTAGCCCTCCCCCGGACCTGCATGGGGCTCCCATCCGCTTGCCTCAGAGTCTCCGGCAGAGGCTGGAGGTTCGGCTTCCCGGGTCCGTAAAGTTCGTCATAGATGCGTTCGGAAATTAGGCTCACCGAAGCTCCCGTGTCCAGCAAGAAGCAGACAGGCGACGACACAACTTTCCCCGCAATATAGTTTTCCCCCAGCGGCACATTCGGTGTCGTCTGGTTCCGTCCTGGTGGTCTTCCCCCGGCTGTCCGCTGGCTCGGCTTCCTACGTGGACAATCGCGCCGGAAGTGCCCGAATTCGTGGCACCCAAAGCACTCCACCATCGACCGGTCGAGCGGTCTACGCGCGTAGCCTGTGCTCTCCGTGTTCCTGTATGGTGTAGGTTGCGCTAGCTCCACTACCGACCTCACTTCCCTGGTTCCTTGTCTTCCCTTCCTGTTCTGTACCTGGGACTCCAGGAAAGCCTCCATCTCCGTTGCCAGGGTGATTGCTTCGGTCAGGGTCGTCGCCTTTCTCGAAAAAACGTGGCGTTGCAGCTGCTCGTCACCTAATGCATTCCGGAAAGCATCCACAGCCAGGTCCTCCCGAGCTTGCGTGGGGAGGTTCGGGTAGCTCTTGGAAACCAACCGCCTGATCGACTGCCCCAGGCCACTGATAGATTCGTCCCGACGTCTGGTGCACATCGACAGCTGGGCCCGATGCAGTGGAACTTGGGCCGTGACTCCGAAACGCTGTTCGAAGTACTCTAGGATACGGAGGTACTCCGTCCGAGCCTCCGGTGTCATATCAGCCAGAGCTTCCCGTGCCGAGCCCTTCAGATGGGCGCCCAGAAACATTGCCTTCTCGGACTCGCTCCACTGGTTGACTCTGGCCACGCTCTCAAAATGGACCAGGTAATCCGACCACGAGGAAACCCCGTCAAACTTATCTGGAAGCATCATCGGTCGTCGACCTCCTCCGGGGGGCCCCGCGGTCGGCGGTTGTGCCGGTGATGGACCGGACCCCGTGGCTGGCTGGGTGGCTGGAGTGTCTGCATCCGAGTTCCCGCTCCGCGGTGGCGCCCCATAGGGTTGTGTAGTGCGGTTCTCCGAGGGGAGCCTCCCGCCATATAGTTGTGCAGTGCGGTTCTCCGAGGGGAGCCTCCCGCCATGTAGTTGTGCAGTGCGGAGCTCCGAGGGGAGCCCTCCGCCATACAGTCGTGCAGTGCGGTTCTCCGAGGGGAGCCTCCCGCCATGTAGTTGTGCAGTGCGGAGCAAATCCTGATGCTCCGCACCATAGGGTTGTGCAGTGCGGAGCAAATTATCGTGCTCCGCACCATAGGGTTGTGCAGTGCGGAGCAAATTATCGTGCTCCGCACCATAGGGTTGTACAGTGCGGAGCAATTTCACTTGCTCCGCACCATAGGGTTGTGCAGTGCGGAGCAATTTCACTTGCTCCGCACCATAGGGTTGTGCAGTGCGGAGCAATTTCACTTGCTCCGCACCATAGGGTTGTGCAGTGCGGAGCAATTTCACTTGCTCCGCACCATAGGGTTGTGCAGTGCGGAGCAATTTCACTTGCTCCGCACCATAGGGTTGTGCAGTGCGGAGCAATTTCACTTGCTCCGCACCATAGAGTTGTGCAGTGCGGAGCAATTTCACTTGCTCCGCACCATAGGGTTGTGCAGTGCGGAGCAATTTCACTTGCTCCGCACCATAGGGTTGTGCAGTGCGGAGCAAATTATCGTGCTCCGCACCATAGCTAGGGTTGTGCAGTGCGGAGCAAATTATCGTGCTCCGCACCATAGTCTCGTGGCATGCGGGTCTCCGAGGGGAGCCTTCCAACATGGTCGTGTGCGGCGCGGAGTCGGTCCGAAGGTTCCGCGCCGTAGTCACGTGGCATGCGGGTCTCCGATGGGAGCCATCCAACATGGTCGTGTGCGGCGCGGAGTCGATCCGGAGGTTCCGCTCCGTAGTCTGGTAGCGTGCGGGGCTCCGGTGGGAGCCGTCCGTTAGGGTCGTGTGCGGTGCGGAGTCGGTCCGAAGGTTCCGCGCCGTAGTCACGTGGCATGCGGGTCTCCGATGGGAGCCATCCAACATGGTCGTGTGCGGCGCGGAACCGATCCGGAGGTTCCGCTCCGTAGTCTGGTAGCGTGCGGGGCTCCAAGCGGAGCTGTTCTCCCTGGTCGAGTGCGGCGCGGAGTCGATCCGGAGGTTCCGCTCCGTAGTCTGGTAGCATGCGGGTCTCCGAGGGGAGCCTTCCAACATGGTCGTGTGCGGTGCGGAGTCGGTCCGAAGGTTCCGCGCCGTAGTCACGTGGCATGCGGGTCTCCGATGGGAGCCATCCAACATGGTCGTGTGCGGTGCGGAGTCGGTCCGAAGGTTCCGCGCCGTAGTCACGTGGCATGCGGGTCTCCGAGGGGAGCCGTCCAACATGGTCGTGTCCGGCGCGGAATTGATCCGGAGGTTCCGCTCTGTAGTCTCGTGGCATGCGGGTCTCCGATGGGAGCCATCCAACATGGTCGTGTGCAGCGCGGAGTCGATCCGGAGGTTCCGCGCCGTAGTCACGGGGCATGCGGGTCTCCATGGGAGCCGTCCAACATGGTCGTGTGCGGTGCGGAGTCGGTCCGGAGGTTCCGCGCCGTAGTCACGCGGCATGCGGGTCTCCGATGGGAGCCGTCCAACATGGTCGTGTGCGGTGCGGGGTGGATCCTCCGGAACCCACCGGAACTTTCCCGGCTCAAAATGCACCGGGGTCGAACTTAGGTCTGTCCATGGGTCGCTGGTTTGATCTAACCCCCCACAAAAACTACTCGGATTGGCAGGGTCAGGCCGTACCGTACGTACCGGCCTTTTTCCCTCTACAATCTCAGGCTCTAACATTTTACCAGTATCCTCCCACCACCCGGAGTTTTCTCTCGGGTTTTCCCCAACAAACGAGTACAGTAATTCATCTACCAAAACGAACGTTTTACTGCTTGCCATGTTCGTCCGGTCTCTATCTCGGGACTCCTCGTGTCCGATGCTCGGCATGTCTTCGCCGTGTGGCGAGTCTGATGCCAGACCTCCCCGGTCTCGTGAATTCCTTGCTTGAAAATCTCGAATTCCTCCTGTATTTCTCTCAGTGTGCCGTCCCACCGCTGCCGCCAGTGTAACAAGAATATTCCCTGCTTGTTATGAAACTCGGCACGAAAAGAACACACAAGTGAAGACAATTCTCAGCAAGAAGATACCGCACGTTTATTGGGGTCCAACTTTCCTCAACAAACACAAAGATCCAAGATGGCGCAGAGAATCGCGTCCCCGCGCGGAACGGGTATCCCGATCCTCCGGCAGGGGCTCACGCCACCCGGCTCCGTGGGGAGCCGCAATGGCGCCACCAACACGTCAGTTAGACCCACCGTGAAACGGTGCTGGCGCCCCCAGCGGCGGATCGGGACGGCCGTTACAATAGGGACTACTTAAACAGCTAGAATCCCCCCTTCCACATTTTTTTTAGTTTTTCTGTTTATCATATAGGTGTATGTGTCTACAACACCATCACAACTTGTTTTTCACAAAAAATCAACAGGCTTTTGCTTAAAACGTAAAGCAGTTCCGACCCTCTTCACCCGAAATTCTGAAACGCTCGAGATCACTTGGTTTGTTTATCAACAGGGTTTTGACGTCATCCTGAGAAACATACAAAACGGTCTGTGCAGTATTGAATGGAAAATACACGAAGTGAAAGTTTATCATGCCTGTTTTGTCCTTGTAATTCAAAATACAAACGTGAAAAACACTTCATGTAATATGACAACAATCTACTATTACCTTTTTTGTGAAAAAAACGGTGAAATTGTTGCTCACAATGAAGCTCTTTTGAAATAAATACTGGTGCATTGCGACGGGTGGTTTTGTCACGGAACGAACGGCATTCACAGCGGTCTGTGTATAGTACAGCATGGTACGGTTCCCTGTGGGCATCGGCCGGTACACGTTAGAATGAGCGACTCATTTTTTTTCTCTCTTGGTAATAGAAAAGAAAATCTTTCTGCTGTCTTTTTTTTCATTGTGTCTGGTAAAACATACCAACACGCAGCTATTGGGCATATCTCTGGCTTTTTGGACCAACAAAATTCTTTAAAAAACACCATCTAAAGCGGGCCTCCCACTGTGCGATTTTGGCCACGGATTGGGTACGATTGGGTACGATTGTGTGTAAAGTCTATAGCAGTCTCCGATTATCGTACAAATTCGTAGGAAATTCGTGGCAAAAATCGCACAAAATGGGAGGCCCGCTTAACAGAGACAGTTTTCGTATTTGTTTGCGTGTTGACTTCTCTTTCTCAGGATTGCGTCACGGGGTCACGCGCATATCATGAATACCTAATGAGCGTTTCAAAAATCGCGAAAATGAGCGCACTTTTGCTTGCAATTTATCTACTTAAAACCGACAATTGAAAAAATAATAAAAATCCATGTCGGCAAGAGGGATGTTTGGACTATCGAAAAAAGCCTAAATGCTGGATTTTCGTCAAGGGGGATTCTTCCTCTTTAAAATTCTGCCAAATAGTTTTAAACAGCTAATAAATAGGCCATATTTAAAAATGGCATTTTCATAGTATACAAGTCAATATATTTCGAGTACATGCTGAAAGCAAGAATTTTTCGTATGAAACATTAAAAGGTTTATATATGCATTGTAGCATAAAGATGTGCCTGTGCTGTTGGCTGATTTTACCTGGGAAAGATGTGAGAAATTTATTGGTTTTCCATGGTTTGTATCCTCTGGGCTGTTTCATAATGCAAAACTATTGCAGGTCAAGGATGCTTTGAGAATTCAATCAGGTTTCATGAGAGATTGTTAAAAAACACCTTGTTACGGATTTTTTTTGAAATTTATATTTGTATTGCACCAACAGAATGAGAATACATGTGATTAAAATTAAAACAATTCTAGAACCTATTTGTACACAATTAGGAAGTTATACCCACATCTAAATACATACATGTATATAGTATATATTCCAAGTGGCTGCTTGAAATTGAGCAATAATTTTCCGGAAAATGTTGTAGTGTCCGTACCCCTACCTGCATTTATTCCCCATTTTATACACTCATCGACGGAACTAATAAAATAAGGGGCATTTTTCATAAAGGTGTTTAAATAAAGATTAAACTTTCGAAATGATTCGACAGAATTGTTACAGTGCACACCTAAAACGGTGGTATAAAGCTTACCTTACATGTACTATACAGAGTATACACAATATCTATAATGGTAATTAATGTCGTAGACGATCACGTTGCTACCGATAGGTGTGTAACAGAGTGCCTCACAGCAGCGGATACAAATTTATTTTATATGCAAAAACTGTAGTGTCCGTACCCCCACTATATATAGCTAATTGAAATGACAAAACTGACATAATTATGGACTAAAGGTCAACAAGCATTCGTGTATTGGTCTAAGCATATTCCGCTAAGGAATCCATGTACTGCACACGTACGGCATTTCTCAAACAACTGCAGTAAATTAGTCTCTCCCAAAAACATGTAAGTTATTTGTTTTAAGTTCTAAAATAATTCACTTTTAAGATTATTTTGCTCTGCTAAATGAATTTCTGGCTGAAAATGAAATATGGATCTCCAGAACGGAATTTGAAGAATTAAATTGCAGAACTATCTGAAACTGTTCACTGATTACTACTCCCACTAATAAGATTGGAGTACCAAACACCTATATTTATACGTGTATTCTAAATTGTTCCGCCTTTGATATTGTTTGGATTCCTCTTCCTATGGTGCAAGGTTACCACTTGAGTTAATTTTCGAACTGCCTCTCCATATTATTATTCCTACTAAGGGTACTTACTACATGCACTGTAAAATATGTTGACATTCCCATGGTACTGCCAGAAAAATGTTGAGTAGTATTGAAAAAGACTGCTCTCTGTAAAACTGCGAAAATGTGGACAACTTTGGTCGGCCCCTAATTAGGTGTTTGTGGAGTCCCGAATACATTTCATGTATACATGTATTTTGTTCGGCCTTTATTATTTTCTTATGGTGCAAAATATAAATCAAAAACGTTTGAGGACGACAGGGGAAAGAAGTGGAATTTGTAATTACATTGTACCAAAAGGTCGTGTTGCTATTTTTTGCCAAACACAAGGAATTATTGACGGTCCAAAATAATTCAAAATGTTGATAGTAATTGTTCGATAACTAAACGTTTCGTTGGCACAATGTCTCACTTGAAAGCGAATAACTTTAATTTATGATATTAGAAAAATATCAATTTAAAACAAACTTTATTTTTTTGAAGTGCCACACCTAAACTGTATATTTTTAAAGTTTATCATCAGACTCAATTGTGTAGCCGATGTTGAAAACAAGTGCCCCATATTCCTATTCATAGTGTTGCCAAAATGATGAGGTACATGTACCTGTGTAAGATATTGATGCTTACTACCTTTTCCTTTGTTTCTGGTGTCCATAGTAAACAGAGCAAAATGGCAACTTCAGTAACTGCAGAGTCTTTGTTGGGTACAATCATACAAGACCATCTGGAATGCTCCATCTGCCACAGTCGCTACCAGGATCCAAAACTGCTGGACTGCTCCCACAGTTTCTGTTTGAAATGTGTCCAAGAAATTAAACATAGACGAAATCCAAACAGCGATAGGTTCACATGCCCTTTGTGTCAGCAAGAAACAGTGCTACCAACGGGAGGAGTGAGCAAATTGGTCAACAACTTCACCTTGACATCCCTACTGGCAGAGATCAGAAAGCAAGAACAGCTCCTCAAGGAGAAAAGTTCAAAAGTCACTTGTCAGTCTTGCGATGAAGAAAGTGAGGCCACGTGTCAATGCATTGAGTGCAAGCATTATTTGTGTGAGGATTGTAGGAAAGCACACGAGCGCATGTCAGTGCTGCGTACTCATAAAATAATACCTATGGATCAAACATTGCAGACGAGTGACAGTTCCGAGACTTCAGCCAAAGGTTACCTGTCCAAGTGCGAGGTCCACCCAAGACAAGAAATGTGCTACTACTGCAGTACATGCGAGCAGCTCATCTGCATGACGTGTACAACTTCAAGCCACAGGGAACCAACACACAGTTTCGTTGACTTCAAGACAGCCATCAACATCTGTCAGTACAGTATCCGTGAGGTTGTCAAATACAACTCCACCAACACTGCTTTTCAAATTCCAACAAACTGGTTGTCTTCTCGCAAAAGATTAAACTTGATGTTGGCTCAGACTAATAAGCAGATCTCACAGAAAGCCGAGATGGAGGTGGCCAACATCCGACAGAAAGAGACACAGCTCCTGCAGCAGGCCAAAGTTATGTTCCTAAGAAAGGATAAGAAACTGGCAGATGTCATTTTTGCAGAATATGCAATGGGGCGAGTTCATAGTGAAATGACAGATGCACAACGTCTTGAAATCCTGAAGCAAAGGCAAGAGCTGTTGCACGATTACAGAGATGTGGTCATGGATAAAACATATGATATCAACCCCAATCTGTCCTTCATTGGCTTCAACGAGAGTCAGGGTGACGTCAATCTGGGCAATCTCCTCCTGAAAGAAAAATGGATGGCAATGAGCAATTCAAATGTCACCGGGGATTTCATTGGTTCACTTTCCACCGGTGACGTAGTGGTTGTGAGCAAAAGTCAAAAGAAACTCACTAAACTGAGTCCTGACAGTAAAGTCCTCTATGAGTGCACCATCGGCCAGCTGGAAGGAAAAGCACTTTCAGAAGCAACAGAGCCAACAGGTTTTACTATCAATAAGAATGACCGGCTCATTCTTCTCCTAAACATGGAAGTCAAACTCTTTGACAAGGAGTGTCAGCTTCTTCATCAGTTTACTCCAGGTAAAGAGTCTGACATCGAAGCTACACCGACATGCATTGCAGTGGATGATGATAATCTGATAGCAGTGGGTTATCAGGAGGAACGAAAGATCTCTCTTCACAAGATAGACGGGACTTTTATCAAGACACTGCCTGCTCCATCCATAGACATGTATATGACTGCAAACAATCGCCGAATCATCTACACAAATCTTGCAGAGAAAAAGCTTGCGGCAGTTGATTACGAAGGCAATAATAGATTCTCTGTCTCCATATACCAAGGACAGACAAACCAAGGACAGACAAACCAAGGACAGATAAACCAAGGACAGACAAACCGAGGACAGACAAACCGAGGACAGAATGCAGGAGTATCAATGGGACCATTTGGGTTACAGACACGGACGTCCTCAGGACAGTCATTAGTGTATCAAGGACAGACAGATGTATCGTACCAAGGACAGTCACCCTATGGAGTAGCTTGCGACAAAACTGGTGATATTTACAACATTACCACATCTAATCAAATGCATCATTACAGTGCAGATGGCAAGAACATTGAAATCTTAGTCAGCGATTTGAGTGACCACAGTGGAATTACCTTCACACCCAACGGTCTATTAGCAGTGACTGGCTCTTCAAAGACAACTATATACAAGAAAGTCTAGTACAGGAAAACTGAAGAAAAGTTCATTAACTACGGTATTACAACTTGAGTCCTTTGCGCTAACTGCTAGGACTACATTATGTAGTGGTCAACAGGAGAAGTGAGGAACTCTGAAAGTATGGACGGATGTTTATGGAGTTGAGGAAAGGGGTTGTAAGTTGGGGAAAGGGGTTGTAATTAGGGCAGGGGTGGGACGGGCAAGGAATGGGGTGGGAAACATTTTTAGATATAGAAGGGTTGGATGCGAGAGAGGTGGGATGCAGAAGGGGTTTGACAGGGATGGGTGGGGACAAAGATGGAATCGAATAAATGTTTAGGATAGGTAAAGTTGGATGCGGAAGGGGTGCAATGGGGGAGGGGTGGGATGGGAGAAATGTTTAGACAAGTATAGGTAGATGCGGGAGGGGCGGGATGCTGGGGGTGGGGGGGGGGGGGGTTGTGGAAGGGATGGGATCGAATTTTGTACTGACAAAAACAAAGGTGTAAGATAGTAATCTATTATAGAATCCACGGATTTATGCCAATAAGAATACGATAATTAATTGCACAAATCCACCAAGCTCAGAGTGCTCACTTCGTTGCCTGTGGACACTGGCCGGGGCTAAATGATATATCATTCGGTTAAAACTAACTCCCTGAGGACATGTACCTTCACTACGCTTCCAGGTACATGTACATGTACTCATTTCCGCTCCTGGGCAAAAAAGGCAATTTATAGCAATAACCTGTGCATGTAAGAAATAGGTCTTCAGTATGATTCCTATTTACCACTGCACAAATTAATAGTCTATAAGCCCAATTTATGGCAACCAACAACCAGCAATGAAATTCATTGGCCCTGTATCAAATCGCATGTCTGAGGGAATTTCCCACCTGTGAGAAATATCTGTTGCATCAACATACACACAAGCATTTATAAGTGCATTTCCTTTCTGCGAAAAATAGTTAAATGTACAACATGTAATTCCAAAAGGAATCCCATTCTAAGACAGTGTTGTAATAATTGTGCATGTGTTAGAAATTGTATCAAAATAATTTCCATAAAACATAAAACATTTGTAAGTTTTAATCTGTACTTAAATTACCATTTCAAAAATAAATCCTGGTAGTTATCCTTCCTACCAAAGTCGCACGTACTGAGGTTAGTCAGTACTGTTAGATCTATATTCACTCTAAAAAAAGATGAATCAAACAGATGTAGTAAACCAAGGCAATTAATATCAGTTAATCATTAAATTATTAACTGAGCAATTTGTCTACTTGTACATATATCCCTAGGTATAAATGACTGCATTGTTGCCTCATTGCCACATGTCATTGTTTAAAAAAAATTATCTCAATGTAAAATGTTAATTTTTTGTTACCACAATGCTAAAACAAATTAGTATGCAAGTAGTTTTCATTTAATACGACGTAGACATAGTATAGCTTTCAATAGTATAGCTTTCAATCATTATGATCGATACCCTGAGTAAGCATGTTATTCTCCACTGCTGTAATTTTCATACTGAAAAACGTGTACATCATATTTTACAAGATGCGTAGCCGTTACAATGAGTTTAAATCTACATGTATATACATTTAATTCTTTAGCATCTAAATATTTAATGTTTCATTTTCAAAAAGCAGTATGCCTACGTCGTCGATGTTGTTTGTTAAAAGAACTGCAAGATGGTAAAAAAAGGATGGATTTGAGGATTCTGATTGTAAGAACTGTCCTTGTGGCCTATAGTAAAATTAATAGAAACATGCCCACGTTTATACACTTTTCTTGAAAATGACAACACACCATGTACCGTCACCACTATTGTTAATTAGGCACTATATTATGGTAATTCATAGTATTGCTTTTTTATGTACCTATATTCTTTAACTAATAGTTAATAATATGCCATAGTTTAGTATTTCGTTGTATTCATACTGTACTTAACTCAATGGAATTTTACCTTTATGATGGTTTAAAAAAACTGGTGTAATTTTATAGTCGTTGCATGGGAAAAATTCACCAAGAGTCTGTGGTTCAAACCAACGGGCAGTGGACTATGGTAATAAGTTGCATGTTACAGACTGTTCAGACATTATATTGTACCATTTTCAACTAAGCTAAAGTTGGTTTGGTGCCTGGCATGTACATTAACATTTTACAACAACCAGTAAACTGCGGAAAAACTGAAATACACATTTTGTGCATCCTGGCTTTCAATTTCATTTGTGACGCCTTTTAACCCATGCAGATGCGTATCTGGGGGAATTTCCCATCTGTGAGAAATAGCTAGTCTGTTATTCATGCAGTCTATTATTAGTAAAAGCATTATGCCCTGTGTATTGCATGCATTATTACTCATGTATTTCAAAATATTTTTAAAAAGTGTGATTCGACACCAACGCACATCAAAAATGAATTGTCTGTTCGTTATTTTTCCTCTCCGTTTTTAAGTCAGATCCGGGAGTCAGATACAATGTACATACTACTTAAACAGCTAGAATCCCCCCTTCCACATTTTTTTAGTTTTTCTGTTTATCATGGAGGTGTATGTGTCTACAACACCATCACAACTTGTTTTTCACAAAAAAAATCGACAGGCTTTTGCTTAAAACGTAAAGCAGTTCCGACCCTCTTCACCCGAAATTCTGAAACGCTCGAGATCACTTGGTCTGTTTATCAACAGGGTTTTGACGTCATCCTGAGAAACATACAAAACGGTCTGTGCAGTATTGAATGGAAAATACACGAAGTGAATGTTTATCATGCCTGTTTTGTCCTTGTAATTCAAAATACAAACGTGAAAAACACTTCATGTAATATGACAACAATCTACTATTACCTGTTTTGTGAAAAAACGGTGCAATTGTGGCTCACAATGAAGCTCTTTTGAAGTAAATACTGGTGCATTGCGACGGGTGGTTTTGTCACGGAACGAACGGCATTCACAGCGGTCTGTGTACTAGTACAGCATGGTACGGTTCCCTGCGGGCATCGGCCGGTACAAGTTAGAATGAGCGACTCATTTTTTTCTCTCTTGGTAATAGAAAAGAAAATCTTTCTGCTCTCTTTTTTTCATTGTGTCTGGTAAAACATACAACCACGCAGCTACCAGGCATATCTCTAGCTTTTTGTACCAACAAAATTCTTCAAAAAACACCATCTAAAGCGGGCCTCCCACTGTGCGATTTTGGCCACGAATTAGCTACGATTGGGTACGATTGGGTACGATTGTGTGTAGAGTCTATAGCAGTCTCCGATTATCGTACCAATTCGTAGGAAATTCGTGGCAAAAATCGCACAGTCACTGTGCGATTTTTGCAACGAAATTCCTACGAATTGGTACGATTACCAGAGACTGTCTATAGACTCTACACATAATCGTACTTAATCGTAGCTAATCGTAGGAAATTCGTGGCAAAAATCGCACAGTGGGAGGCCCGCTTAAAGCGGGCCTCCCACTGTGCGATTTTTGCTACGAAATTCCTACGAATTGGTACGATTACCAGAGACTGTCCATAGACTCTACACACAATCGTACTTAATCGTAGCCAATCGTAGGAAATTCGTGGCCAAAATCGCACAGTGGGAGGCCCGCTTAAAGCGGGCCTCCCACTGTGCGATTTTGGCCACGATTTTCCTACGAATCGGTACGATTTGGTACGATTACCAGAGACTGTCCATAGACTCTACACACAATCGTACCAAATCGTAGCTAATCGTACCTAATTCGTAGCCAAAATCGCACAGTGGGAGGCCCGCTTAACAGAGACGGTTTTCGTATTTGTTTGCGTGTAAACGTATGGAGCTAACAATCGTGTTGACTTCTCTTTCTCAGGATTACGTCACGGGGTCACGCGCATATCATGAATACCTAAATGAGCGTTTCAGAAATCGCGAAAATCTCATTTTCGAAAAGCGCACTTTTGCTTGCAATTTATCCACTTAAAACCGACAATTAAAAAATAATAAAAATCCATGTCAGCAAGAGGGATGTTTGGACTATCGAAAAAAGCCTAAATGCTTGATTTTCGTCAAGGGGGATTCTTCCTCTTTAAAATTCTGCCAAATAATTTTAAACAGCTAATAAATAGGCCATATTTAAAAATGGCATTTTCATAGTATACCAGTCAATATTTCGAGTACATGCTGAAAGCAAGAATTTTTCGTATGAAACATCAAAAGGTTTATACATGCACTGTAGCATAAAGATGTGCCTGTGCTGTTGGCTGATTTTACCTGGGAAAGATGTGAGAAATGTATTGGTTTTCCATGGTTTGGTTTGTATCCTCTGGGCTGTTTCATAATCAAATGTACCATTTTAACTTGTCAATTGTTAAGGCTGTTTGTATTACAATTGAAGGTGGCACAGTTACTGCTGATTCCTTGTACAAATAAAGCACTACCAATTGCTGAGGGAAAAAAATCGGTGCATTTTTGAAGGATTTGAAGGACTAAAAAATCGCAACTTTGCCTTTCTACCAACAACCGCACTTTTATTTTCCATTGCAGATATGCAAGTACATGTAAAAAGACAAAACACCTAATTTTCTGTCTGAATAGGTACCCTGACTTGTTTTTTAAAACTTTTGCAGGTCACTTGTTAAGGATGCTTTGAGAATTCATTCAGGTTTCATGAGAGATTGTTAAAAATCACCTTGTTACGGATTTTTGTTGAAATCTTAAGTTGGATTTTTTGGACAATTTATATTTGTATTGCACCAACAGAATGAGAATACATGTGATTAAAATTAAAATAATTCTAGAACCTATTTGTACACAATTAGGAAGTTATACCCACATCTAAATACATACATGTAGTATATATTCCAAGTGCCGGGCTGCTTGAAATTGAGCAATAATTTTCCGGTTTTTTGTAGTGTCCGTACCCCTACCTGCATTTCTTCCCCATTTTATACACTTTAACTCATCGAACTAATAAAATAAGGGGCATTTTTTATAAAGGTGTTTAAATAAAGATTGAACTTTCGAAATGATTCGACAGGATTGTTACAGTGCACACCTAAAACGGTGGTACGCATACTACACTATAATATTAAAGCTTACCTTACATGTACTATACAGAGTAGACAATATCTATAATGGTAATTAATGTCGTAGACGATCACGTGGCTACCGTGTGTAACAGAGTGCCTCACAGCGGATACAAATTTATTTTATTTTATATGCAAAAACTGTAGTGTCCGTACCCCTACTATATATAGCTAATTGAAATTACAAAACTGACATTTATTACGGAAACAATACAGTTTGTGCAAAAACATGAACTGCTGAATATACTCAAGACATGTAGCAATCAGCTGATAAGTTTGTTAACCTGATTTAAGCAAGTTAATTTTTCACCAATTTTGGCTGCTAAATGGTAGCCTACACTTGATTGTGAAACAGCCGTCTAACTAAGCTCACCCACCCCGCCAGCATCATCACCATTGAAGCCAATTGTGATGAATTCCACTATACTCTTGTTTGTAATGCACTTCGCGAAGACAGACGCACTTATATAAAGACGTTTTATTGGACTAACCCAAACACTGTTAAATTGGAGTTATTGTTTAATGTAAAAGGTTCCCTTCAATTGTCTAATCTAGCTACATTTATTAAGATAATACTATCTAAATTTCCGTAAGTCATTTGGTTATACTAATTCTTGCATATTGATAATGTATTATATAAAGCTAACTTGTACTTTATTTTCTTAACCTATATAACCTATATATTAATTACTTTGTAACCTGTACTGGCTCTCATACTCCAGTTGGGGTCGTAGAGATCAATAAACCATTCCATTCCAACCACCCCACATCCACCACCAATCACATTACACCTTGCAATTTGCATTTGTGGCATAGAACAGTGCATGTACATTATCCTCTTGCCAATTGAACTTTGCTAACTAGACTCAGTCAAAAAGAAAATGTCACCTTTTGTTAGTTGCCTACACAATGGCTCTATACACTGAACAGTGTCCCGGTCTGTATGTGCCTTTTCAATGGGTTTTACCAGAAGGGTAAATATTTAGAGCCAGTTACCATGGCAACCCACCTACGTCACACTTCAAGTCCCCATAATTATGGACTAAAGGTCAACAAGCATTCGTGTATTGGTCTAAGCATATTCCGCGTATGAATCCATGTACTGCACACGTATACGGCATTTCTCAAACAACTGCAGTTGGGCCTAAAGTCTCTCCCAAAAACATGTGAGTTATTTGTTTTAAGTTCTAAGAAAATTCACTTTTAAGATTATTCTGCTCTGCTAAATGAATTGCTGGCTGAAAATGAAATATGGATCTCCAGAACGGAATTTATGATTAAAGAATTAAATTGCAGAACTCTGGAACTGTTCACTGATTACTACTCCCACTAATAAGATTGGAGTACCAAACACCTATATTTATACGTGTATTCTAAATTGTTCTGCCTTTGATATTGTTCGGATTCCTCTTCATATGGTGCAAGGTTACCACTTGAGTTAATTTTCGAACTGCCTCTCCATATTATTATTCCTACTAAGGGTACTTACTAGGGATTTTACATGCACTGTAAAATATGTTGACATTTCCATGGTACTGCCAGACTGCTCTCTGTAGAACTGCGAAAATGTGGACAACTTTGGTCGGCCCCTAATTAGGTGTTTGTGGAGTCCCGAATACATTTCATGTACATGTATTTTGTTCGGCCTTTATCATTTTCTTATGGTGCAAAATACAAATCAAAAACGTTTGAGGACGACAGGGGAAAGAAGTGGAATTTGTAATTACATTGTACCAAAAGGTTGTGTTGCTATTTTTTGCCAAACACAAGGAATTATTGACGGTCCGAAATAATTCAAAATGTTGATACTAATTGTTCGATAACTAAACGTTTCGTTGGCACAATGTCTCACTTGAAAGCGAATAACTTTAATTTATGATATTAGAAAAATATCAATTTAAAAAACAATTTATTTTTCGAAGTGCCATACCTAAACTGTATATTTTTAAAGTTTATCATCAGACTCAATTGTGTAGCCGATGTTGAAAATAAGTGCCCCATATTCCTATTCTTAGTGTTGCCAAAATGATGAGGTACATGTACCTGTGTAAGATATTGATGCTTACTACATTTTACCTCTGTTTTTTTGTGTCTATAGTAAACAGAGCAAAATGGCAACGCCAGTAACTGCAGAGTCTTTGTTGGGTACAATCATACAAGACCATCTGGAATGCTCCATCTGCCACAGTCGCTACCAGGATCCAAAACTGCTGGACTGCTCCCACAGTTTCTGTTTGAAATGTCTCCAAGAAATTAAACATAGACGAAATCCAAACAGCGATAGGTTCACATGCCCTCTGTGTCAGCGAGAAACAGTGCTACCCAAGGGAGGAGTAAGCAAATTGGCCAACAACTTTCCCTTGACATCCCTACTGGCAGAGATTAAAAAGCAAGAACAGCTTTTACAGAAGGAGACTTCAAAAGTCATTTGTCAGGCTTGCGATGAAGAAAGTGAGGCAACATGTCAATGCATTGAGTGCGAGCATTATTTGTGTGAGGGTTGTAGGAAGGCACACCAGCGTTGGGCGATGCTACGTACACATAAAATAATACCTTTGCAGGACGATGTTAGTTCCCAGATGTCGCTAACCAAAGACTACCTATCTAAGTGCGAAGTCCACCCAAAACAAGAAATGTGCTACTACTGCAGTACATGCGAGCAGCTCATCTGCATGACGTGTACAACTTCGAGCCACAAGGAACCAACACATAGTTTCGTTAACTTAAAGACAGCCATCGACATTTACCTACGCAATGCCCGTGAAGTGGTCTCCCACATCGTCAAATATAACTCCACTAACACTGCTTTTCAAATTCCAACAAATTGGCTGTCTTCTCGCAAGAGATTAAACTTGATGTTGGCTCAGACTAAAAGGCAGATCTCAAAGAAAGCCGAGATGGAGGTGGCCAACATCCGACAGAAAGAGACACAGCTCCTCCAGCAGGCCCAAGTTGCGTTCCGGAGAAAGGATAAAAAACTGGCAGATGTCATTTTTGCAGAAAATGCAATGGGGCGAGTTCATAGTGAGATGACAGAGGCACAACGTCTTGAAATCTTAAAGCAAAGGCAAGAGCTGTTGCATGATTACAGAGATGTGGTCATGGATAAAACAGATGATATCAACCCCGAGCTGTCCTTTATTGGCTTTAACGAGAGTCAGGCTGACGTCAATCTGGGCAATCTCCTCTTAAAAGAAAAATGGATGGCAATGAGCAATTCAAATGTCACTGGGGATTTCATTGCTTCACTTTCCACCGGTGACATAGTTGTTGTGAGCAAAAGTCAAACGAAACTCACTAAACTGAGTCCTGACAGTAAAGTCCTCCATGAGTGCACCATTGGCCAGCTAGAAGGAAAAGCACTTTCAGAAGCAACGCAACCAACAGGTTTCACTATCAACAACGATGACCAACTCATCCTTCTTCTAAACACGGAAGTCAAGATCTTTGACAAAGAGAATCAGCTTCTTCATCAGTTTACTCCAGGTAAAGTGTCTGACATCGAAGCTACACCGACGTGCATTGCAGTTGATGATGATAATCTGATAGCAGTGGGTTACAAGGAGGAAGGAAAGATCGCTCTTCACAAGATAGACGGGACTTTTATTAAGACACTGCCTGCTCCATCCATAGACATGTACATGTTCATGACTGCAAACAATCGCCGAATCATCTACACAAATCTTGCAGAGAAAAAGCTTGTGGCAGTAGATTACGAAGGCAACAGTAGATTCTCTGTCTCCGCATACCAAGGGCAGGCACCCCGTGGAGTAGTTTGCGACAAAGCTGGTGATATATATACCATCACCACGTCTAATCAAATGCACCATTACAGTGCCGAGGGAAAGTACATTGAACTCTTAGTCAGTGATTTGAGTAACCACTGTGGAATTACCTTTACACCCAACGGTCCACTAGCAGTGACCGGCTCTACACTGACAAAGATATACAACAAAGTCTAGTCTAGATGCAAAAGGAGGGTACGAGAAGAGCGGGATGCGGGAAGTAGGAGGTGGTTGCGGAAGGAATGGGATCAGATTTTGTACTGACAAAAGCAAAGGTGTAAGATAATAATCTATTCTGATAGAATCTAAAGATTTATGACAATAACAAAGTAGAAAATGTAATAATGATTGGTCATGTGGCAAGTTCTTATATTGTGCACAAATCCTATTCTACTAAACCTAACTCCCCAGGGAGCAAGCACCTTCACAACGCTTGCAGGTACTCATTTCCTGCTCCTGGGCTGCGCAAAATCTTGCCCCCGCAAGGAGACACACCATGGCATACTAGCATTAAAACCCAAAACCAGTACAATGAAATAGGTCTTTAGTATGCTACCTATTTACCACTTCAGAATAGTCTAAGCCCAATTTATGGCAACCAACAACCAGCAATGAACTTCATTGCCCCTGTGTCAAATTGCATGTCTGGGGGAATTTCCCACCTGTGAGAAATAACACAAGCATTTATAAGTGCATTTCCTTTCTGCGACAAATATTTTCCATTCTAAAATCCACTATTTTACAATTAAATATACAACATGTAATTCCAAGAGGGATCCAATTCTAACACAGTGTTGTAATAATTGTGCATATGTCATAAATTGTATCAAAATAATTAACTGAGCAATTTGTCTACTTGTACACATGTATCACAGACGGTTAGAGCTAGGAGGTATGAATGATTGTCTCATTAGTCATTGCCACATTTCACTGTTTCTAAAATTTAGTTCAATGTAAAATGTTAATGTTTTGTTACCACAAGCAGCACATGTATAATTGTATTCAGCTTTTTTAAATAGAATGCTAAAACAAATTAGTATGCAAGTAGTATTCATTTAATATGACGTAGACATAGTATAGCTTTCAATTATTGATACCCTGATGTAAGCACGTTATTCTCCACTGCTGTAAGTTTCATACTAAAAAAACGTAAAGGAAGTACATCATATTTCACCATATGTGTAGCCGCTGCAATGAGTGTAAATCTATAAGCATTTAAATCTTGAGCATCTAAATCTTTAATGTTTTATTTTCAAAAAGCAAAATGGTAGAACAGCCATGTTAGCTTCAAAATAAACTATACTCACTCTGACTGTAGTGTATATAAACCTTTACTATTTTGTCGCATCTTCATTGCATCTGATAAAGTAGTTGTTGCCACGAAAGCTCATGCACCATTTATTATTTTGTTAGCTTTTAAGTGCTACTATAATACTTTTTGTTTCAAAAAGCAGTATGCCTATATCATCGATTTTGTTTGCTAAACGGATTACAAGATAGATGGATTAGGGGATTATGATTTTGTGTATGTCCTTGCGGCCTAGTAAATCTGTATGTTTAATAAAAACATACCGCAGGTTTACACTCTTCTTGAAAATGACAACACACCATGCACCGTGGTCACTATACTGTTCATTACACTATAATAGTAATTCATAGTTTTGTTTTTGATGTTGTATATGCTTTAACTAATAGTTAATATGCCATAGTTTAGTGTTTTCTTGTGTTCAGACTGGACTTAACTCGTTGGAATTTTACCTTGATGTGAAGTTGATGATGGTTTTTTTAAAAATGTGTAATTTTATAATCGTTGCATGGGAAAAATTCACCCACTGTGGTTCAAACCAACGGGCAGTGACTACGGTAATAAGTTGCATGTTACAGACTGTTCAGACAATTGTACCATTTTCAACTAAGCTAAAGTTGGTTTGGTGCCTGGCATGCACATTAACATTTTACAACAAAAACCAGTAAACTGAGAAAAAAATGAAATTCACATAGGCTATAGACCGTATCGAATAGCCCCATTTTCTTTGTCCCTTGAGGACATGCATGGCTGTTGCCCTTTTTACCCCCAGATTTCTTTTTCAAATTGGAATATATTACATATTACAATCACACAATCGTACTTTACACCAGAGAAAGAGCACTAAAAGAATATTTTTAAAAGTAAATAAAATAAACAATAAACAATTTAAATTATGTGGGGGATCTGAGCATTTGGCGTCAAGCTAACGGAGAAAACTGGCGCCGTCCATTTTCGCATCAACTTTCTCTACAGTATACGTATTGGATAGTGCGGGCGCTTCAGTGCTTTAAAGCCAAATACATCATTTGCAGTTACCCACAATTTTATTTCACGAGTTGACAAGGAAAAACGTACTAAAAGTGTTGATAGCAATGGTAACAAACACCGCATGATTTGTCTCCGCATAAAATTATACAAAAATTGCCAACTGACGTTTAAAAAAAAGCCGTCTGTAGACAACATTTTTACCATTCATTCATAACATTATGGCAAAACAAAATCCTGAGACTTCCCCTTTAACGCTTTGCACCCTGAATTATTTTCATCAGGTGCAGAGTGTGATGCTTTGGGGTCCCAATATGGACCTTTAGGGTGTAAATAAAGGGTTAACAAGCACTGTAGCATAAATACGTGCCTGTGCTATCGGCCGATTTTACCTGGGAAAGATGCATAAAATGTATTGGTTTTCCATGGTTTGGTTTGTATCCTCTGGGCTGTTTCATAATCAAATGTACCATTTTAACTTGTCAATTGTTAAGGCTGTTTGTATTAACATTGAAGGTGGTACATGTTACTGTTGATTTCTTGTACAAATATAGCACTACCAGTTGCTGAGAAATAAAATCGGTGCATTTATGAAGGATTTGAAGGACTAAAAAATCGCAACTTTGTTTGTTACGAACAACCACTTATATTTTCCATTGCAGAAATGCAAGTACATGTAAAAAGACATCCTCTTGCAACAGTGCCCCTTTAACGCACTCCCCAACTCCTGCGTACAGTGGCCCTGTTGAAAAAGGCCCCATTTGGCGGTGGGACTAGCGACAGAAATCCTGTCGCCTCTGCTGGACCAATCAGGACGCTTGCAGTGCATTGTAGCACGATTGCAAGCATTAAAATGTCACGCGCGCAGATTGTAAACACCGTGCACGCATGTGATACATGTACTCGGTAATGCTGGCCGTTGTCCGCGTCGGCGATTGGCTGCTATTTAAAGCAACTGGGGAATCCGTTCCATTACATTCGTCAGCATGCATCCCTGTTATTAATTTGAAAAACTGCGGAGTAAATAAGGTTCGCCGTTTGAAAGTTTGGTAGGAATGGGACAGTCATAAGGAACGGAACCCAATACAATTTCTGGAAAGTATAGAAATTGTTTCTTTTCGGCATAACATGACCGAATTGATTAAATTACATCAAAATGACTCGGGCGTGAGTTGGCTCAAGACAACAGCCGGCTCGCTCCACAGATTTGCGTGTATTTCCTCAGGGTATTGTCACGTCGCTTTGCAGAGTGGAAATTCCCTGAGATCTCAGGATGGTAAAAAGACAAAACACCTTCAAATTTTCTGTCTGAATAGGTACCCTGACTTGTTTTTTTTTACTTTTGCAGGTCACTTGTTCAGGTGCTTTGAGAATTCATTAAGGTTTCATGAGATATTGTTAAAAATCACCTTGTTACGGATTTTTCTTAAAATTTTAAGTTGGATTTTCTGGAATTTGTATTGCACCAACAGAATGAGAATACATGTAATTAAAATTAAAATAATTATAGTACCTATTTGTACACAATTAGGAAGTTATACCCACATCTAAATACATGTACATGTAGTATATATTCCAAGTGGCTGCTTGAAATTGAGGAATAATTTACCAGAAATGTTTGTAGTGTCCGTACCTGCATTTTTTTCATTTAATACACTTTAACTCATCACACTAATAAAGGGCATTTTTCATAAAGGCCGGTGTTTGAATAATAAAATTGTCGAAAGGACTGTTACAATACACACCTAAAACACGTGGTACGGATACTATGATGTACATTATAATATTAAAGTTTACCTTACATTTTTTATACAGACTGAGTATACATAATATACCTATGATGATGATTAATGTCGTAGATGATCATTTGTGGCATAGGACAGTGCATGTACATATCCTCTTGCCAATGCATATTCCGAGTTTGCCTAGTTAGCCCCGCCCCCGTGGATATTGTTGCTATTGCTCACACGCTATCGTCAAAAATGGCGACACACGACGCACAAAACAATGGGACTTTCAACGGAAAGCACAGATTCATTGGAGAAAACTCAAAGGCATTCATGTTTCAGGGTCGACAGTTATCTCAGAACACACAGAGTAAAGGGCCAGTGGTAATACAGGGATGTCATATCATGACATACGTGCTTTCGTACCTTTGAACAACGAAACGACCGGCCTTGAAACCAAACATTCACCCGGATCATCGCATACAACACTGTACAAATTGTATGGGGCCGGCAGAACATATCGCGTGATCATGTTGTTGTGAGACAGTGCACTTTGACCTATGTCAGTGATATCTGCTAGCTCTGTTGTGATTGGTCGGCGGGTTCGATTTATTGACAGGTCGGAACTATGCATTGAACTTTGCCAACAATTCAGTCAAAAAGAAAATGTATTTTTTTGTTAGTTGCCTACACAATGGCTCTATACACTGAACAGTGTCCAGGTCTGTATGTGCCTTTTCAATGGGTTTTACCAGAAGGGTAAATATTTAGAGCCATTACCATGGCAACCCACCTACGTCACACTTTATGGACTAAAGGTCAACAAGCACTCCTGAATTGGTCTAAGCATATTCCCAGTATTGATTTAATGTCGTACTGCACACGTATACGGCATTTCTGAAACAACTGCAGTAAAGTCTCTCCCGAAAACACGTAAGTTATTTGTTTTAAGTTCTAAGAAAATTCACTTTTAATTCAGTTACTCAAGATTATTTTGCTCTGCTCAATGAATTTCTGGCTGAAGATGAAATATGGATCTTCAGAACGGAATTTATGATTGAAGAATTAAATTGCAACACGTACTGAACTATCTGAAACTGTTCACTGATTTTTGAACTGTCCCCTTGTACCACTCCCACTATAATAAGATTGGAGTACCAAACACCTATATTTATACGTGTATTCTAAATTGTTCTGCCTTTGATATTGTTCGGATTTCTCTTCCTATGGTGCAAGGTTATACCACTTAGGGCATTTTCGAACTGCCTCTCCATATTATTGTCTAAGGGTACTTATAGGGACTTTACATGCACTTTAAAATTCGTTGACATTTTCATGGTACTGCAAAAAAAATGTTGAGTAGTATTGAAAAAGACTACTCTCTGTAGAACTGCGAAAATGTGGACAACTTTGGACGGCCCCTAATTAGGTGTTTGTGCAGTTCCAAATACATTTCATGTATATGTATTTTTGTTCCGCCTTTATCATTTTCTGATGGTGCAAAATACAAATCAAAAAGTTTGAGGACGACAGGGGAAAGAAGTGGAATTTTTAATTACATTGTACCAAAAGGTTGTGTTGCCAAACACAAGGAATTATTGACGGTCCGAAATAATTCAAAATGTCTCACTTGAAAGCGAATAACTTTAATTTATGATATTAGATAAATATCAATTTTAAAAAACTTTTTTTCGAAGTGCCACACCTAAACTGTATATTTTTAAAGTTTATCATCAGACTCAATTGTGTAGCCGATGTTGAAAACAAGTGCCCCATATTCCTATTCTTAGTGTTGCCAAAATAATGAGGTACATGTACCTGTGTAAGATATTGATGCTTACTACGTTTGAGGACAGGGGAAAGAAGTGGTGTTTGTGGAATTTGCCATTACATTGTACCAAAAGGTTGTGTTATTATTACTATTTTTTGCCAAACACACTGAGGAATGTGTACTTTGGCAACCGGTACGGAGGGCGGGCTGTGCGAGGCCCGCTGCAGACCAGACACGGAACAGACTTGGGCAATTAAATATATGCCTTGAATTATTGACGGTCCGAAATAATTCAAAATGTTGATAGTAATTGTTAGATAACTAAACGTTTCGTTGGCACAATATCTCACTTGAAAGCGAATAGCTAGGCCTACATCAAAAGGGCAAGTGGGGTTAGTACTTTACACCAGAGAAAGAGCACTACAAAAAAAGGGGCCATGACTGGAGGACACCCCCCCCCCCCCCCCCCCCCCCATCCCCACCCCCGCACGCCCCATAATAGCTACGCCGCTGTCTATGGGGCGATTCATAGTGGGCAGCAGTGAGGACTGCAGTCTAGGGGGATCTGCCAGAAGGAGCATTTGGCGTCAAGCTAACAGAGAAAACAGTGGCGCCGTCCATTTTCGCATCAACTTCCTCTACAGTGCGTATTGGATAGTGCAGGCGCTTCAGTGCTTTAAAGAGCTTTTCTTCAAAACGGTTCAAGCTATCAACTTGAAAGTTGGTAAGAACATCAACCCTAATGTGAAGATGTGCATACAAGTGTGACGTCATTGTGACGTCATTAGGTATCAAATTACAAACCAAAAATGATCAAAATATGCATGTTTTAAAATGCTTCCGTCTGGAAAACCACGTGACCCATGATCTTCGTATTTGACAGGCTTATATATCAGATCATGGCCAACAATTTTCTTCGTGTGGGCATTTTCATCTGACCCTTCCTTCTGGGGTCAATCTGAGGTCAAAGTTTTGCACTTATTGAGCAACAATGCCCATCAAACCAGCAAGCTGAATCTTTAAGAAACTAAGTACAGGCATAGGTCCTAAAGCAGACTTTCACCAGCGTGTTTTATATTATAATGGCATCCAGAGTGACGTCATCGTGACGTCATCAAGTATCAAATTACACCTCCCAAAAAAACCAAAATATGCATATTTTAAAATGCTTCCGTCTTGAAAACCACGTGACCCAGGATCTTCGTATTTGGCAGGTTTATAGATGACATTCTGTGCTACAATTTTCTTTGTGTGGGCATTTTCATATGACCCTTCCATCTTGGGTCAAATGGAGGTCAAAGTTCAACGAAACTGAGAATCTCAGTTTTTACACTTACCAGCAACAATGCCCATCAAACCAAGCTGAATCGTTAGTAAATTAGATACAGACATAGGCCCTACGGCAGACTTTCACCAGAATGTATAGTATCATGATGGCATCAAGTGTGACGTAATCATGACGTCATCAGGTATCAAATTACAAAAATTCAAAGGTTATTATTTCCAAAATTCATATCTCAAGAACCGTAATAGATACTTGAACAATTCTTTCACAACATGATAAGTCTAAATGAACTGAACAAATCATACGATGTCATGACCCCTGTGTGACGCCTACTTCCGGTCCGAACCGGAAGTTGTTTGAAAATGTGCATTTTTTAAAGCGTTTTGAATGCAAATAGATTCAAAGTTGTAGTGAATTTGACCATATTTCTACGGAACGAAATGTTTCCACACATGTGGACTTTTTGACTATACCATTGGTGGCGTCATCACATGGACGGTAGTTACGTAATGTGGTGTCAAAATACGCAAATTTGGAGCTGAATTGTTTAAAAATGCTGTATCTTTAGAACTACAGCAGATATTTGCATGATTCTTTCGTCACATTTAAGAACTTGATGGTTATTAAATTGTTGAACAATTTGTGTTCAACATTCTGACGTCATGATATCGTCACAGGTGTCAAATTACAAAAATTAAATGGTTATTATTTCAAAAATTCATATCTCAAGAATCGTAATAGATACTTGAACAATTCTTTCACAACATGATAAGTCTAAATGAACTGAACAAATCATACGATGTCATGACCCCTGTGTGACGCCTACTTCCGGTCCAAACCGGAAGTTGTTTGAAAATGTGCATTTTTTAAAGCGTTTTGAATGCAAATAGATTCAAAGTGGTAGTGAATTTGACCATATTTCTACGGAACGAAATGTTTTCACACATGTGGACTTTTTGACTATACCATTGGTGGCGTCATCACATGGACGGTAGTTACGTAATGTGGTGTCAAAATACGCAAATTTGGAGCTGAATTGTTTAAAAATGCTGTATCTTGAGAACTACAGCAGATATTTGCATGATTCTTTCGTCACATTTAAGAACTTGATGGTTATTAAATTGTTAAACAATTTGTGCACAACATTGTGACGTCATGATATCGTCACAGGTGTCAAATTACAAAAATTAAATGGTTATTATTTCAAAAATTCATATCTCAAGAATCGTAATAGATACTTAAACAATTCTTTCACAGCATGATAGGTCGCAATGAACTGAACAAATCATACAATGGCATGACCCCTGTGTGACCCAAACCTCCGGTCCAAACCGGAAGAGGTTCGAAAATGTACACTTTTTTAGCATTTTGAATGCAAATAGAGCCAAAGTGGTAGGGAATTTCACCATAGTTCTACGGAACGAAATGTTCCCTCACATGTGGACTTTATGACTACATATATATACCACTGATGACGTCATCACGTGCACGGTGGTTACGTAATGTGGAGAAATTATTTGTTGGGTCCCTTGGTAATTAAGCTAACTCAGTCGTTTGAGGGCGCTATGCCAAGCCTCCACTAATCTGACGATTTGCGCCCATATATAGTGCTCTACTTCTAATAATAGAACTTGTATCTAGGCGGCCTGTCTCGGGTCAGAGGTCATAATGTATATTTTTAGGTAGGATGTCTGGGCCACACGGCCAATGATATACACGTACGTGCGCGTGTAGTTGGACTTTTGAAGATGTAAAACTGCTAGTTTCCGTGGCATCATCGCCAGGAAAGTTGAATGAACACTTCGATAGCACAAGGACATTTACTTTTGGTGACTTAGCTGTTGTATCTTGGGTGTAATTATGTACGGCTAGCCTTAGTCGGCGGACCAGAGTAAATATGTCTTCTCCCCGAAAACTGTGAATGTGACATGCTGGAAATCGTTGCTGTGTTGGAAATAAAATGGACATGGTGGACCGCAACTCAAGTTGACTGGAGCGTCAGTTTATTCTAGATGCAATTGAACCCCAACTCCCCACACTGCGTTATACTACAGTAATATGATATCAAATGACAAAATCTTTAGAACTGTAATAGATATTGAAAAGATTCTTTCACACATATAGACCTACATGTCAAAACTTGTTCTTCAGTAGATACTTGAACAATCTGTGCACACAATAGTAACGTTATGATGAGATTGACAATTATGACGTCATCAGATACACAATTTTAGCGTTGAATATAGTCAGAGTCATGTCTTGAGAATTCCAATACTTTTTCAACATCAAACAACTCAAATTTTCAAACAATCTCAAAACTGTGTCGACATCATCATTTCAATGTTTATGTCACCCGATCACCTTGCGTTTGTAAAAAACACAAACGCGAAGCTCTAGTTTTTTCTTTTTCTTTTTCCACTCAAACGTTTCCAGAGCTTTTCTTCAAAACGGTTCAAGCTATCAACTTGAAACTTGGTAGGAACATCAACCCTAATGTGAAGATGTGCATACAAGTGTGACGTCATTGTGACGTCATTAGGTATCAAATTACAAACCAAAAATGATCAAAATATGCATGTTTTAAAATGCTTCCGTCTGGAAAACCACGTGACCCATGATCTTCGTATTTGACAGGCTTATATATCAGATCATGGCCTACAATTTTCTTCGTGTGGGAATTTTCATCTGACCCTTCCTTCTGGGGTCAATCTGAGGTCAAAGTTCAACGAAAACGAAAATCTCAATTTTTGCACTTATTGAGCAACAATGCCCATCAAACCAAGCTGAATCTTTAAGAAACTAAGTACAGGCATAGGTCCTAAAGCAGACTTTCACCAGCGTGTTTTATATTATGATGGCATCAATAGTGATGGCATCAAGAGTGACGTCATCGTGACGTCATCAAGTATCAAATTACACCTCCCAAAAAAACCAAAATATGCATATTTTAAAATGCTTCCGTCTCGAAAACCACGTGACCCAGGATCTTCGTATTTGGCAAGTTTATAGATGACATTCTGTGCTACAACTTTCTTTGTGTGGGCATTTTCATCTGACCCTTCCTTCTGGGGTCAATTGGAGGTCAAAGTTCAACGAAAACGGAAATCTCAGTTTTTACACTTACCAGTAACAATGCCCATCAAACCAAGCTGAATCGTTAGTAAATTAGATACAGACATAGGCCCTACGGCAGACTTTCACCAGCATGTATAGTATCATGATGGCATCAAGTGTGACGTAATCATGACGTCATCAGGTGTCAAATTACAAAAATTCAAAGGTTATTATTTTCAAAATTCATATCTCAAGAACCGTAATAGATACTTGAACAATTATTTCACAACATGATAAGTCTAAACGAACTGAACAAATCATACGATGTCATGACCCCTGTGTGACGCCTACTTCCGGTCCAAACCGGAAGTTGTTCGAAAATGTGTAATTTTTTAGCATTTTGAATGCAAATAGATTCAAAGTGGTAGTGAATTTGACCATATTTCTACGGAACGAAATGTTTCCACACATGTGGACCTTTTGACTATACCATTGGTGACGTCATTACATGGACGGTGGTTACCTAATGTGGTGTCAAATCACGCAAATTTGGAGCTGAGATGTTTTAAAATGCTGTATCTTGAAAACTACAACAGATATTGGTATGATTCCTTCGCCACATTTAAGAACTTGATGTTCAACAATTTGTGCACAAAATTGTGACGTCATAATGTCGTCACAGGGGTCACATTACAAGATTTCAAAGGTTATTATTTCAACAATTCATATCTCAAAACGGTGCAAGCTATCAACCCCCAGCTATGGCGGATATGCAGGGAGGAGATATTTAGTTACCGGATTAGTGTATACAGCAGCCGATTTCACGAAACTTTACGCAATTGCGCAAGTCCACTTACGCCATAAGTTATTGCGCAAGTAATGGCGTAAGTGGACTTGCGCAATTGCGTAAAGTTTCGTGAAATCGGCTGCTGAACTTCCATTTTTGCCATTCCACAGGTGATAACAACGTCTGAAATTCATCACAAAATGTTCATTTAGCCCGATCACCTGGCGTTTGTAACAACAAACGTCATACCTCTAGTTTTTGGCTTTTTCGCTTTGCGGCGAAAAAGCCTTTGTTTTCGTTTTGATTTTTTTTTTTCCGTTTATTGGCTTTTTCGTTTAGGACGACAAAAGCCTTTGTTTTCGTTTTGATTTTTTTTGGCTTTTTCGCTTTGCGGCGAAAAAGCCTTTGTTTTCGTTTTGATTTTTTTTTTCCGTTTATTTCTTCTTCTGATTTTTTCCCCATAGACAAAGCGCATAGGCGTTGTCGGCGCTTTTTAAGGTTGTTCCCAAACATTGATCTTAACCAAACTTGGTCACATCAAAGACATAGTATAGGAGGTGTGCACCCAAGAATGGCTTTATTGTGACGTCATCAGTGACGTCATTACAATAGTTTAAAAATGCCTAAAAAGCCGAAAATGACCAAAATATGCATATTTTAAAATGATTCCCTTGCCAAAACCGCGTGACGCAGGGTCTTCATATTTGACAGACATATAGATCAGATCCTAGCCTACAATGTTCTTAGTGTAGGCATTTTCATCTGACCCTTCCTTCCTGGGTCAATCGAAGGTCAAAGTTCAGCCAATTCAAAAATCACATTTTTTGTATTTGTTTGTACTTATGAAGCAATATTAGCTATTCAACCATGCTTGATTTTCATAAAACTAGGTACAGGCATGGGCCCCATCACAAACGTCCACCACCATGTAGAACGTCACCATGACGTCAATGATTACGTAATTATAATAATTTTAAAATGGTACAAAAGTGGATTTTCTTCATGAAAATGACCGCAAATGCATTTCGTAAAATGTTTCCCTCCATCAAACCACATGGCCCAGGGTCTTCATATTTAGCAGGCATTATAGATCAGATCATGGACTACAATGTTCTTTGTGTAGGCATTTTCATCTGACCCTTCCTTCCTGGGTCAATCGAAGGTCAAAGTTCAGCCATTTTAAAATTCACATTTGTTGTGTTTTTGTGTACTTATGAAGCAATTTTAGCTATTAAAGTACGCTTGATTTTCATAAAACTAGGTACAGGCATGGGCCCCATCACAAACTTCCACCACCATGTAGAACATCACCATGACGTCAATGATTACGTAATTATAATTATTTAAAATTGGCCAAAAAGTGGATTTTCGTCATAAAAATTTGCCAAAAATGCATTTCGTAAAATGTTTCCCTCTATAAAACCACATGACCCAGGGTCTTCGTAATTAGCAGACATTATAGATCAGATCCTGGGCTACAATTTCCTTTGCGTATTCATTTTCATATGACCCTTCCTTCCTGGGTCAATTGAAGGTCAAAGTTCAGCCAATTCAAAAATCACATTTTTTGTATTTATTTTGTATTTATGAAGCAATATTAGCTATTAAACTACGTTTGATCTTTATAAAACTAGGTACAGGCATGGGCCCCATCACAAACTTCCACCACCATGTAGAACATCACCATGACGTCAATGATTACGTAATTATAAGTATTTAAAAATGGCAAAAAAGTAGATTTGTCATAAAAATTAGCAAAAAATGCATTTCGTAAAATGTTTCCCTCTATAAAACCACATGACCCAAGGTCTTCATATTTAGCAGACATTATAGATCAGATCCTGGGCTACAATTTGCTTTGTATAGTCATTTTCATCTGATCCTTCCTTCCTGGGTCAATTAAAGGCCAAAGTTCAGCCAAGTCAAAATTTGCGTAAAACAATGTATAAGCCACCAAATGTCGACTTCCGTACGTGACCGGCAGAGGGAGCCATTCATAAATTACGGTGATGCACAGACATATAAACCTATAGACCAACGATCGTGCATTGAAAATCGTGACTTGGAAAAGTATGGGCAAATGACGACAATGGGCTGCATGAGCTAACCGCGCGGGTTTAAAGCGCTCACGGCTATTCCAAAACGCGCGTACGCCGTGTGTATTGTACGCGTTCCTATGAAGTATGGGCGATGGACGCACGACGCTCGCAAAGCGGACTGACAGCGCGCACGAGGATTGAAATTGTCATGCTTCCAAACTACTTCTAAAAAAAATAAGTATACATTTGTACATATCACCAAGTAACAATATGGTAACATTTCGTGAGGTTTGGTGAAGTGTGACGTCAGTTACCATGGTAATTGGGTGTAAACATTCGCTGCTAATCTGAATCGTCCATCGGTAAAGCGCAGGGAAACAGTTCACTGGTTTTACTGTAGATCCAGTAACCGTGGCAACACATAAAGGGTGGCGTTTTTACTTTAGTAGTCTATTCGCTGGCAGAGTGTGACGTCAATTTGCGCGCGTTAATTCAATAAAAATTCATAAACAATTAATATATTACACATGCCATTTTAATATACATGTAGGCCTAGCACCTAAAAGCAAATTCAAACCTTGTCTGCATCACCCAGCTGAGCTCCATATTGTACTTTTAATCTGCTGTTGTAATCTTGTGACTATATAGCCATTCATTATCGCTTTAAGATGTACACGTGTAAGATGTACACGTTTGCCCGCCATATTGAAACAGGAGGAATTGCTCTTTTTTTCAAAGGTTCCCGAAGTTACCCGAATGCACGTCCGTACGTTATCGTTAGTCGTCGGGTACGATTCGTCATTTTTTCGAGAATCTGAGTTGACGTCGCGTGCACTATGCGTGCCGCTGCGTGTGTATTTGGGGATGCAACGGATTCAGAACTACTACGCAGTCGCTATAGTTACGGTAACCGTAAAGCGATAATGAATGGCTATATAGTCACAAGATTACAACAGCAGATTAAAAGTACAATATGGAGCTCAGCTGGGTGATGCAGACAAGGTTTGAATTTGCTTTTAGGTGCTAGGCCTACATGTATATTAAAATGGCATGTGTAATATATTAATTGTTTATGAATTTTTATTGAATTAACCTTATTTTTTTACCCAAAGCTTCCAAAAATGCTTCCAGACCTAAGAGAATTGGTTTTAGACCTAATAAAAATGGTTCTCGATTTAAAAAAAAAAATATGGCGGGCAAACGTGTACATCTTACACGTGTACATCTTACACGTGTACATCTTACACGTGTACATCTTACACGTGTACATCTTACACGTGTACATCTTACACGTGTACATCTTACACGTGTACATCTTACACGTGTACATCTTACACGTGTACATCTTACACGTGTACATCTTACACGTGTACATCTTACACGTGTACATCTTACACGTGTACATCTTACACGTGTACATCTTACACGTGTACATCTTACACGTGTACATCTTACACGTGTACATCTTACACGTGTACATCTTACACGTGTACATCATACGGAGCGCGTGTGGTCTAGTGGGTATGAAGCGGGACTCCCAATCAGAGGTTGGGGGTACGAACCCCACTTCGACCAACGTGTCTGTGTCCCTGGGCAAGGCGCTTAATCCCAGTTGCCTCGTAAACCCAAGCGATATATGGGAAGCTGTTAAGGGGAATGCCACAATCTAACTGCTGATAGTGTTGTGCGCCTGACCAGCAGCCACCTAGTTGAAGCGAAATGGTTCTGGTGATTCCCTGATGGCAGCGGTAATAATGGTAACAGCGCCTTGAGCACCCTGCAGGGTGGATATGTGCACTATATAAAAACTATGAGTGCTAGGATAGGGTGACAATTTGTTTGTAAAAAAGCTATATTAGGGCGACATGCTCAATAGGGCGACATTTTGGTGTCGCCCTAATATATATATTTTGTTAAACAATTTTTTTTTTTAAATCGAGAACCATTTTTATTAGGTCTAAAACCAATTCTCTTAGGTCTGGAAGCATTTTTGGAAGCTTTGGGTAAAAAAATAAGGTGTCATTTTGAGTGACTCTTGCCGAAATTTCGGTGGTCCCCGGGGAGAGTCTTCCCGAAATGTCGCCCTATTGCGGCATCCAGAGTTCTTACAAATCTCATTATTATTATGATTATTATTCAGATGTAGTTTGAACGTGTTCAGAGCGAGTCTACTGTGTTATGGTTCAACTAGGGTAGGGTATTCAAAAATATGGTGTTGACCTTTGACCTTGCTCACTTCCGGTAAAAACCGGAAGTGCATTTAAATAAACCTATTTTGTAAAAGTGGTCAACGATGCCGAGATCGGGTTGGCAGTGTTAGTGTCTAAGGTAAATGCTTTCCAAAAAATGCGCCCTCTAGCGGCGAAATTAACAAATCTGAAAATGACCCTTTCATAGCAATGTTTGCGCAAATTAGCCCATAGAGTAATTAGCTTATAGAGTACGTCGACCACCAAACATGTCTGTGTTGTTAAAACATTGATTACGTCATCAGTCCTTTAAAGGTAACGCATTAAAGGTTAATATTTTTTTAAGTTAAATAGTTGATATGTTAACAACATCTAATTTTACAATGTAAGCATGCTCATTTTTCAAGTAAAAAAAATGTGAAAAAGCCCTACGCCCTGTTCATAGAACAGACGTAGCTCTAGTTTTTCTTCTGATTTTTTCCTATAGACATAACGCATGGGCGTTCTCCTCACCTTTTCAGGTTGTTCTCAAACTTCGATCTTAACCAAACTTGGTCACATCAAGGACATAGTATAAGAGGTGTGCACCCAAGAATGGCTTCATTGTGACGTCATTCGTTACGTCATTATAACACTTTAAAGGGGCACAAAAACGCAAAAATTAGCAAAAAATGCATGTTTAAAATACTTCCCTGTCCAAACCCACGTGACCCATGGTCTTCATATTTGGCATGCATATAGATCAGACCATGCCCCACACTTTTCATCGTGTAGGCATTTTGATCGGACCCTTCCTTCATGGGTAAATTAAAGGTCAAAGTTCACCTATTTCACAGATCACAATTTTTCGGCTTTTTTATATTTATGCAGCAATTTCACCCCTTAAACATTGCTGAATTTTCATGAAATCAGGTACAGGTATAGTTCCCATGATACACTCTGGGCAGCATGAACATCATGATCGTGACGTCAGCGATGACGTCATTATTAACATTTAAAAATGCCAAAAAGTGATTTGTTAGCATAAAAATTATTACAATCTGCATTTTTAAAAATGCATCCCTTTTAAATACCACGTGACCCATGGTCTTCACATTTAGCATCCATATAGACCAGACCATGCCCTACAATTTTCCTCGTGTAGGCATTTTTATTTGACTCTTCCTTCATAGGTCAATTAAACGTCAAAGTTCACCTTTGTCAAAAATCACCATTTTCCGGCTTTTTGTACTTATGCAGCAATTTCACCCCTTAAACTATGCTGGATTTTTATGAAATCAGGAAAAAGGGATAGTTCCCATCCAACACTCTGAGCAGCATGTACATAATGATTGTGACGTAATCAGTGACGTCATTGTTTTCATTGAAAAATGGCGCAAAAGTGATTTTTTGCATCAAAAAGATTACAATCTGCATTTTTAGAAATGCATACCTTTCAAAACCCACGTGCCCCAAGGTCTTTATATTTCGTAGACATATAGACCAGACCATGCCCTACAATTTTCCTCCTGTACGCATTTTCATTTGACCCTTCCTTCATAGGTCAATTAAAGGTCAAAGTTCACCTTTGTCAAAAATCACAATTTCCCGGCTTTTTTGTACTTATGCGGCAATTTCACCTCTTAAACTATGCTTGATTTTCATGAAATCAGGTAAAGGTATAGTTCCCATGATACACTCTGAGCACCATGTACATCATGATTGTGACGTTATCAGTGACGTCATTATTTTCATTTAAAAAGGGCGCAGAAGTGATTTTTTGCATCAAAAAGATTACAATATGCATTTTTAGAAATGCATCCCTTTCAAAAACCACGTGACCCATGGTCTTCGTATTTGGTGAACATATAGACCAGACCATGCCCTACAACATTCCTCATGTAGGCATTTTCATTTGACCCTTCCTTCATAGGTCAATTAAGGGGCAAATTTCACCTTTGTCAAATATCACCATTTTCCGCCTTTTTTGTACTCATGCAGCAATTTCACCCCTTAAACTATGCTTGTTTTTCGTGAAATCAGGTAAAGGTATAGTTCCCATGATACACTCTGAGCAGCATGTACATCATGATCGTGACGTCATCGATGACGTCATTATTATCATTTAAAAATGGCGCGAAAGTGATTTTTAGCATCAAAATGATTACAATATGCATTTTAAAAAATGCACCCTTTTCCAAAACCACGTGACCCGGGATCTTCATATTTGGTAGACATTAGACCAGATCGTGCCCTCCAATTTTCTCCATGTAGGCATTTTCATTTAACCCTTCCTTCATGGGTCAACCGAAGGTCAAAGTTCAGCCAATTCGAAAATCACATTGTTTGTATTTTGTTGTACTTATGAAGCAATATTACCTATTAAACTACGCTTGATCTTTATAAAACTAGGTACAGGCATGGACCTCATTAAACTTCCACCACCATGTAGAACATCACCATGACGTCAATGATTACGTAGTTATAATTATTTAAAAATGGCAACAAAGTGGATTTTCGTCATAAAAATTAGCCAAAAATGCATTTCGTAAAATGTTTCCCTCTATAAAACCACATGACCCAGGGTCTTCATAATTAGCAGACATGATAGATCAGATCCTGCGCTACAATTTGCTTTGTGTAGTCATTTTCATCTGACCCTTCCTTCCTGGGTCAATTGAAGGCCAAAGTTCAGCCAAGTCACAATTTGCGTAAAACCATGCATAAGCCAGGCCATGCACTCGCGTTTTGCTACCGTGAAAGTGATATAGCGCCCTCGTAGTGATACATGTATAGCTAAAGAGAGAATGCGCAGTACGTGTAAACATATAGTACATGTACTTGTCGTAAGTTGCGCGTACATGCGGTGAACGTCCCATTAAAAAAAATCTTAAGATAGGCCTGAAATAATTAAGTCATTGTTAGGATTTTACTGAACCATCTTCAAAAAATATAATTACGAAATTGTCCTCCTTGGCCAAACTCTTTTTAATCTTAACAAATTATGTGCTCTGATTTCTGCCTTTGATGACTAATATATGTATATTAGTATTTCGAGTAAACATCGCATTTTCCATCCCAAATGTGAACAAAACAAACTAAAAATGAACAGTTTAGAATTCGCAAAGGGAAATCAAAATTGCCTCTAAACTGAGTTTTCATGATAAACTTTTTAAATATTTAATTTATAACGCCATGTGACATTATTACAAATAGTACTAATTTTACAGTAACTTAATTGATGTTTTTAAAAGTGCAAAAACTGAAAATTGCCATATTTTCAAATCTAAACAAATCTTTTCTCAATGGATGAAGGCTTCTGTACTATTTACATAATGTACATGTTATTTTGTTTTATATGAAATTTGGCTCAAGACTCTCTTAGTATAAATCCTGAACCTACATGTTATGATACTCCTCAAGGAGCTAATTAAGTAATCAAACGTTTTTACCTGCACCATGACTTGGTATATCACAGTTCATCAAACACCTGGAAGTGGTAGATCTGTATAGCAGTACACTCAGGCAAACTGACACAACTCAAAAACTGTTCATCAGTTATAAGATTAAATGAACATACAATTTAATGTTTTCCATATTCAAACATTCGTAACAAATCAGCCGATTCACCTATGATCGTGATTCCTGCGCCATATACGGTCATTAACAAAGGTATTTAACTGATGATCTCATAATGACGTCATCACGTGTCAGATTAAAAGTGATAACAATATTATAAATATGAAATATTAACAAATGCGAGCTACAACCTTGATTCCTTCCCATATACGATCACTAGCAAAGGTCGTTAACTTTTGGCTTTTCTGTTTATTTCTTCTTCTGATTTTCCCCCATTGACATAACGCATGGGCGTTGTCGGCACTTTTTGAGGTTGTTCCCAAACTTGAGGTTGTTCTTAAACAAACATGGTCACATCAAAGACATAGTAGAAGAGGTGTGCACCTAACAATGGCGTCATCATGACGTCATCAGGTGTAAGTTTAAAGGGGCATGAAATTTAATGTTTCCATATGCAAAAATTCATTAAAAAAATCAACCGTTTGACCTACGATCTTAATTCTTTCGGCATATACGATCATTAATAAAGGTCTTTCAGATGCCCCCATGCCTTCACATTTGACCTCATTCCCTATTGGTCAAACAGACTTTGCCTTGCCATTTGAAACTGGTAAGAGGTATTTGGATGGGGTCAAAGGTGATTGAGTTCGACTAGGGTGGGGTATCCAAAAAATATCGCCATAACCTGTGACCTTGCTCACTTCCGGTAGAAACCGGAAGTGCATTTAAATGAACCTATTTTGTAAAAGTGGGGAAAGCTGCCGAGATGCGGTTGGTAGTGTTAGTGTCTAAGGTAAATAGGGTTTCCAAAAATGTAAGTTTCTACGTCATTCCATAAAAGGGCGCCCTCTAGCGGCGAAATTAAAAAGGCTTAAAATGACCCTTTAAAAGCAGTGTTTGCGCAAATTAGCCCAGTAGTGGTGATTATAGAGTGCGTCAACCACCAAACATGTCTGCGTTGTTAAAACATTGATTACGTCATCAATCTTTTAAAGGTAACACATTAAAGGTAAAACAAATTGTAATTAAATACTTGATATGCTAATCTAATTTTGCAAGCTAAGCATGCTCATTTTTGAAGTTAAAAAAAATCGAAAAAGCCCTACGATCTGTTCATAGAACAGACGTAGCTCTAGTTTCTTATTCTTCTTCTTCTGATTTGTTTCCCATAGACAAAGCGCATAGGCGTTGTCGGCGCTTTTTCAGGTTGTTCCCAAACATTGATCTTAACCAAACTTGGTCACATCAAAGACATAGTATAAGAGGTGTGCACCCAAGAATGGCTTCATTGTGACGTCATCCGTTACGTCATTATAACACTTTAAAAATGCCTAAAAAGCGGAAAATTGCCGAAATATGCACTTTTTAAAATGGTTCCCTTGCCCAAACCACATGACCCATGGTTTTCATATTTGGCAAATATTTAGATCAGATCATGAGCTTCAATGTTCTTAGTGTAGGCATTTTCATCTGACCCTTCCTTTCTGGGTCAATCGAAGGTCAAAGTTCAGCCAATTCAAAAATCACATTTGTTGTATTTGTTTGTACTTATGAAGCAATATTAGATATTCAACCATGCTTGATTTTCATAAAACTAGGTACAGGCATGGGCCCCATCACAAACGTCCACCACCTTGTAAAACGTCACCATGACGTCAAGGATTACGTAATTATAATAATTTTAAAATGGCACAAAAGTGGATTTTTATCATGAAAAGTACCAAAATATGCATTTCGTAAAACGCTTCCCTGTATGAACCCACATGACCCAGGGTATTCATATTTTGCATACATATATATCAGATCATGGGCTACAATGTTCTTTGTGTAGGCATTTTCATCTGACCCTTCCTTCCTGGGTCAATCGAAGGTCAAAGTTCAGCCATTTCAAAATTCACATTTGTTGTGTTTTTGTGTACTTATGAAGCAATTTTAGCTATTAAAGTACGCTTGATTTTCATAAAACTAGGTACAGGCATGGGCCTCATCACAAACTTCCACCACCATGTACAACATCACCATGACGTCAATGATTACGTAATTATAATTATTTAAAATTGGCCAAAAAGTGGATTTTCGTCATAAAAATGAGCCAAAAATGCATTTCGTAAAATGTTTCCCTCTATAAAACCACATGACCCAGGGTCTACATATTTAGCAGACATTATAGATCAGATCCTGGGCTATAATTTGCTTTGTGTAGTCATTTTCATCTGACCCTTCCTTCCTGGGTCAATTGAAGGCCAAAGTTCAGGCAAGTCAACATTTCCGTATATACAGGTTGGATTTTTAAAAAACGAAACCGAGATATTATTGCTAATTGTAACTAAAGTAGGGCGCGTATGAATGAACAGGAGATATCATGTTAGGGTTGAATCTCCTCTTAAAAATGACACCATGATCATGTCATTATGTTTTTGGTTGACTGAGCAGTGACCAGTGTTATGCCAGGAGCCTAGTTTTAGATTTGACCGTTCTCAATGCGAGCAAACTTCGCAGAAATTAATTTTTACCGTAGCTGTCTATTACGTGTGCCCTGTGTGACACGGCGCCGACCGAGACAGTGACACGCTATTTGTTTGCGTGGAAGCAGTCTTTTAACTGTGTCTACCACGGACGTGTAATTCAACAGAAGATGGTTTAACAAAAGGACATGTGAGTAGGATACAATCTTTTATGTTATTTCAGTCTTATTTAAGAGAGTCCACTCTCTACACGAAAGTAGTTGTATGTTATTGAGGGAATGTCGTAGTTTTGCCGTGAAGCATTCATTCCAATGTTTGTTTTCTTCCTTTTAGGTTTAGTAAGGTGCAAAGCTTAATATAGGCCTGATATCATTAAGTTATTGTCAGGATTTTATTGAACCATCTTCAACAAATCTAATTACGAAATTGTTCCTTCTTGGCCAAACTCTTTTCAATCTTAACAAATTATGTGCTCTGATTTCTGCCTTTGATGACTAATATATATGTATATCAGTTTTTCGAGTAAACATCGGATTTCCATCCCAAATGTGAACAAAACAAACTAACAATGAACAGTTTAGAATTCGCAAAGGGAAATAAAACTTGCCTCTCAACTTAGTTTTCAGGATAAACTTTTTAAATATTTAATTTATAACTGCATGTGACATTATGACAAATAGTACTAATTTTACAGTAACTTAGGCCTAATCGATGTTTTTAAATGTGCAAAAACTGAAAATTGCCATATTTTCAAATCTAAACATATTTTCTGAATCGATGAAGGCTTCTGCACTATTTCCATTAAATGTACATGTTATTTTGTTTTATATGAAATTTGGCTCAATACTCTCTTAGTATAAATCCTGAACCTACATGTTATGATACTCCTCAAGGAGCTAATTAAGTAATCAAAAGTTGTTACCTGCACCATGACTTGGTATCTCACAGTTCATCAAACACCTTGAAGTGGTAGATCTGTATAGCAGTAATTCCCCCACTCAGGCAAACTGACACAACTCAAAAACTGTTCATCATCAGTTATAAGATTAAATGAACATACAATTTAATGTTTTCCATATTCAAACATTCTAACAAATCAGCCGATTCACCTATGATCGTGATTCCTGCGCCATATACGGTCATTTACAAAGGTATTTAACTGATGATCTCATAATGACGTCATCACGTCATTAAAGGTGATAAAAATATTATAAAAATGAAATATTAAAAAATGCGACCTACAACCTTGATTCCTTCCCATATACGATCACTATACAAAGGTCGTTAACTTTTGGCTTTTCCGTTTATTTCGTCTTTTGATTTTCCCCCCATTGACATAACGCATGGGCGTTGTCGGCACTTTTTGAGGTTGTTCCCAAACTTGAGGTTGTTCCTAAATGCACAGGCGCGTCAGCAATGCGCGCCCGCCAAATGTGTGCCACGCAATACGCAGCTCCATAGCAAATGCATGGAGCTGCGTGTTTCCAGCACGAATTTGGCGGGCGCGCATTGCTGACGAGCCTGTGCATTTAAACAAACATGGTCACATCAAAGACATAGTTGAAGAGGTGTGCACCCAACAACGGCGTCATCATGACGTCATCAGGTGTAAGTTTAAAGGGGCATGAAATTTAATGTTTCCATATTAACAAATTCATAAAAAATCATCCGTTTGACCTACGGTCTTGATTCTTTCGGCATATACGATCATTAATAAAGGTCTTTCAGATGCCCACATGCCTTGACATTTGACCTCATTCCCTATTGGTCAAACAGACTTTGCCTTGCCATTTGAAACTGGTAAGAGGTATTTGGATGGGGTCAAAGGTGTTTGAGTTCGACCAGGGTGGGGTATCCAAAAATATCGCCATGACCTGTGACCTTGCTCACTTTCGGTAGAAACCGGAAGTGCATTTAAATGAACCTATTTTGTAAAAGTGGTGAATGCTGCCGAGATGCGGTTGGTAGTGTCAGTGTCTAAGGTAAATAGGGTTTCCAAAAATGTAAGTTTCTACGTCATTCCATAAAAGGGCGCCCTCTAGCGTCAAAATTAAAAAGTCTTAAAATGACCCTTTCATAGCAGTGTTTGCGCAAATTAGCCCAATAGTGCTGCTTATAGAGTAAGTCCACCACCAAACATGTCTGTGTGGATAAAACATTGATGACGTCATCAATCCTTTTAAAGGTAACACATTAAAGGTAAACTTTTTAAAAGTTAAATTGTTGATATGCTAACATCTAATTTTGCAAGGTAAGCATGCTCATTTTTTTAAGTAAAAAAAATGTGAAAAAGCCCTACGCTCTGTTCATAGAACAGACGTAGCTCTAGTTTTTTTTCTTTTTCTTTTTCCAATCAAACGTTTCCAGAGCTTTTCTTCAAAACGGTTCAAGCTATCAACTTGAAACTTGGTAGGAACATCAACCCTAATGTGAAGATGTGCATACAAGTGTGACGTCATTGTGACGTCATTAGGTATCAAATTACAAACCAAAAATGATCAAAATATGCATGTTTTAAAATGCTTCCGTCTGGAAAACCACGTGACCCATGATCTTCGTATTTGACAGGCTTATATATCAGATCATGGCCTACAATTTTCTTCGTGTGGGAATTTTCATCTGACCCTTCCTTCTGGGGTCAATCTGAGGTCAAAGTTCAACGAAAACGAAAATCTCAATTTTTGCACTTATTGAGCAACAATGCCCATCAAACCAAGCTGAATCTTTAAGAAACTAAGTACAGGCATAGGTCCTAAAGCAGACTTTCACCAGCGTGTTTTATATTATGATGGCATCAATAGTGATGGCATCAAGAGTGACGTCATCGTGACGTCATCAAGTATCAAATTACACCTCCCAAAAAAACCAAAATATGCATATTTTAAAATGCTTCCGTCTCGAAAACCACGTGACCCAGGATCTTCGTATTTGGCAAGTTTATAGATGACATTCTGTGCTACAACTTTCTTTGTGTGGGCATTTTTATCTGACCCTTCCTTCTGGGGTCAATTGGAGGTCAAAGTTCAACGAAAACGGAAATCTCAGTTTTTACATTTACCAGTAACAATGCCCATCAAACCAAGCTGAATCGTTAGTAAATTAGATACAGACATAGGCCCTACGGCATCAAGTGTGACGTAATAATGACGTCATCAGGTGTCAAATTACAAAAATTCAAAGGTTATTATTTTCAAAATTCATATCTCAAGAACTGTAATAGATACTTGAACAATTCTTTCACAACATGATAAATCTAAATGAACTGAACAAATCATACGATGTCATGACCCCTGTGTGACGCCTACTTCCGGTCCAAACCGGAAGTTGTTCGAAAATGTGAATTTTTTTAGCATTTTGAATGCAAATAGATTCAAAGTGGTAGTGAATTTGACCATATTTCTACGGAACGAAATGTTTCCACACATGTGGACCTTTTGACTATACCATTGGTGACGTCATTACATGGACGGTGGTTACCTAATGTGGTGTCAAATCACGCAAATTTGGAGCTGAGATGTTTTAAAATGCTGTATCTTGAAAACTACAACAGATATTGGTATGATTCCTTCGCCACATTTAAGAACTTGATGTTCAACAATTTGTGCACAAAATTGTGACGTCATGATGTCGTCACAGGGGTCACATTACAAGATTTCAAAGGTTATTATTTCAACAATTCATATCTCAAAACGGTGCAAGCTATCAACCCCCAGCTATGGCGGATATGCAGGGAGGAGATATTTAGTTACCGGATTAGTGTATACAGCAGCCGATTTCACGAAACTTTACGCAATTGCGCAAGTCCACTTACGCCATAAGTTATTGCGCAAGTAATGGCGTAAGTGGACTTGCGCAATTGCGTAAAGTTTCGTGAAATCGGCTGCTGAACTTCCATTTTTGCCATTCCACAGCTGCACAGGTGATAACAACGTCTGAAATTCATCACAAAATGTTCATTTAGCCCGTCTGTAGACAACTTTTTACCATTCATTCATAACATGTAGGCCTACACACAAAAATATACATGGAGACTTCCCCTTTAACGCTTTGCACCCTGACTCATTTTCATCAGGCGCAAATAAGGGTGATGCTTTGGGGTCTCAATATGGACATTTAGGGTGTAAAACTAAGGTTTACACAAGCACTGTAGCATAAAGATGTGCCTGTGCTATTGGCTGATTTTACCTGGGAAAGATGTGAGAAATGTATTGGTTTTCCATGGTTTGGTTTGTATCATGGGCTATTTCATAATCAACTGTAGGCCTACCATTTTAACTTGTCAATTGTTAAGGCTGTTTGTATTAGAATTAAAGCTGGTACAGTTACTGTTGATTTCTTGTATAATTAAATAAAGCAGTACCAGTTGCTGAGAGAGAGAAAAAACGGTACATTTTTTAAGAATTTACGCAACAGCTTGTATGGACATACATATGGGTGGGGACAATTTTTTGTTACTGTCCATGAAACTAGACGACCTATGGCCTTTAGTCAAGGCGTCCGTGGCGAGGTTTGTTTTGTGCACGGTTTTGCTTGCGCTTGAGGAAACACTAACATTCATACTGCAGACTGTTACAGTCCGTGCGTGCTAGTCTTTCCTCAAGCGTTGGAAAACTGACTGCGCGCGAATATATAACTCGTCAAGGCAGCCTTGACGGCTAGATGACATAAAGAGACGAATAAGAACCAAAGTTGCTCTTCTCAGGCAGAACATATCAGTGATCAAGCGTGCATTTGGTCTTACGCTTAGCGTTCAAATCTGTGTGCAAAAAAAGGCGGTCACGTGGATAGCAAAGTTTATAGCAAATTGACCTTCCCAATATGATTGACGACGTTAATGAAATCATGAAACTTATGGGGAAAGGGAAAATTTACATCTTTTCCCCCACTTTGACATCTGCGTAGCTAAAACTTTATTTTTCGAAGTGGCACACCAAAACTTTAAAGTTTATCATCAGACTCAATTGTGCAGCCGATGTTTAAAACAAGTGCCCAATATTCCTTTGAGAGTTTAACATTAAGCAATACGTAGGTAATAATTTTTCTTTAAATTGATCGATAAGTCTAAACAAGTGTTTCCTCTCCCTTTAGTGTTGCCAAAACGATGAGGTACATGTAAGATTTTAATGCTTACTACCTTTTCCCTTTGTTTTTGTGTCAATAGTAAACAGAGCAAAATGGCAACTTCAGTAACTGCAGAGTCTTTGTTGGGTACAATCATACAAGACCATCTGCAATGCTCCATCTGCCACAGTCGCTACCAGGATCCAAAACTCCTGGACTGCTCCCACAGTTTCTGTTTGAAATGCCTCCAAGAACTGAAACATATACGAAATCAAAACAGCGAAAGATTCACATGCCCTTTGTGTCAGCGAGAAACAGTGCTACCCAAGGGAGGAGTGAGCGATTTGGCCAACAACTTCACCTTGACTTCCCTACTGGCAGAGGTAAAGAAACAGGAACAGCTCTTAAAGGAGGAAACTTCAAAAGTCATTTGTCAGTCTTGCGATGAAGAAAGTAAGGCAACGCGTCAATGCGTTGAGTGCGAGCATTATTTGTGCGAGGATTGTAGGAAAGCACACCAGCGCATGAAAAAGCTGCGTACCCATAAAATAATACCTATGGATCAAACACTGCAGAGTGACAGTTCCAAGACTTCATCAATAGGTTACCTGTCCAAGTGCGAGGTGCACCCCAGACAGGAGATGTGCTACTACTGCAGTACGTGCGAGCAGCTCATTTGCATGACGTGTACAACTTCAAACCACAGGGAACCAACACACAGTTTCGTTGACTCCAAGACAGCCATCAACATCTGTCTGTACAGTATCCGTGAAGTTGTCAAATATAACTCCACCAACACTGCTTTTCAAATTCCAACAAACTGGTTGTCTTCTCGCAAAAGATTAAACTTGATGCTGGCTCAGACTAAAAAACAGATCTCAAAGAAAGCAGAGATGGACGTGGCCAAGATCCGACAGAAAGAGACGCAGCTCCTCCAGCAGGCCCAAATTGCGTTCCGGAGAAAGGAGAAGAAACTTGCAGAGATCATCTTTGCAGAAAATGCAATGGGGCGAGTCCACAGTGCGATGACAGAGGCACAACGTCTCGACATCTTAATGCTCAGACAAGAGCTGTTACATGATTACAGAGATGTGGTCATGGATGAAACAGATATCAACCCCGAGCTGTCCTTCATTGGCTTCAACGAGAATCAGGCTGACGTCAATTTGGGCAATCTCCTCCTAAAAGAAAAATGGATGGCAATGAGCAATTCAAATGTCACTGGGAATTTCATTGCTTCACTTTCCACCGGTGACGTAGTGGTTGTGAGCAAAAGTCAAAAGAAACTCACTAAACTAAGTTCTGACAGTGAAGTCCTCTATGAGTGCACCATTGGCCAGCTGGAGGGAAAGGCACTTTCAAAAGCAACGCAACCAACAGGTTTCACTATCAACAACGATGACCAACTCATCCTTCTTCTAAACATGGAAGTTAAGATCTTTGACAAAGAGAATCAGCTTCTTCATCAGTTTACTCCAGGTAAAGAGTGCGACATCGTAGCTACACCGACGTGCATTGCAGTGGATGATGATAATCTGATAGTGGTGGGTTACAAAGACGAAGGAAGGATCTCTCTTCACAAGATAGACGGGACGTTTATCAAGACACTGCCTGCTCCATCCATAGACATGTACATGACTGCAAACAATCGCCAAATCGTCTACACAAATCTTGCAGTGGAAAAACTTGCGGCAGTTGATTACGAAGGCAACACTAGATTCTCCGTCTCCATATACCAAGGATTGAAAAACCAAGGACAGACAAACCAAGGACAGACAAACCAAGGACATAGTTCAAGAGTTTCCTTTGGACAGATATCATCAATGTGCGAAGGACAGGCACCGTATGGAGTAGCTTGCGATAAAACTGGTGATATTTACACCATTACCACATCTAATCAAATGCATCATTTCAGTAAAGACGGCATGAACATTGAAATCTTAGTCAGCGATTTGAGTGACCACTGTTGAATTACCTTCACACCCAACGGTCTATTAGCAGTGACTGGCTCTTCAAATACAACTATATACAAGAAAGTCTAGTACAGAAAAACTGAAGAAAAGTTAATTAACTACGGTATTACAAGTCGAGTCCTTTGCGCTAACTGCTAGGACTATGTAGTGGTCAACTGGGGAAGTGAAAAAATCTGAACAAAATGGACGGATGTTCATGAAGTTGAGGAAATGGGTTGTAATTAGGGCAGGGGTGGGACGGGCAAGGAATGGGAAAATATTTAGATATACATGTAGAAGGGTTGGATGCGGGAGAGGTGGGATACAGAGGGGGTTTGACAGGGATGGGTGGGGACGAAGAAGGGATGGGGGAAATGGGATCGGATAAACATTTAGGATAGGTAAAGTTGGACGCGGAAGGGGTGCAATGGGGGAGGGGTAGGATAGGAGAAATGTTTAGGTAATGTGGAGGGGTGGGATGCGAGCAGAATGGCCAGGACGGATGCAGGAGGGGCGGATGCGGGAGTGGCGGGATGCGGGAAAGGGGTAATGGGGAAAGGGGGATGCGGAAGGGGCGGGGTGGGATGCGGGAAAGGAGGGATGCGGGATGGGGGAGGGGAGGGATGCGGGAGGGGAGGGATGGGGAAGGGGCGGAATGCGGAAAGGGCGGAAAGCGGGAGAGGTGGGATGCGGGAGAGGCGGGATGCGGGAGGGGCGGGATGCTGGAGGGGGCGGGGTTGTGGAAGGGATGGGATCGGATTTTGTACTGACAAAAACAAAGGTGTAAGATAGTAATCTATTCTGATAGAATCCACGGATTTATGTCAATAAAAATAGGAAAATTATTTGCACAATTCTACCAAGCTCAGAATGCTCACTTCATTGCCCGTGGTCACTGGCCGGGGCTAAATGATATATCATTCTGTCAAAACTAACTTCCTGAAGACCATGCACCTTCACTAGGCTTTTAGGTATACATACATGTATGTACTCATTTCCGCTCCTGTGCGAAGAAGTCAATTTATAGCAATTGCCAAGGAGACACACGCCATGGCATGGCTACCATTCAAACCATCAACCTGTACATGTAGAATGAAAAAGGTCGTCGGTATGATGCCTATTTACCACTGCACAAATTAATAATCTATAGGCCCAATTTATGGCAACCAAATTAACAACCAGCAGTTAACTTCATTAGCCCTGTATCAAATTGCACGTCATGTAGGAGAATTTCACACCTGTGGGAAATAACTGTTGCCTCACTACAGTAGATACACACAAGCATTTATAAGTGAATTTCCTTCCTGCGAAAAATATTTGCCATTTTAAAATCCACTACTCAACAATTACAACATGTAATTCCGAAGGGAATCCCATTCTAACACAGTGTTGTAATAATTGTGCATATGTAAGAAATTGTATCAAAATAATTTCCATAAAACATAATACATGTAAATGTTTTAATATCTGTACTTAAACTACCATTTCAAAAATAAATCCTGCCAGTAGTTATCCTTCCTACCAAAGTCGCACGTACTGAGGTTAAGCAGGACCAACAGTACAGTGCTGTTTTTAGATCTATCGTCACTCTAAATAAGATGAATCAAACATATGTAGTAAACCAAGGTAATTAATATCAGTTAAACATCCAATTAGTAACTAAGCAATTTGTCTACTTGTACAGATCACAGATATGGAGGCCTCATTGCCACATTTAATTGTTTTATCAATGTAAAATGTTAATTTTTCGTTACCACGTGCAACACCATTTCACTAATTTTATTCAGCTTTCTTAATTGGAATGCAAAAACAAATTACAGTATACAAGTAGTTTTCATTTAATATGACGTAGACATAGTATAGCATTCAATCATCATTAATACTCTGATATAAGCATGTTATTCTCCACTGCTAAAAAACGTAATCATAAATCATAATCTATAAGCATTTAAATCAGCATTTAAATCTTGAGCATCTAAATCTTTAATGTTTTATTTTCAAAAAGCAAAAGATCAGCCGTGTTAGCTTCAAACTAAACTATAACTCTGACTGTAGTGTATATAAACCTTTACTATTTTGTCGCATCTTCATTGCATCTAATGAAGTAGTTGTTGCTACGAAAGCTCATGCACCATTTATTGTTTTGTTAGCTTTTAAGTGCTACTATGTTACTTTTTGTTTCAAAAAGCAGTATACCTATATCATCGATGTTGTTTGCTAAACAGATTACAAGATAGACCTATACAAATAGATGGATTTGGGGATTTTGGTTTTTGAAAATGACAACACCGTGACATTTACTGTTCATTACACTAATAGTAATTCATAAAGTTTTGCTTTTTGTTGTGTATGCTTTAACTAATAGTTAATATGCCATAGTTTAGTGTTTTATTGTGTTCAGACTGGACTTAACTCATTGGAATTTTACCTTGATTATGGTTTTAAACAAATCCACCCAAAAATGTAATTTTATAGTCGTTGCATGGGAAAAATTCACCCAGACTGTGGTTCAAACCAACGGGCATATTGACTACGGTAATCAGTTGCATGTTACAGACTGTTCAGACAATTGTACCATTTTCAACTAAGCTAAAGTTGGTTTGGTGCCTGGCATGTACATTTACATTTTACAACAACAATTAACCAGTAAACCGAGAAAAAATGAAATCCGCAAATTGTGCATCCTGGCTTTCAATTTCATTCGTGACGCCTTTGAACCCATGCAGTTGCGTATCTATATCTGGGGGGAATGTCCCATCTGTGAGAAATAACCAGTCTGTTACTCATGCGGTCTATTATTAGCTTAAAGCATTGCGCCTCATAATGTATTGCATTATATCTTTATATATTTCAAAATATCTTTTAAAAGTTAGTTTATCCTTTTCATTTTTAAGTCAAATACAGTGTACATACAACTTAAAATCCTGCCAAATATTTTAGAACAGCTAATTCAGGGGCCGTCCAAAGTTGTCAACATTTTCACAGTTCTACAAAGAGTCGTATCTTTCAAGACTCCATCCCTCCTCCCGAAACAAAATTGTGTCACTACCATGAAATGTCAATATTTTACAGTGCATGTAAAGTTCTATGTGGCCCTCGACGCCCTCTCCCTCCTACGCTTTGTATCCGTGAAAATATTGACAACTTTGCTGGACAGCCCTAGACCTATGGCATACGTGTATAGAGTACCAGTCACAATTTTGATCCTGAAAACAAGGATTGTCCATAACCCCATAGTCTTCTGAACAGGACAACATTTCTAATTAAGAAAGACATATTTGTGTTTATTTGTACATTCAAAGTAGTTCTACGAGCCAGAGTACAAGATTATTAACTTATGGCAAATCCTTGTTTTTAGCAGATCTGCTCACAATTTGGACGGTATTGTATGTTTCATGATAGTGATTTGTGAAATAATTAAGTCAACCATCATCTGAAAACTAAGGCCATATTTTTGTTCACAAAATTGCCAACAAATGACCTTGGAACCCATGTTAAGCATTAAGCTTGCAACTGGCTGCGAACACAGTGTAAACATAATTAGTAGTTGAGTGTAAATTCCCAAAATTAGGGATTCAAAAGATTTTCACGTGTTTTAGCACTGTGATTAAAAGTAGTTTTCCAGTTGAAAATTGTTATTTCCATAAACGCCACTTAAATTTAATGTTTATGTGTGGATAAGGCACAAAGGTTAATGCAAACTCGCAGCTAATTATTATTGGCGTGGGTAACCCGGGACACCAATTTCCTATTCAATATCATGGAACAAATGTTGAGCCTTTATGGTCTTTTGTTTCGAATATTTGTCAGTAATCAGAGAACAAAATATTCAAAAAATTATGCTGTCTCCTATAATCACAGGCCACAGTCTATTACTGAGAACTTGTGATCATGAGTGGCGATTTATGAAGCACAGAGTGTCGTACATAACTGGAACACCAAAGATTTGGGCCCCTAATTTTGGGAATTACCCAGTTGCGAAATAGCTGCAAGCCCACTAACCAATTGTACAAGTATATGACATACTCATTGTATCTTCTCGGCTCAATAAACTGGCCATGTGAAAATTACATAGCCGACGTCAATAGGGCAAGCAATATACAGCTCTGACAAATACATCCATCTTTTGTGTTAAACAAGGTCACTATGATTTGCTGGTCAAACTAGCAGCCAATCACAATCCAGCATTGTAGTTGCTGAGAGCACCTGCAGTTGTGAATATAATGATGCAAAATCAGGAAGTTCAGCATTTATATTTTTAGCTTACATCAGTCAAGCAACTTGTACATGTATCAGGATTCGTCCCTTGGACTTGGATGACTGAAAAAGGTACGATTTGTTGTACATTTATGTTTTGCTGCATGGGAATTAAGTTTAGTTAATAATTTGGTAAAAAAAAAAAAATCTTGTTTAAGGGCCGCATTCCACGGTAATAGTTACGTTGCAATTGTGAATTAGAAACCAGACAGTCTTGATTAGTTACATGTATTTATTTTTTTTACAAAAAGGGACAGAATAGAATGTTGCCTGTCTTCATGTATTACATTTTTGCCATTACTTGTAACAGCATGTGTTTTTGCACAACTATACATGTATTATTAAAGCATTGTCAAATCATGGTTAGTAATGTTACTGTCAATGATATAGGGTTGGTCCATGCCTTCATAATTGATTTCTCATTCCAAAATGAATTTGTATTAGCTAGGCCTATAGGCCTATTTGTAGTAGCTAGGCTTATACGTTACGCATTATTTTTTTCAAAGATGCGGCAACGGGGGCTTGTAACACCTGCTACCCTTTACAACCATTTTCTACACAAATATATGTAATTCAAAATGTTAAGGTTGTGTCCACCGTTTTAGGAACCCTCCTTTTTATTGTTTTCAGCCTGGCTTTGGGCACTGACCACAGTTTTAACAATGAATAACAGGATAGGAAGAATTCAACAAGACATCGAAACATTCACAAGAACAGGCATACCAGGTGAGAGACATCCTAAAGAGGCAATTGTGCTTGTTGGCAATCAGATCTATCATAGCACTCCAGACGGAAAACATGCCGAGGACTATGCTCTGGATTCACTTGAGCAGACCGACATGAGTGGAATAACGGAAGATATCGACATGTCTATCAATTTCTCACCATGCTATAGATGTGCACAGAGAATATTAGAGTTTGCACAAGAGCACAATGTTCGCTTTGCTATTAGATTTGCTTTTGTATATAAGCCAAAAGAAGATCGAAACGTAACAGGACTGCAAGAACTTGTTAACAGTGGCCGCGTTTCTCTTCGAGTTCTACAAGGAAGTGACTGGAAAGTGCTGATCGGGATGATTTTACAGCACCATGGTAAGACCGCCCCAGAAGCAGTTCTTCGACAGATTCTCAACTATCAACAAATTTATGGGAGGGAGATTCTTTTGGACCTAATAATCAAGGATCGTGAGCGAGTAGAACATGTGATCCAACTGTCCAGAATTTTCCAGGATCACAATTTAGAAATTCAGCTAACAGAACTGTTCCATCATCTTCGGCTGGGAAATTTGAAGACTATAATCCAGCAAACACTCCACCAGATCCACCATCAAAATTGTGAAGAATCAAGGCGGCAGTTAATCAGCAGTGGTTGCCTGACACCACAACTTTTAAACTGGATGCATTTTCACACAGACCCTCGTGTTTTTCTTTGGGATCCAAAGTGGGGCAAATGGGAGATAATCTTCCTCAGAAAATATCCACACAGACGCAACGTGACAACAATTGGGCTTCTTTTTGATACACTCCGCAGAATGGATTTGGTTCATGTACAGGGCTATGCTTGGTTAAAATTAATCCTACATTCACTGAGCATCAAGGTGGACCACATATGGCCCGGACAGCGAATCACTACCGACGTTGTAGCAGCTAATAAATTACGCGAAATTTTAGAGACATAAAACTTTGATAGGCCTACCACCTAGCATGAACTTCATTGTACAATACACAATTTCCAGGCATGCAACTGTGTCATTACATCAACAAAAGGAAAATGCAAAACAAATCTCCAACTTTTTACAGTGATTTTTTTATTTTTTAATGGGAGAGATGAGAAAACAAAAAAGAGGAAATCAGCTGATTAGCTGAAAGGTTGCATGCCTGAATTTCACGTTATTGAACCAAACGGCACTATTCAGCTAGTAAAACGCTTTCTAAAACAGCTAGGGTGCAATTCGTTGCAGAAAAATGTACTCTGAATTTTGGGTGAAACAAAATAATGGTTGACGAATGCATGGGAAATGTCATATAATTTAAAACTTTATATGTTTACATCTATAAAGGCATCATGTGTTTGTCTTGTACAATAAACATTGCCGCGAGTAGGAACCAACCGGGAAAATGATGTGACTGGAAGGACTTGCCGTGTGAAACTGTAGCTTTACTGGCTGGCTATAAATAAGTACTTTGTGTACGCATATTGTACATAACTACACGCGTTGCTTCCTATATGACATGCACCGACCTGAAAATGAACTTGCCAAAGGCGGTAATTCAATGGCGGCCATAGTCTGGTACCCGGACCAAAAATTCTTTGACTAGACTGAATTTAAGGTCCGACAGCCGCCAATTTCGCCATTTTGAAACAGGAGGAATTTCTCCTTTTTCCGAAGGTTCCCGAAGTTACCCGAATGCACGTCCGGTCGTCCGGACGCTACCGTTAATCGTCGGGTACAGTTCGTCATTGTTTCGAGATTTTGAATTGACGTCGCGTGCACGTACGCGTGCCGCTGCGTGTGTATTCATGGTGATGCCACGGATTTAAAACTACGCAGTGGCTATCAGTTGCTATAGTTACGGTAACCGTATGAATGGCTATAGTTACGGGCAGATTAAAATTACTTGTACAATATGGAGCTCACTGGGTGATGCAGACAAGGTTTAAATTTTCTTTTTGATGCTAGCCTACAATAAAATGGGTTAATATATCAAATTTGTATTGGTCAAATATGGAATAACCCTTTCAAATTGTTGTACACTCATGCCATATAGCGTGCAGCGCGCTTTAAAAATTAACGGTTATATGTGCTCCTAAAAATAAATGCATGACGTAATGCTTAAAGTGCTATTTTAAACACGACAGTATAGCCGGTCCTCATATTCAGTCGTTGTATGTGGAATATGTGGAGCGGGAACCAGTCTATGGCGGCCAAAGCGAACAAATTGAAATAACTTTTTTTAGAGTCAATGGTTTAAAAATCACAATAACAAAAATAAGGTGCAGGAGAAACCAGAAATTTTAAAATTATTTTATTAGCTCTTTTAGAAATGCTTTTATATTGTGACACTGTATCATTTACAAATGTTTATTCACGACTAGTTTGCTTGCTTCATTTGTGCAGCATGGGATATGCTATGTTCAGACCACAATAACGAAAAATAGTCTTAACTGTGTCATATTTGCTATTTTACATATTTATGGGGCATATTCAATTGCTTTTTGGTTCTTATGCAGTATACTAAAACATAGAATGGTATGTGCATGGAGGAGGAGAGAAGAGGTTGAACGAGCCAGGGGCAGCTGGGACGGGCAAGGGATGTGCAAGGAGCAGCTGGGACGGGAAGCTGGCTGTGGTATTTTAATGGGCGAGAGCACCAGAAAAGAGTCAGTCAAGATGGCGGCCATTACACGAGTGAGTTTATTTCCCAACAACAGAGGGCGCCATACCCAAACTATGGTCAACTCTACAAAGTACACACATGTTACTAGTATACTACCTGTACTGTTCTATGGTTATTACAGATGTAATATACACTTGTGACACTGGCCAAGACGGGAAGCTGGCCAGGACGGGCAAAAAGTAGACTTGATGTCAAGTCTGTAACTAGACCGGTTGTTTCGTAAACGGCAGCAGCGTAGTCGCGAATGAACTGGAAACAAGTCTAATCGACCTCTAGTTACAGACTTGAGAAACCTGTTTCCGTTTTGTACACGGTCTATGGAGATTGCTACCAGAATTGGACGTAGAGAGCTGATTGGTCGAAACGCGGGGCTACATTAATATTCATGGTACTCCTTTAAATGGATGTGTTTTTGTGAATTTTGAATAGGGTTTCATCTCCATCGTAATAACACATGCAGCAAGCTTGAAGTGCAATTTTTTTAGGCTACGTAGTTGTAAGCCTATTCGACTTGATCAGTTTACGCGAATTTGAGATTATCGATGGTTTTTGTTTAAAATATAATCGCAAACGCTGATGATTGCATGATTGCAGATCATCGTGGTTTTGGAGAAAGATAGAGCTGAAATTTTGAACAGTGCTGTCAAGCATGGGCGCCAAAGAATGGGGTTGTCGGCCTCGTTGAAACCGAAGCTAAGGATTTGGAAATCTGTGACATCGTCAGCCACACAGTCGTGACACTATTTTTGATATCTGTTGCAACTTGTCTGTTGTGTGAAAATGGTTTGTTGTGTGAAAATATTGTGTGAAAACTCAAAATATAAATTTTTGATTTTTTTCAAAGTCTCATAAGCAAATGGGGCAGTTTTAATGTGCTTTTCAAGCTTTCGGTCAAATATGTCACCTTCTCAACATTTGCCAGTTTTGTATGACAAGGACGCAGATCTTCGATGGTGAGGAAAGATTTGTTTGCAGGACTTTTTCTAATCTGGAGCGAAGATTTGATTTATCAAGACTGTAATATTTCTTGCAGGATAGCAAGTGAGTAAAGGTGTCTTACAAACTAAGCACGCACGCCACTTGTAGGTAAGTTCCCGCCCATTTTAGCCACCAGCAATAGCTAAGATAATCTCAGCTCTTGTTTTATCATTTTTCATTGGGATGTGGTCTTTTTAGACCACATCCCAATGAAAAATGATAAAACAAGAGCTGAGATTATCTTAGCTACACCAGCAACACGTTTTGAAAATCAACTAGTCGAAGAAGAATGTTACAAACAAAAACCAAAATCCAATTTGTAGTAAAAAAAAAAAAACACCGGGCAAAATTACTGACCCGCCAGCTCGAGTTTGGAAAGTTGGCAGTGCGCTCGATCCCCGGCCTTTCAATTTTACATAAAGCGCATCTTAGTCTGTGGTGCGTTAACTGGACTGCAGTGCCACAACAGTTGGAAAACGATAAAGCAACAGAAGGTAAACATAGTTTTAATACATTCTGCTCAGCTTCATTTGTTTTCTGCGACGTGGTAAAGGGCTGTGCAGTTTAATTTATCGATGTATTTAGCCCTTGACGTAACACAAGTAATTGGCGCAATCACATCTAAATAGGGACTGATACCGAGTTAATACTTGAATATGATACTGTTAGAACACATTCATCAAGAGAAGCTGATACAAGATCTCCCATAATCATTATAGGGGAGATCTTTTTAATGAATATTGTTGTACATTTATTTGTACATCATAAATGCTCTTGACTGTAACTTAACATACTACATTTCACTAAACGCTTAACACAGTTTCTCTAAATAACAATATTGAAGTTTTAAAACACGCATTAACCAAATCAGATAACATTACATCCCCTCTGGTAGAAGTGGACGTTACCACGGCACGATGGCCGAAATGTTATTGGCTGGTTCTATGGCAACAGCGTGATTATATATTACGCGCCATGAAGCATTAATATTGGCGCGAAAACAGGTTTCTCAAGTCTCTAGACAGGTACTATTCATAACAACGACTGTTGCGTGTGGGGATTATAGGCGTCAGACGGACCAAATACGACTGTCTAGAGACTTGACCTCAAGTCTAGGCAAAAAGGGGCAGCTGGGACGGGCGATGGGCGTGACAGGCAAAGGCCACAGGCGAAAGGTGTGACGGGCAAGGGGTGTGACAGGCATTAGGCGGGATGGGCATGGGGCAGGACTGGCAAGGGGTGCGACGGGCATCGGTGGGGGAAGGGGGCGGGGGAAGGTGGGGCGGAACGGGCTTGTGGCAAAAGCAGCCATATTGATTTATTCCGACAGAACCGAGGGATTATGGCAAAGTACCTTGCCCAAGGGCACAGTGACACGAACAAAAGACATGGGCTAGCTGCATTTGAACCCACAACCTGTATAATTAAATAGGTCTTGTGATGCACTATATATATATACCACTGCAAAATAGTCTATATGCTTAATGCCCAAGGCAGCCAACAGTTCGTCATCCTCTTGCAACAGTGCCCCTTTAACGCACTCCCTAACTCCTGCGTACAGTGGCCCTGTTGAAAAAGGCCCCATTTCGCGGTGGAACTAGCGACAGGAATCTTGTCGCCTCTGCTGGACCAATCAGGACGCTTGGCAGTGCACATGCAGCATGATTGCAGGCATTCAAATGTAACGCGCGCAGATTGTAAACACCGTGCATGCATGTGATACATGTAATCGGTAATGCTGGCCGTTGTCCGCGTCGACGATTGGCTGCTATTTAAAGCATACTGGGGAATCCGTTCCATTACATTCGTCAGTATGCATCCCTGTTATTATTTGAAAAACTGCGGAGTAAATTAAGATCGTCGTTTTATTTGAAAGTTTGGTAGGAATGGGACAGTCATAGGGAACGGAACCCAATACAATTTCTGGAAAGTATAGAAATCGTTTCTTTTCGGCATAACATGACCGAATTGATTAAATTACATCAAAATGACTCGGGCGTGGGTTGGCTCAAGACAACAGCCGGCTCACTCCACAGATTTGCGTGTTTTTCCTCAGGGTATTGTTACGTCGCTTTGCAGAGTGGAAATTCCCTGATATCTCAGAATGACAGTTCGTTGGCACCTAAATCCAATTTATTGCACATATTGGGAAATTCCCATGTGAGAAATAGCTGCATACAGTAGCTCTTCACACAAGCATCGCTGCAGTAGATCTGCACGCAAGCATTTATAAGTACATTAATTTTTCCTTTCCGCGAAAACTGTTCCATTTTCAAATCAACTATTCTATACAATTACTACATGTACATGTAATTCCGAAGGGAATCCCATACACACAGTGTTGTACATGTAATAATAATGTGCATGTGTTAGAAATTGTATCAAAATAATTTCCATAAAACTTAATACATAGAACAAATATATTGTAGTTATCCTTCTTATACCAACGTTGCACGTACTGGGGTTTTAATCAGGACCAATGGTGATGTTTTTTCACTTCAAATAAGGTGAATCAATCAGACTTTTCAAACAAATATAGTAAACCAAGGTAATTAGTATCAGGTAAACATCCAATAATTAACTACGAAATATGTCTACTACATGTACAAACAGTTGGAGGAGGTATAAATTAGTCTCATTGCCACATTTCATTGTTTCTAAAATTTAGTTAAATGTAAAATGTTTATTTTTCGTTACCACATGCAACACCAGTTTCACTCATTTTATTCAGCTTTCTTCGATAGAATGCAAAAACGAATTAGTAGCTTTCAATAGTATAGCTTTCAATCATTACGATTGACAACCTGATGTAAGCACGTAGTGACGTTACTCTCCACTGCTGTAATTTTTCATACAAAAAAAGGTGTAAAGCGGGCCTCACACTGTGCTTTTTTTTAACGATTTGCTACGATTAGCTACGATTGTGTGTACAGTCTATAGACAGTCTCTGGTAATCGTACCAAATCGTACCAATTTAGTAGCAAAAATCGCACAGTGATTTAATATTTTAAGGTTAATATATTAAAGTTGTATTGGTCAAATAAGGAATAACCCCTTTCAAATTGTTGTACACTTACGCCATATAGCGCGCAGCGCGCTTTGAAAATTAACGGTTATGTGCTCCTAAAAATAAATGCATGACGTAATGCTTAAAGTGCTATTTTAAACACGACAGTAGCCGGTCCTTATATTCAGTTGTTGTATGTGGAATATGTGGAGCGGGAACCAGTCTAGTACATAACTGGAACACCAAAGTTTGGGCCCCTAATTTTGGGAATTACCCAGTTGCGAAATAGCTGCAAGCCCACTAACCAATTGTACAAGTATATGACATATTCATTGTATCTTTCTCGGCTCAATAAACTGGCCATGTGAAAATTACATAGCCTACGTCAATAGGGCAAGCAATATACAGCTCTGAAAAATACATCGATCTTTTGTGTTAAACAAGGTGACCATGATTTGCTGCTCAAACTAGCAGCCAATCACAATGCAGCATTGTAGTTGCTGAGAGCACCCGTTGTACTGTTGTGAATATAATGATGCAAAATCAGGACGTTCAGCATTTATATTTTTAGCTTACATCAGTCAAGCAACTTGTACATGTCGGGATTTGTCCCTTGGACTTGGATGACTAAAAAAGTACGATGTTGCATTGGAATTAAGTAATAATGTATAGTTAATAATTTTGTAAAAACCGATTCTTGTTTAAGGGCCGCATTCCACGGTAATAGTTACGTTACAATTGTGAATTGGAAACCAGTCAGTCTTGATTGGTTATGTATTTTTCTTTTACAAAAAGGGACAGAATAGAATGTTGCCCGTCTTCACACAAGACGTTTCCGTAAAGACACATACATGTATTTGCCATTACTTGTAGCAGCATGTGTTTTTGCACAACTATTATTAAAGCATTGACAAATCGTGGTTAGTAATGTTACTGTCAATGATATAGGGTTGGTCCATGCCTTCATAATTTATTTCTCATTCCAAAATGAATTTGTAGTAGCTAGGCCTATGCATTACGCATTATTTTTCTCAAAGATGCGGCAACGGGGGCTTGTAATATAATACCTGCTACCTTTTACAGCCATTTTCTACACAAATATATGTAATTCCAAATTTTAAGGTTGTGTCCACCTTTTCTTGGAATCCCCTTTTTATTTTGTTTTCAGCTTGGCTTTGGGCAGCACAGTTTTAACAATGGATGACATGATAGTAAGAATTCAGCAAGACATTGAAACATTCATAAGAACAGGAATACCGGATGATAAAAATCGTAAGGAGGCAATTGTGCTTGTTAGCAATCACATATACCGTAGCACACCAGATAGGAAACATGCCGAGGAATATGCCCTGGATTCACTTAAACAGACCGACATGAGTGGAATAACGGGATATATTGACATGTATATCAATTTCTCACCATGCCATGGATGTGCACAGAGAATATTAGAGTTTGCACAAGAGCACAATGTTCGCTTTGCTATTATATTTGCTTTTGTATATAAGCCAAAAGACGATCAAAACGTAAGAGGACTGCAAGAACTTGTTAAAAGTGGCCGCGTTTCTCTTCGAGTTCTACAAGGAAGTGACTGGAAAATGCTGATCAGGATGATTTTACAGCACCATGGAAAGACTGACTCAAAAGCAGTTCTCCGAAAGATTCTCAACCATCGACAAATTTATGGATGGAGGATTCTCTTGGACCTAATAATCAAGGACCGTGAGCGAGAACAACATGTGACCCAACTGTCCAGAATTTTCCAGGATCATAGAGAGAACAATTTAGAAACTGAGCTGACACAATTTCTTGGCAATCTGGGTCTGGGAAGCTTGGGTACTAATATTCAGCAAATACTCCGTCAAAATTGTGAAGAATCATGGCGGCGGTTACTCAGCAGGGATTGCCTGGCACCACAACTTTCAAACTGGATGCATTTTCACACACATCCTCGTGTTTTTCTTTGGGATCCAAAGTGGGGCAAATGGGAGATAATCTTCCTCAGAAAATATCCACACAGACGCAACGTGACAACAATTGGGCTTCTTTTTGATACACTCCGCAGAATGGATTTGGTTCATGTACAGGGCTATGCTTGGTTAAAATTAATCCTACATTCACTGAGCATCGAGGTGGACCACATATGGCCCGGACAGCGAATCACTACCGACGTTGTAGCAGCTAATAAATTACGCGAAATTTTAGAGACATAAAACTTTGATAGGCCTACCACCTAGCATGAACTTCATTGTACAATACACAATTTCCAGGCATGCAACTGTGTCATTACATCAACAAAAGGAAAATGCAAAACAAATCTCCAACTTTTTACAGTGATTATTTTTTTTTTTAATGGGAGAGATGAGAAAACAAAAAAGAGGAAATCAGCTGATTAGCTGAAAGGTTGCATGCCTGAATTTCACGTTATTGAACCAAACGGCACTATTCAGCTAGTAAAACGCTTTCTAAAACAGCTAGGGTGCAATTCGTTGCAGAAAAATGTACTCTGAATTTTGGGTGAAACAAAATAATGGTTGACGAATGCATGGGAAATGTCATATAATTTAAAACTTGATATGTTTACATCTAAAGGCATCATGTGTTTGTCTTGTACAATAAACATTGCCGCGAGTAGGAACCAACCGTGAAAATGATGTGACTGGAAGGACTTGCCGTGTGAAACTGTAGCTTTACTGGCTGGCTATAAATAAGTACTCTGTGTATACGCATAGTGTACAGAACTACACGCGTTGCTTCCTATGACATGCACCGACTTGAAAATGAACTTGCCAAAGGCGGTAATTCAATGACGGCCAAAGCGAACAAATTGAAATAACTTGTTTTAGTGTCAATGGTTTAAAAATCACAATAACAAAATTAAGGTGCAGGAGAAACCAGAAATTTAAAAATTGTTTTATTAGCTCTTTTAGAAATGCTTTTATATTGTGACACTGTATCATTTACAAATTTTTATTTACGACTAGTTTGCCTGCTTCATTTGTGCAGCATGGGATATGCTATGTTTAGACCACAATAACGAAAAATAGTCTTAACTGTGCTATTTTACACAATGGCATGTAAAAGTCAAATCCCCTCATATTTATGGGGCATATTGCTTTTTGGTTCTTATGCAGTATACTAAAACATTGATAAATCCCCATTGATAAATCACCAGGGGTAGTGGAGTGTGGGTGAACGGCACAAAAACCAGACGCCTTGACTAAAGGCTAGGGGAGGGGGGCGAGGGGCATTCTATGGGTACATAACTATCACAACTGATACAGGATCACGGTATAAGGTAATTGTCATTTGAGCAAGTTGGCAATTTGGAAAACTTAAATGGTATGTGCATGAAGGAGGAGAGAAGGGGTGGGACGAGCCAGGGGCAGCTGGGACGGGCAAGGGATGTGCAAGGAGCAGCTGGGACGGGAAGCTGGCCAAGACGGGAAGCTGGCCAGGACGGGCAAGGGGCAGCTGGGACGAGCGAGGGGTAGCTAGGAAGGGCGATGGGCGTGACAGGCAAAGGCCACAGGCGAAAGGCGTGACAGGAAAAAGGTGTGACGGGCAAGGGGCGAGATGGGCAAGGGCCGTGACAGGCATTGGGAGGGATGGGCATAGGACAGTACTGGCAAGGGGTGCGACGGGCATTGGTGGGTGGGGGAGGGGGCGGAACGGGCATGGGGCAAAAGCAGCCATATTAATTTATTCTGACAGAACCGAAGGATTATGGAAAAGTACCTTGCCCAAGGGCACAGTGACACGAACAAAATAAATGGGCTAGCTGCATTTGAACCCACAAGCTGTATAATTAAATAGGTCTTGTGATGCACTATATATATACCACTGCAGAATAGTCTGTATGGGTAATTCCCAAAATTAGGGGTCCAAAAGTGTGACATGCTTTTCAAGATTTCCAAGTGTTTTTAATGATTGAAAGTGGTTTCCCAGTAGAAAATAATTATTTTTATTTGAACAAATGCCACTCAAATTTAATGTTTGTGTGTAGATATGGCACCAAGGTTAATGCAAACTCATTCTACAGCCAATTTTCATTGGCGTAGGTAACCCGGGACACCAAACTCCTATTCAATACCATGGAACAAATTATAAGCCTTTATGGTCTTTTGTTTTGAATATTTTTCAAGAATCAGAAAACAAATTATTGAAGAAAATGATGCTGCCCCCTATAATCACAGGCCACAGTCCATTACTGAGAATTTGTGATCATGAGTGGTGACTTTTGAAGCAGAGAGTGTCGTACGTAACTGGGACACCAAACAGTTTGGACCCCTAATTTTGGGAATTACCCATATACTTAATGCCCAAGGCAGCCAACAGTTCGTTGGCACCCAAATCCAATTTATTGCACGTCTTGGGGAATTCCCCTGTGAGAAATAGCTGCATACAGTAGCTTTTCACACAAGCATCGCTAGCGCTGCAGTAGATCTGCACGGAAGCATTTACGAGCAGGCTACATTTCCTTTCCGTAAAAACTGTTCCATTTTCAAATCCACTATTCTACAATTACTACATGTACAGTGTACATGTAATTCCGAAGGAAATCCCATACACACAGTGTTGTACATATAATAATAATATGCATGTGTTAGAAATTGTATCAAAATAATTTCCATCAAACTTAATATATAAAACTGTTCAAAAACTACCATTTCAAAAATATATCCTGGTAGTTATCCTTCCTACCAACATTGCACGTACTGAGGTTTTAATCAGGACCAACGGTGCTGTTTTTTTTTTATATAGATCTACATGTATTTTCACTTCAAATAAGGTGAATCAATCAGACTTTCCAAAACAAATAAGAAATTTGTCTACTATATGTACAAACAGTTGGAAGAGGTATAAATTACTCTCATTGCCACATTTTATTGTTACTAAAATTTAGTTAAATGTAAAATGTTCATTTTTCGTTACCACATGCAACACCAGTTTCACTCATTTTATTCAGCTTTCTTAAATGGAATGCAAAAACGAATTAGTATGCAAGTAGTTTTTATATAATATGACGTACATATAGTATAGCTTTTAATAGTATAGCTTTTAATTATTATGATTGACACCCTGATGTAAGCACGTTACTCTCCACTGCTGTAATTTTTCATACAAAAAAAGGTGTAAAGCGGGCCTTACACGTACTGTGCGATTTTTTTATACGATTTGCTACGATTAGCTACGACAGTCTCTGGTAATCGTACCAAATCGTACCAATTAGTAGCAAAAATCGCACAGTGGGAGGCCCGCTTAAAGGAAGTGCATCATATTTTACCAGATGTGTAGCTGTTACAATGAGTTTTAATATATATACATTTAATTCTTTAGCATCTAAATCTTTAGTGTTTCATTTTCAAAAAGCAGTATGCCTATGTCGTCGATGTTTTTTTTTTTAAAGAACTGCAAGATGGACCTTTTAAAAAATGGATGGATTTGGGGATTATGATTTTTATAAATGTGTTTATGGCCTAGAAAAATTATGCATGTTTAATAGAAACATACCCAAGTTTACACTTTTCTTGAATATGACAACACACCATACAACACACCATATAACTCATTGGAATTTCACCTTGATGATGGTAAAAATAATGGTGTAATTTTATAATCGTTGCATGGGGAAAATTCACCCAGGCTGTGGTTCAAACCAACGGGCAGTGACTACGGTAATCAGTTGCTTGTTAATGATCAGACATTTATGTACCATTTTCAACTTATAACTAAAGTTGGTTTGGTGTCTGGCATAAACGTTAACATTTTACAACATCCAAAATACTGAGAAAAAATGAAATCCACAGAGGCCTATATTGTGCATGCAGACTTTCAATTTCACAATTTCAGTCAGTGATGCTTATAGATCCATGCATGCAGTTGCGTATCTGGGGAATTTCCCATATGTGAGAAATATAGCCAGTCTCAAGGACACTAACAAACTGTTAGATCCATCTTGTGAATTGCAATATAACATTCTCGTGTATTTCATTTCATATATAAAAAGTACATGATCTGTATAAAATAGTTGTCCGTCTTCAAACAAGACGTTTCCTTAACTGAAACAAATATACATGTATTATTTTTCTGTGGTACTTTACCTGCAGTTTGTTCCTACATGGAGTATAGCCCATGCCTGCATAATTTATTGCATTTCTTGTACCAAAATAATTTTTGTTATCTCAAAGATGCAACACTAGAAGCTTAATTGTAACATTTGCCATCATTTTATGCCAATTTCTACACAGATACATAATTCATAATTGATTCCACAATCTCTCTCCACACGTGTGTATAAAAATTAAGTAGATACCAATGCCACAGAAACCAGAGATGACTTCCGGTCGTGAGGCGACTTTACCTTGTACTTGTAGCCACCTCAGAAGTGCACTCAATTTTCTACAATAGCTACTGACAGCAGGAACCAAGCAAGTCACATTGTCAGCCTAATCCCAGTATCTGTTCCCGAATTAACGTTGCATTGTCACTAACATTTCCGAGAAATAGCCTTGGTGAACTTTGGGGTTTCAGGGTAAGCTAAGCAAGGCTGGGGATCGAATACAAAAAGAAAAAATTTCTGCATGTAGGGTTTTCAAATGATTATCATTAACGAACAATGAGCCCCAACTTCTTCCTTGTGCCACACTGAGTTAGCACTGCCTGCATTTTCAACTATACATGCACTACATTATTCACTAAGTCCCGCCTACACAGCAATGCCCCGCCCACATACATGAAGTAACATTAAAGACGGGTTACATGATTGGACAACTTTTAAAAACAGGAATAACTTTACATAACTAAAGAGTAATGTTGATAAACTGCATTGTACAAATTTCAGCCACACAGATGCCGTAATACATTGGAAAAACTTACATAAATCCATGCACGGTTTTTGTGTTAAATGAATGGTAAAAACAATGTCTGCAGACATTTTTTTTAAAAAGCACATTCACTTGGCAATTTCACCCACAAAGGTACTATTTTACAGGGGAAAAATCATATGGTGTTTGTCACCATTGATATCTAAACTTTTAATCAGGGTTTTCTTGTGAACTCGAAGTAAAATTTTGGGTAACTGCAAAGAATGTACTGGGGCTTAAAATTGTGCATAATCAGATAATCATGTCGATCAGCAATAGACCACATGGATCACCACTGCGCTCCAAAATGACTGGTTATTGGAATTTAATCACGAAGTGACACAATTGCCCGCTGAGCGTCAGAAAGTGTTTTTGAGAAAATCGAGTTTAAAGTTGGTCCCTTTTGCGCATTTCTTCAGGGTCTATTTAGTAATATGTGGTATGTGCAGTTCTAAGTCGTTTTCGGCCAAAATCTCAAAATCGATGAAAACGCGATATTTGGCCACTTGTCTCTTCGTTATGACGGTGACGAATGGGGCGTAAACATCTCGTTCCATCTACTGAGCAATGCCTTTAGGCCTTCAGAGCGTGTGAGTTTTCTTCACCAATATCGGGGAAAGTACAGCTGTGAGAAATACCTATTGTCCGCACAGTTGAAAATCCATACATTCAACGAAAAACCAAATCCTGCAAACTAACAATAGCCAAACAATAGGACGACAACATTACCATGGTCGCTCATACCAGATGTTACATTTGGGATGACATACAATACATGTATGTGGTATAAAACAAATGCTGAAATTAGACACGAAGCATTTGCAGTTTTCAACTCTCATCAAGCAACTTTGATTAAAGTGTACGTCTGTACATTGCAGGACCTGCAGTGAATTGTTTGCTCGGTAAGAATACTTTAATTTACTATTCGACATCTTCTTAGTACATGTAAGTCAAACAAACATTAGTATGGTTAATGTCCAAAGATAAATAAATTTGGCCGCTTGCAATTACAAGCCGGAGTGCTCATCTCTCTTTCATTGGCAAAGGGGCCAGACTCCTCTATCGGGTTTGCTGTGTGATGGGATTTACCGCTCCTCCCACACAGTGAGTCTGTTTACCTTCCCAGCATGATGCTGGTACTATACACTTGGGAGGAAAAAAAAGCAAGTAAGACAAAGTTCCTTGCCTAAGAACAGAAAACATCAATTAAAGTTGCACTGCCCGTGTTTGGGCCGATTTGGGCGTCAAAATTGTTTTTAAAAGTTAAATAGGTATTTTTCTAGAATAGACAAAGTTATCAGCTTTCATTTGGTACCAAGAACGTAAAAATCCGTCAAGGATTAATGCCAGTCGATTAAAAACAAGAAATTATTAAAAGGCTGGCAGGTCAATTAATCGACAGGGTTATGACGTAAATGTACATGTGCGCGTACATGTGTACATTGTACACATACTATGTACATATGAGCGTACGCGCACATGTACAACATGTGAAGCACGTTTCAAGAAAAAGGCTTGTATCTCCAATTCCCGACGTCGGAAATTTAAGTTTTTGATATTTTTCGTTACAGAGACACGTAAGCTTTCTAAATTCGTTGGCTTGTGTAAATTATTTTTTTAAATCCTTTTACCCAAACACGGGCAATGCAACTTTAACATGGGACTCACAATATTCAATTACACCACATTTTCTTCAATTTTCTTATATTTTGACGCAGTGATGGCAACACAAATGGATGGGATGGACATGATCGAAAAGATCAAAAAAGACATCGAAACATTCATTAGAACAGGTCCTAAAGATGATGTCAAATGGCCCTCAGAAACTGTGGTACTTGTTAGAGGTCAAGTGTTTCGAAACGCCGAGGGTAAACATGCCGAAGTATTGGCTTTGGAGGAGCTTAAAGAACAGAAACAACACGGCAAAATTGTGATGTACATCAATTACTCCCCTTGTCATAGCTGTGCTGATGAAATACTGAAGTATGCAGAGAAACATAACACAACATTTGAGATTAAATGTGCCTTCGTGTATCATCCAGAAATATATGAAAATTGCAACAGGCTGAAACGTTTGGAGGAAAATGGCAACTCTCTGCATGTGATAAAAGGATGTGACTGGAAATTCATCGTCCAAAGCATCTTGAAATATCATAGCAATTATGAATGGCAGAGCAGATCTGAATGGCAGAGCGTACTGGAGCAGGTTCTGAGATTCCAAGGAAAGAAGGGATGGAGAAATTCACTCGGGCTTCTTCTCAAGGATTACATACTCCAGGGAGGAATGAACAATGACCTCGGGTCCATATTTGAGGAACACAGGGGGAGTGCTATGGAAATTCAACTGACACAGTTCCTGCATAATCTCGGACTGAATGATCTTGAAACTGAAATAACTGAACTTTCCCAGTTTCACGAGCTGAGACTGTGGAGAGAAGTCAATGGGTGTGGCTGGGGGCACTGGAAGTCCCTCTTCGAAGATCCTCAAAGTGCCCAAGATTCAAATCTAGAAAATGTACTGAAGACAGTGCCCTCAGAACACAGAGATGACTATGTATGGTTGTTTGTAGCACTTGACGCATTAAGAATTGAAGGACGCCCAAAATGGTTGGCAAAGCGAATCCAAGCTTATAAGTCTGCAGACGCTGTCCTAAGAAGCATTATTCGTGGTGAATACCATAATACAAGCTCGGAGGTGAGCTCGGAAGGGAGTTTGGACTTAGGGAGTTTGAAGGGAGTTGGGAGCTCAGATATATACTACTAAAGTATGAACTCAATAAACATTCGTTTGTAATCTGAAAGGTCCATTACTAAAGCACAGGAAAACAGTTCACTGGTTTTAGTGTAGACCCAAAAACCATGGCAACACACAAAGGGTGACATTTTAACTTTAGTGTCTATTGAGCCCATACAGCGTCCACAACTCTCCAAAACATACATTAGCCGCAAAACCGTATCATCAGCCACACCATTGTAAAAGCCCCAAAGCTCCATCACCACCATACAATTTGCCATATAAACTGCAGGATACACCCTCTAATTCAATGTAGTAAACATGTAGTTATATATAGATGTCGTTTATGGTTTTTAAAAACTATGTGGAAGTAAAAGCACTGTTTAACCAGTTGACGCCGGTTTTAGTTTTTGGAAATAAATACAGTAAACTCTCATTATAGCGCTCTTCAAAGGAACGAAATAATTTGAGCTTTATATCCAGAGAGCGCTATAACCAATGCAGAGAATAATGGCCGGGACTTAGAAAGGGGAGCTTTATATCGAGAAGAGCTTTTAGGTCAGTCGGAATTTCCTCGTCCGTGTAACACCCAAAATACTTAACCAGAGCTACACAGTAAGAATCCTTATTGATTGGTAAAAACATATATCGATGTTAAAAAGAAAATGAAAGGGTCTTTTTTACGTTTTTTCTGGATTTGTATCTTTAAACTACTTTCTTCCTATCGGATTAGCAATGAGTGCTTCGCCGCGCGCCCAGTTGACAAGGCTCTTGAGTGTCATTGCGCGACGGATCGTACCATTATTTGTAGGGTATGCAGTTTATGAAAGTTCAAGTACGCCGCCAATAAATGCATCATATACCCATTGAAACTGCATTTGAATGTTTTAAAACCGTGTTGGGAGAGGAATAAATTCTTCCTGTTTGAAAATATTAATATTTGTTGCGTTTGTTCGTATAGTGTGTAATCCCTGCTAAAATCGGCCGCCCCCGTCCATATATTACGTGATCCGTCCTTTCGAATACGGCGCTAGACTGGTTTCCGATCCACATCGAAAAAATCGGAACGGACGTGCCACTGAATGGGAAAGCCATCTTCGTAGGAAGAAATGCGACTGCGTATTAAACGCTATCAAGTACGCGCACGCACACGCTGTAACATGTTCCAAACACGCGCGCGTGTTGCTCGAAATTTGTTCCAAATACGGCGCAGCCGATGCGCGTCATAAAAAACTACGCTCAAAATTCTGATACACGTGGCGATTTGTAGGAAGTGACGTAATTTGAACGTGATCAATTGATTTTCTTGCTTTATTTCCACAAACCGAAAATTAAGATCAGTAAATCGAAACATTCTGAACCTCAAAATTTACAAAACAATTTGGGACGTTTTGTGAGGTTAAAGTACCTGGATACAAGTCAATCTTAATACAAAATCACACATAGATTTGGCTGGAAACAATTTTGAAAAGTAAATAAACTTTGTGTTGAGCACATTTCTGTACTGGACAGCTCCATGAACTTTGTACCTGGCGCTGTTTAGCACAATTTTGCTGAGCACAGATTTTATTAATGAATTACTTTGTAAGATGAGGGACCAGCTAAATTTGTATTTTCAAATTGTCCTTAAAAACAGTATCAACATTTTAGTGCACATGTAAATACATATCACAATATTTTGTCAGGCAATCAACTTTTGCAATATAAAGCAGATAAATTATGTGCTAAGTAATGTTTCGTGCCCTGGAGTTCAGAAAGTTTTTCCCTTTTTTTGAAAACTTCATTGCACCATCACTGCTGTGCTCATCTTTTGCAATGTCAGTCGTCATCAAAGTCTTCATTCTTTAAAGCCCCAAAATTTTACTTCACGAGCAGACAAAAAAAAAGAAAACTAAAAGTGTTGAAAGCAAGGTAACAATCAAATGATATGGTATCTTTGTGAAAGAAAACTGCTAACTGAAGGTGTTTTAAGTTTTGAATCTTTTTTTTTACCTTTCATGCATTGGCTTAAATTTCTACAAGGCTCTTTATCAACATATTACTACAACTGTAATTGTGGGGAAATAAAACATGTTCCAAATTATTTAACACTTTATTAAACAGCTTCAACCCGCAAAGCATTATTATGACAATTCAGTGATTTCTTTAGAACGTATTGTACCTGTAGGTGATTGCACAACACATACAATGGAGAAATGAACTGATTGCATAATACACACAATGAGGGAATGGAATGACAAGAATGCGAGTCAAGTAGTGTAGATAACAAGGAAATACAATTAATTACTTGTACTGTAACACTTATGTAATGCTGCTGTTCCTAATTTTAAACGTTTTCCAGTCACGTAAATAATGTCTTGAAGTTGCTGCTGGTGGGTATCACCATCATGCCATTTGGGAACGACTTTCACCTTCGCGGGTCCATCTCCTATTGGAAATGATTGGACATGGGTAGGCTGCTCTCTTCCAAATGCCAAATACACCTCTTCGGGAGAATGATCTAGGGAACAAAAACAATTAACTAATTTTAAAAAATTTTAGAAGTTAAAACAAGTGTAATACAATTGTAGATCACTTGATGAATACCTGGTTGACATTTGACGATTGCTCATACGTTTTGGTTCACCGGCGATGTCATCCTGTTTATCCTCAAGCCTCAAATGTAGGTGCAGGTTGGGACAATATGTGCTGCATCTGAAATCTTCACTTCCTGACCCCTAATGCACCTGGTGGTTGGTGCCTTGTCCCCATCACTGTCCCCATCACTGAAAAATGAATAACAAGTTAACATTAATAATAAATGGCACTGAGGGTTGAGAAGTTGATCAGAATGTTTTTCTTTTTTTGAAATGACTCATCAAGCATCGGTAAGTGCAAATTTGATGGAGATACCCACATTTTTGAGTGAGAAAACACTTGTGAGACATGAGACATGATGAACGGTATAAATACCGTACACGTTCGCCACTAATTCTTCCTAATAGTAATAATGTCATGATCATAAATGCCCCAGAAAGTGTAAAATTTGGTTAGGAAACACGATAAGAAAATATCAAGTTTTTCTTTGAAAACACTTAGGATTGTTTTTGTCATGCTCCATAGACTTAGTGCATGGAGTTTCAACTCGCGAACGTGCATGATAGTTTTTCCATGATCAACCACCAAATTCTCTCCGAATTTTTCGACCGTGACCGGTCAAGACGTCTTAAAACGGGACGACTGTCGCCGTCACTTGTTCACTGTACCGTGTACACTGCGCTGGTGCCTGGAGTGTGTTTTTCAGTTGTGAATTTATGCCACTTAAACCACGAATTAGCAAACACGGACTGCTAGCAACATAAAGCTTACTATACTATTTTTACCTTCATTACTTTTTACGAGTAATTTGTTGCTCAATATATATACACAGCAATCTTTCGCGATCCATCGATGAAAATCATGATTGTTGCTGGCCGGCCGGCGCCGCGCCATACACAAAAAGGACATTTCAGTCTGGCTCTCTGACATGACGTTAAAATGCCGTATATTTATATTTCACAGGCCTGGATCCCAGACTTAAGGGCCAATCATCAGAGTGGTCGATTTTATAGCAGGAAATGCACAAGAAAAATAACACATCAACGATTTAAATTTTGAAACTAGAAGAATTTATTCTATTACAGCATAATGTTAAAACATTTTAAATGTTATGAGCTACAATTCTGATGGTAGTCTTTCGGAAAGACTGCCTTTTTGCGCGCAATACACGATGTACATAGACTATTCACCATTGGCCGCCAGAGGGCGCACCTGAAATACAGTCGAAAAGACAGTCTTTCATATTCCGTATAAATCGCTCGCAAAATACCGAGCGAATTCCTGGCATACCTTTGTGTGACACGTTGAAATGCGTGACGTCATCTAATTTCCATAATTCACAACAGCTCTGGTCTGTCTGGTACCCAGAGTACACACTGGACAGGACAGTGCATACAAATGTCGCTGCTTTTCCAGTCGCTGATCGATCGATCGATCGATCGATCGATCAGCAGTCAGCGGGCAAACATGATATGAGGCAAACACGTTGTCCACGGACAAAGCTATCTTGCGCGTTGCACTCAGTGGCTCGCCTGTACCGTACGTCCGGGCCTTGCCGCTTGCCGGCCTGCGTTGCTCGTACGGTGGGGTTAGACCCGTGAACGGGTCTACGGTCGGGTGTGATGATTGGGCGGCCAGTGAAGACGAAGAATTTTAGTTCAAAGGCTATCAGAGACTGGCATTTAGAGATTTTCTTGGGGCATTTTCTGCTTGGTCACGATTTTATTTCATCGCTTACGCATGGAGGAAGAAAACGACTGGGATTGTTTTCTTCTCCTCTATACTATGGCATGCTTGTCATATTATTGGCTTCGGTAAAAAAAAAAAAGTGCTAAACGATTTCAGAGAAGTTATCCACTACTATTTTTCACTAAAATGACTTGCAAGCATCAGTTAGTTCAGATATGATAGAAAAAAACCAAAATTTAGGAGTGAATTAATCTAAGTGAAGAACCACCCACTTTCTTAAAAACTACTAATTTCACTCACTATCACATGCTTTGTACACAATGTTTGAAGTAATTGTACATTTTCTAAAGTCAAATATGACCCATTTGATTTTCATTTAGGCCAACAAAAAATAAGGCAAATTGTTGTGACCCAAGGATCGACCTTTTACGGCCTATTTAAAACAATACTTTTTTTTCTGATTCTTCGTGCATGTTTTTGTTTTTACAGCAAGCAGAATTGCAGAAAATTAGTTAGAGCAACTTGCTTGCATAAGCCTCCGAAAATATACTGGAATAACGTTTAATGGAACAAATTTAAATTTGATGTTTATTAGTTTACTAAATGTTTAAAATTTCACCATTTTCAGTGCTTTGAGGAGAATGCTTTGAGAAGGCCCATTAATTTTGTGGATATGAAGCTGTTTTTACGAATTCCAGGGAACAACAGCAAACTACTTTGTAGATAGGACAGAAGCCCTTGAAGGAAATTTGCACAGTTTGGTTAACTAAAAACAAAATGGAAATATTAGTTTAATATTTGCAGAAATAATTTGAATTTTTAGGTTGAATTCCATATCCGACCACTTATAAACGTCTTTATTCTGTAAATAAAAAATAAACAATGCATGTTAGAACAAGTTTGATGATAAAAATGAGAAATAAAATTATGACATGTCTGATTTTAGGCCCCCAACCTGGATTTCCATTGTTATAAAACCATGTAAAATTTTAGTTTAGTTGTAAGAACCATGGAGTAAAAACTAAGAGAGGAATTTTCATGATTTTTTAATTTTTTCCCACTGCTGTCCAACATTGTCCAAGGAAATGTTCGTCAACATTGTCTGATTCATTAGTTCAATATTTCACTTCAAGTGCAGAAATAATTTGAAATTTTAGGTTGAATTCCATATCCGACCACTATAAACGTCTTTATTTTGTATTAAATGAAAAATAAACAATGCATGTTAGAACAAGTTTGATGATAAAAATGAGAAATAAAATTATGACATGTCTGATTTTAGGCCCCCAGCCTGGATTTCCATTGTTATAAAACCATGTAAAATTTTAGTTTAGTTGTACCATTTTCCACCTCGGCAAAAAGTCCAGGATACAGCCTGCCGGCGGTCTATATTCACTGTGCAGTTTCTTTTCTATTTCGACTAAAATACAAGATATAAGAATTAATTTAGTTTGAAGTAAGAACCCTTCATGTACCTCAATTACGAGTGTTAATAATAAAATAAAATCTTTAATCATCGATAACATTGACAGAGACGCCAACGACGGGCCAATGAAATGTGTAAGACTTTTTGGGGGAAGTAAGCATCATGCATGAAAGCTATTTTCATACTAAATACTTGTAAATTTTGATCGTTTTATCTCTTTAAAATTACATGTATACCATGTGTATGCCAATATCTCATGTATTTAAATTTTTAACAGGACTATATAATATGCATCCAAATGTTTCCAGCCCCGTTTTAACTTTATATTGCTAATTTGCAATTTTGTTAACTCTGCCGTTGATTTGCTTCCGTGAAAAACAAAAAAAACAATATCAACAAAAAAGCAGCACATAAATGTAGGTCGGTCTTTCCACAGTAAAGGGGGAATTTTGGCAACACAGACTATACTTTCGAGGAAATACCTTCGTCTGGTCTCAAAATAAAAGAAATAAGTTTAAGTTGTTCTAAAGAGATAGCTTAGGCCCCAAAAGGGTTACAAATAGTGTGACAACATGCTTTTCTAAAAACCCTGTGTACAAACGTCCAATACACGCTCGTAACCTGGACGGCCTAAAATGTAACACAAGTGTCCGTCACGGTTACGAACGTATATGTGACCTGCTCTGCGAAAAAGGGTATTAAGTCGCGCTGGCTAGTATTCTTTTTTGCGACCATAAGAAGAAATCTGTGGCATTTCTACGCTCATTAAAATACCTAAACACAAAAGAAATTCCAGAGGGAACACAGACATTCCAGGCGGTATCTGGGCAACGCCAGGAATTCCCATTGTGTTTTGGTATTTTATTGAGCGTGGATTTGCCGCGGATTTCTTTGTGTGGTCGTAAAAAGAATACTAGCCAGCGTGACTAGCCGAAGTGATTTGGGGCGAAATGACACTCAAGCGAAGTGGTTTGGGGGCGAAATGGCACTCAAGCGAAGTGGCACAGAAGCTTGTAACATTTGCCATCATTTTATGCCATTTTCTACACAAATACATAATTCATAACTGATTCCACAATCTCTCTTTACAGGTAGGTGTGTTTAAGTAGATACCAATGCCACAGAAACGAGGGAAGACTACCAGTCGTATATGAGCCAGTAGGCTCGTGAAGGACTTTACCTCTTTATATCAGCCGTGCGCAGCACGCTGGTTAGTCTTGGCCCAATACTACTCTAGTCGATATTGGTTTGTGTACGCGTTGGCCATTCCCAGTAGTGGGCCCTCTTGCAGCACTAACTGGCCAGCCCTTTGCTAGTCTGGTACCCGGACCAACAATTCTTTGACTATAGACTGAATTTAAGGTCCGGCCGGCGTAATTTTTTTTCCCAGGATGGTTAAGGGAAGATTGCTCCTGATTGGCCTAACCACATGCATATATTGCATACTGAAGTGTTTTGTTGATAGCTGCACTTAACACAACTGCGTGGTTAGAGAGTTAGACTATAGGTCTTTCCTCAATTAATGAAGAAAAAAACTACGAGAGAGGAGATTCGAACCCACAATCTCTGGATTAATAGTCCCACGTCTTAACCACTAGACTACCAAACGACTCGACAAACCCTTAAATTTTCTTTCTTATATCCCTTTTATTTATTAACTCCTGAGGGCGCTATATAGAAAATATGAATATTCATTTACAATGCACCAATCAAAAGCAGAGAATATTCTCAATGGCCTTTACCATCCTGGGAAAAAAAATTACGCGTCCGGCCGGCGTGTTTTTTTTTTACACCGCAGCGAGGGGTACACCCCAATTTGTCAACCCGAATAGAGTCTAAGTTTCCAATGACTGACACTTCTCGAGTGACAATCTTGGAAATAGTGACAACTCTTACTCTCACTATTAGAGAAAAAGAAGAAACCGAAAAATCCCAAACATGCATAGATTCGAACCAGGGACCTTATGATTACAAGTCGAGCTCTCTTCTAACCAGACCACGAAGCTGGTTGCAAACCGACCGCATTCAAAACCCTAAATTCCTTTAAAATAACCAACCCTAAACCCTAACCCTGAACCCTAACCTATTATATAGTCTCCTCTCAAGACGCTAAAAAGGTACAAACCCCATTGTTCTCCCCTCGCAGTGGTGTAAAAAAAAATTACGCGGTCCGGCAGCCGTCAATTTCGCCATTTTGAAACAGGAGGAATTCTTCCTTTTTCCGAAGGTTCCCGAAGTTACCCGATTGCACGTCCGGTCGTCCGGACGTTACCGTTAATCGTCGGGTACAATTCGTCATTGTTTCGAGAATTTGAATTGACATCGCGTGCACGTACGCGTGCCGCTGCGTGTGTATTTATGGTGATGCCACGGATTTAAAACTACGCAATGGCTATAGTTACGGCATGGAGGAAGAAACAAACAACCGTTTGAATGGCTATAGTTACGGGATTGCAACAGCAGATTAAAACTCATATACAATATGGAGCTCACTCGGTGATGCAGACAAGGTTTGAATTTTCTAGAATTTTCTTTTTGATGCTAGCCTACATGATTAAAATGGGCATATTTAATATTTTAAGGTTAATATATTAAGTTTGTATTGGTCAAATATAGAATAACCCCTGTCAAATTGTTGTACACTCATGCCATATCGCGCAGCGCGCGCGCTTTGAAAATTAACGGTTATGTGCGCCTAAAAATAAATGCATGACGTAATGCTTAAAGTGGGATGGCAAGCTCGCTTCACTTTCATAGTTTTCAACAGAATTCCCTTCTTTGTATAGTCCTTTATGTGGTAAGAACATCAAAATTAAAATTTCTCTCTGAAAAAGTCCGAAATTTTCATGTTTTTTCTGAAGCCCTTTTTACGAGAATCTGAAAACGAAAGGTCACGTCAGTCAACTCGAGCCGTGTGTGTGACGTATTACGTAGGAGACACACAGAGCTGCTTTAACTGACTATGATCGTGTACCTTGCTTCTCGCAACAAACACGTACACGTTGTCTGCGCTTTACAGTACATGCACAGAACTTCCGTGTTGACGTGGCCGATCTGATCGGGTTTTGGGACGATTTTTTAGCGTAGAATCAGCCGGCTTAGCGACTCAAATTTGTATTTGGAAGATGCAGAGAACCCAAGTGAACGTCCTGTTGAGGGGAACAGATTTTCCGCGGTGCCGAACTGTCACCTTTGGAGCCGCTTTCCATGCTGCTGGTCGCAGCCTAGCCGTGGGGCGTGGGCGATGCGATGAGATCGATCATGCCGACAAAAATGACTTTCCACCGGGTCCATTTATACGTGTAGCTTCAACCCAATGAACACGTACAGTTCACCGAAGCCGTTTGGAATTATCGACTGGTAAGAAACTCTCAAAAGTTTCCGTGTTTTCGGTGGTTGTTGCAATGTGTTAAGAGTATTTTTTGAAAAGCCTCGAGCCTAAAGTCCATGCACTTTGTTTCACATGCATGTCTGAGAACCAGGCGGATTTGCCTGCCCACTCGTCCCCTGCCCACTCGTCCCCAGCTGTGCCAAGCCCTAACCAGGCAATTGTGTTCAGTTTTGCCACCATTTGCAAGATTGTGCACAAGTTTAAGCTCTGATGATCTGATCATAAAAAAATACATGTTTTTTTCTCACATGCAGGAAATAACACCAAGTTTCGTAACGACAAGTCATGAGATCTTGGGACTTCTTGGGAAAGCATGCACAACCGTCATCGGGAAAGTGAGGGAAACATCAATCTGGACACTGATGAGAACTATATTCTGGTTTTAAGTTCCTTATTTGGACGAATTAAAAAATGCAATAAAAGCATTTTTTAAATTAAAAATTGTAGGAAATTACATGCGTACATGTACGTACACTCATTTAGCAGTGCTTTACGCAACCGCTTTAGCTTAATTGCTCGGCTCAACCACTGCTAAAGATTGCGACCTTTCCTGCGAAGCGCCTGTGTGACATCACTCAACACCAAGCCTGGATGACACGATTGGCCAGATTCGAAGTGGCCAAAATCACCCTCATTGAAGTGGCGGTGGGGCGAAGTGGTACTAATAGGGCGAATTGACTGTAAAGCTATACAATTTACTTGATTTCTTGCAGTAAGCTCCTTTCAAGTATCATATTTGCATCGTTTGATAAAGTCCGAGTCCTAACTTGAGTTTTGTTACAACGAGACTGGTGATTTTGAAATACTTTATTTATTTTTATTTATTTATTCACCACATCCAACAGCGGAGGGACCGCCAATTACAGGAATGGGAGCAAGTGTGGTTGAGTGCCTTGCTCAAGGGCACACACAGGTGCCACAACCCGTCACGGCCAGGAATCGAACCTACATTCTAGTACTAGCACAGGAACTTAAGTTCGACGCACTAGACCGCTTGGCCATAACACCGAAACATGTTTATTTTTCTTGTCGCTGGTAAGGGGTCGTCCATAAAGTACATACGCATGAAATCCCAACTTTGTAGACACCCCCCCGCGCCCCCTCCCCCTCGGGCTCCCCCGCCCTCCCGTACGCAAAATTAGTAACGTCACCCATATATACTTTAATGTTTGGTGTACGCATTGGCTATATATGACCCCCCTCTGCCCCTCCGTGCATACACACTTTATGGATTGCCCCTACATGGTCTTACAGTTTGGCCGGTATCACTGCTGCAGTTAGTTTGGGGTCCAGGGTTCGATTCAAGTTTGTTTCCTCAAGTCTTCATGGTCGCCGCTGTTCTTGATTCGGACTGACTCAGAACCAGACTAAGTCGGACCAAGACCGAGTAGGACCTATGCATGACCGAGTTATTTTGTTATCCGAATAAATGAATTTTACAAATGAATTTTATTTTTTACAGTAACTTTAATAATTTACATTATAAAAAATCATAAATTTTAAAAAGTGGCAACAACCTGACTTGGTCCAAGTCAGCCAGGGTTCGGCTCGACTCAAAACCCAGACTTACTGTACACGAACAGACTTTTTGCCAATGGAAATAATCATAGTTCCTTCAAAAATATTAGAAAACACTTATTGGTCATGGCTTCTTTCCTTGTGTACAAAATATACAGACAGAATTTTGTTTTCACATATTCCTTACTTGGTCTCTCTCCTAATTTTAGGTTTTCTCGTCAAATAATGCACTAACCGATGCTTGATGAGTCATTTGAAAGAAAACAAATATGATCAACTTTTTAACCCTTCCTCGTGTGTTTTGCACACACGGTCTGAAGACATGGTCAATTATTCAGTTCTTTCCCAAGAGGGGAAGTCAAATGACTCGGAGGACGAGTTGTCCAATGACTAGGAGGACGAGTTGTCCGTAGCGGGTACGAGTTCTGTTTGGCTTTCCAAACTGTGAAAAAGAAATGAAATCTCACGTTCTGCCCAAACACCATTTGAACTACTTGCTACTCTATCTCCACCAAAATATATGAAATAGATTAACCTCTAAAATTTAGTGTTTTTCTTACTCTAACACGTTCGCTTTTAAGAAAATAATGAATCTCCAAAACGTCGCTGGTAGCGGTTGGTAGTAGCGGAAGCACGGTTCAGTGTAGGCCGCATGGACAGCACGCACAGCCCGCGAAGCGGACATGATGACGGCTGCATGTGGGCAATTCCCGGACTTTTTGGAATCCCGTTTTCGTGCACTCGCTAGGTGCTGTCACGGACCTTGCTTTCCCCTTAAACCTTTCTGTAAACGTGGGATCCCTCTTCAGTTTCTCTCTATCGTTAATGGAGTCTTGGGTGAAGTCCTGGGTGAAGTGTGCCGAAGAAATTTGGTAAGTTTTGCTGAGCAAAAATTCCGCTCGGGTGTTGTTGACCGAAAAGACATATCGCACATTCTTTCTTTGGAGATCGCAGATTTTGGCAGTGCTCCCACCAACAAGGCACGAAGCTAGCATTTTATTGATAACCAAAATGAATTCAGTGTAACAACCACTGGGAAAATACACCGAAAACTTGTGAAAAGAAAACGACTATGAGTGTGTTTGTGCATGCAGAAAGCATGCAACTTGCTTTGCAACTAGTGACTGTCTCATACGTATGACGTGGCGGGGTCAATGCATATCATTATGACGTCATCACCCCGTTTTCATTTTGGCCTGTTGCCGGTTGACGAACACGGTCTAGTTTTTCGTTTCTCTCTCTAACATAAAGTCAGCAATGAAGATAAGAAAAACGCAACATTATTAAATAACATCTGTTTTATAAAATAACTTTCTTCCTCGCCAAATAGCTCCAAGCTTGCCATCCCACTTTAAAATGCTATTTTAAACACGACAGTAGCCGGTCCTCATATTCAGTCGTTGTAATATGTGGAGCGGGAACCAGTCTAGCCCTTTGCTCACTAGAGTAGTCTTGGGAATTTCTCCCGGAAGTTCAGCATTGGGGGCGGTACCGTTTTATGTAAATAGCTGCAGAGGGTTTTATGATGGCACACAAGGGACATGGCATACCACAGATATCTTTGCAAATATTTGCAATGTCGCAATTATCTTCATAAACAAATGTATTTTGCGATGTCATACGCCTTTGCAAACATGTTTGTAAATATATTCGCAAACATTTGCCAAGAAACTTATGCCACCGAAAATATTAGCAACGATAAAACGGTCATGTTCGATGATTCTTGTAAGCCGCCTTATATTTTTCAAACCATTCGAAGCGCGTGCACGCAGTGTATTTGTGTCACGCTCTGCGGTCGACGCGCTGTATTTGGGTCGCTCGCTGCATTCCCACGCTCTGCTGTATTTGGGTCACTCGCTGATTGGTTCCCTAGGAAAGCCTAGGCAAAAACAAAGAAAAAGTTAAAACTTCCGGGAGAAGTTCCCAAGACTACTCTAGTGAGCAAAGACTGGTCCGTTAGTGCTGCAAGAGGGCGCACTATATGGCCAACGCGTACACAAACAAATATCGACTAGAGTAGTCTTGGGCCAAGACTACACGCTGGTATATTGTGATCGTCCGATTTATTTATTTCTTTCTTTCTTTCTTTCTTTCTAAATTCTTTTTTTCTTTCTTTCTTTCTTTCTTCGGGCAAACGGTCACGTGACATCACATATCTGCTAATAACTGCCAAACGCCGTGGCCGATTTCAACCAGATTTGGACAGAGTCTTCCTTGACCGGAGTCCTATCTTGGGTGACTACCACGTGTTGTCAATGGTCAACTACTGGTCACTACTGGTAATTTTCTTCAAAATTTTAAAATGCTTCTTCTTCCACAGTCTTGACTCAATTAATGTCAAATGTGGTCAGTAACATCTTTGGACCAAGCTACATATGGGTTGTTCACAGAATTTGGCCATCGGCTACCTAATGGTCAGTACGGGTCATTTTCTTTGGAATGACCTAAATGCTATATGTGCCAATATCCTTTGTCGTTTTCAGCCAAATTTGGACAGTATCTTCGTTGATCCGAGTCCCATCTTATACAAAATGCTTCTTAAGAGTCATAGGTCATTGGTCGGTCCAGTGGCCGAAATTTTCAACTTGGTCGTATGGCAACATGAAGGTCATTTTCGGGGTCAGCGAGGAAGCGCAATTTTTTTGAGGTGGTGATCAGTGGTCAGCAGTGGCCGAAATTTTAAACTTCGTCCAAAATGGACTTTGGGTGGTATTTTTGGAATCTACGTTCAATGGCGAGCTCAAAAATACCAAATATCGACAAAACTGACCACTGGTCAGTTTTGGCCGAAATTGTAAACTTTGTCATGTAGACTAAAAAAGTTACATGCGAAGAACTTACACAAATCAGAATAACAAAAAATGCATTTTTTTTATTTTCAGTCACTATTGGAACTCGCCGTTTGTTTATTTCATCAATGACAAAATAAAATTCAAAAGTGCGATACCCTCACCTGGTTTTATAAATCACTATCGGGTGATTCACGATTCATGTACATGTATCGCGCGCAAATTTACGTATGAATGCAGCGCATTCATGATCCTCAGCGATCGCTACACACAGTATAGTAATACAAGTCATGCACGTACGTGTTTGTACATGTAGGACCATGCACAACATAGAGCGGTGGCCTAGAGGGGTATATCCAATTGCTCAATTGCGATACCCCCTAGTCTTTCTCCTGGTCGTTTTTATGCTACGCGCTCACGCGCTGTATTGCTCAGATGGTGAATTGCATGTAGCCGGAACGTATAGAAGAAGGAACTTAAGGAAGTGTTTAGAAAACGGCCACACTCGCGTCTAGCTACGCATACAGCTACAGAGGCATGTACGTACGTATATGCTGGTCGATCGATCATGCGTTGCGTGCACAACAAATCCGGTGCGCGCGTTGTGACACTGGAGCAGTGCCAGTTCAAAAAAACTATATATGGATCAGCATCTTGATTTCCAGTCAAATGTTTCCCCAACATTCTACATTGTTCAAAGGTCAGAAAAACCTTTCATAAAAGCTATTTCAGGCTGATATCCGTGCTTCGTGAAGCACATGAGCTCTAGTTTAACTTGTAGCCATCAGCTCAGAACTACACTAAATTGTCTATATACATAATGACAGCAGGAATGAACCCTGCATATCATATTGCCAGCCTAATCCCAGTATCTGTTCCCGAATTAATAGTTGCATTTTCACCAACATTTCCACGAAATAGCCCTGGTGAGGGTAGCCTAAGCAAGGCTGGGCAATAAAAAAAAGAAAACATTTCTGGGTGTACGGTTTTCAGGATTAGCTTGAATGATTATCATTAACAAACACTAAGCCCCAACTTCTTCTTTGTGCCACACTGAGTTTGCACTGATCTTTCAACTACATGCACTACAACTAGATTCAGTAAGCGCCGCCTACACAGCAATGCCCCACCCACATACATAAAGTGACATTAAAGACGGTTTTTTTTATTGGAAAACTTTTAAAAAAAAACAGGAATAACTTTACATAACTATATACAGAGTAATGTTGATAAACTGCATTGTACAAATTTCAGCCGCACAGGTACCGTAATACATTGGGAAAACCTTACAAATCCATGCATGGTTTTTGTGTTGAATGAATGGTAAAAGAAATTGTCTGCAAACATTTTTTTTTTTAAAGCACATTCAGTTGGCAATTTTACCCAAAAAGGTACTATTTTACAGGGGAAAAATCATGTGGGCCATTGATATCTAGACTTTTAATCTGGATTTTCTTGTGAACTCGTGAAGTAAAATCTTGGGTAACTGCAAAGAATGTACTGGGGCTTAAAATTGTGCATAATCAGAGAATCATGTCGATCAGCAATCAACCATATGGATCACCACTGACTGGTTATTGGAATTGACACAGATGGGGTGTAAACATCTCATTCCATCTATTGAGCAATGCCTTGGGCCTTCAACTAGAGCGTAGGAGTTTTCTTCACACATTTTTGGGAAAGTACAGCTATGAGAAATACCTATTGTCTGCACGGCTGAAAATCCATATATTCAACGAAAATCCAGATCCTGCAACCTAACAATAGCCAAACAATAGGACGACAACATTACCAGGGTCGCTCATACCAGATGTTACATTTGGGATGATATACAGTATGTTGTATAAAACAAATGCTGAAATTAGACACGAAGCATTTGCAGAAGTTTTGAGCTTCCATCAAGCAACTTTGATTATTATTACTGTATAAGTCTGTACACTGCGGGGCCTGCAGCCAACGATCGTTTGCTCGGTAGGAATATTTTGTATTTACTGTTAGACACCAGGGGCCAATTTCATAAAGCTGTTTAGCAAATAATTTTGCTTAATCTAACATCTGTTTGCTTTATAAAAATGGGTTAATAGTCAAAATTAAATGTTAACTTGTTTTTTTTTTCAGCAAGAGTAGCAGTAAATTGAAATACACATCACATAAGATTTTGACTGAAAACCCAAAGAAATTTTGGATTAAACCTGTCATCAGGAATGTGAGCAGTAAACAATGATAAAAAGGAAAAAATAGCAACCACTTTAATCAGGGGCCAATTTCATGGTGCTGCTACAGGCGCGGATCCAGGAATTTTGTAGACGGAAGGCACAACAAAAAGGGACAAATGCGAGCGCGTAGCGCGAAGCATACGGCGTGGGGTCCGGGGCGCCCGCTTAAGGGCCCCGGGAAATTTTGGATTCTAGATGCTGTGTGGTGCAATCTATAAGGCGATTCCTGGCCACTTTTAACTGATTTTTTTAAGCAAAAGTTTTTGAAGATTGTTGTGTGTTTTGAGAATTGTGTGTATGAAGAATTATTTTCGGATCCAGGAATTTTGTAGACGGAGGCACAACAAAAAGGGACAAATTCGAGCGCGTATCGTGAAGCCCTTACGGCGTGGGGTCCGGAAAATTTTGGATTGTATATGCTCCGTGGTGCAATCTAAGACGATTCCTGGCCACTTTTAACTGACTTTTTTAAGCAAAAGTTTTGAAGATTGTTGTGTGTTTTGAGAATTGTGTGTATGAAGAATTATTTTCGGATCCAGGAATTTTGTAGACGGGGGCACAACAAAAAGGGACAAATGCGAGCGCGTAGCGCGAAGCCCTTATGGCGTGGGGTCCGGGGCCCGCTTAAGGGCCCCTGGAAATTTTGGATTCTAGATGCTCTGTGGTGCAATCTAAGGCGATTCCTGGCCACTTTTAACTGACTTTTTTAAGCAAAGGTTTTGAAGATTGTTGTGTGTTTTGAGAATTGTGTGTATGAAAAATTATTTTCGCCATTATTTTTAGCCATTATTTTCGCCCGGTTAAGTTGACAAAAATCTATAAAGTTTCTCCCTCCCCAATTTGGCATTTAATATGCAGTTTTTACACATCATCATTTCTTATTTTTCCGGATTTTTTCTTGGTTTTAATTCAGTCCAGTTGAAAAGTTCAAGAAAAGGACTTGATTTCAGACTGTTCCTTGCCCTAATGCCCTGTGTTAAAAGATCGGCTGCAAGACATAATAGACCATTAGTAGGCAGGCTATCTGTATTGGCGTCAAGTTGTCCTCGACAAAAATTTCCACAAGGTATACCTTGAACCTTTTTCAGACGAAACAGAACAATTTATATACTTTGAGGAATCAGGTCAGCAAACCAGACTTCACAGACTACCGATAACAAACGATGGGGATTAGATGTTGAGGGGGGAATTCAGTTCCATGGCATGATTGATTACCTTTTTTTTCTTATTGCATTTTTCCAGTATTTTTAAAGCCAAAAAGTATACGCAGATGTTAAATATCGGCATCGGTATTTTTTTTAAGAAGATTGCCCTCCGATTTCTCTTTTTGTTTTACGGCCTTTCCTTCCCCCCATTTTTGTTTTTTGACTCAACAACTTGCCCTCCCCCCTTTTTTCTTTTACCTCCTTTCCGCCATTTTTTTGGACTCAATTTGCCCGGGGGGCACGTGCCCCCCTGGATCCGCGCCTGTGCTAAGCACAACAATTTGCCTAGCGCAAGCCAAAAATATTCGCCAATTTGTGTTCTTCGCAGAAGTAGGAGAATTGATACCTTTCAATACACATCACTTATACGATTTTGGCTGGCAATCCATTTTTGCAAAATAAAGCTAACAAATCCTGTGCTAAGCAAATGTTTGTGCTTAACAGTGCCATGAAATTTGCCCCAGGTGTCACAGAATATGTCTACATTGGTTGAAATTAGGGCCAGTTGTGTTTAGGAAAGGGGAAACCACAAAGGGGTCATGAATGTTATGAGAAAATAAGACAATATTTTGTGTTTTCTTGACACAGTGATGGCAAAACAAATGGATGGCATGACAGACATTGTCAAAAACATGATAGAAGACATCCAAACATTCATTAGAACAGGTCCTTTGGGCGATGACTGGCCCGAAGAGGGTGTGGTACTTGTTGAAGATCAAGTGTTCCGAAGCACCGATGATAAACATGCTGAAATATTGGCTTTGGAGAAGCTTGAATTAGCACGTAAACAACACGAGACACGCAGCAAAATTGTGATGTACATCAATTACTCCCCTTGTCCTAGATGTGCTGATAAAATACTGGAGTATGCAGAGAAATATAACGCACAATTTGAGATTAAATTTGCCTTTGCGTATTATCCAAAAGAAGAAAAAAACTGCATCGGGCTGAGGAATTTGGTGAAGAAAGGCAACTCTCTGCATGTGATAAAAGGACGTGACTGGAAATTCATCGTCCAAAGCATCTTGAAGTATCGTGGTAAAGACAAATGGCAGAGCGTACTGGAGCAGGTTCTGAGATCCCTAGGAAATAAGGGATGGAGAAATTCACTCGGGCTTCTTCTCAAGGATTACATACTCCAAGGAGGAATGAACAATGACCTTAGGTCCATATTTGAGGAACACAGGGGGAGTGCTATGGAAATTCAACTGACACAGTTCCTGCATAATATCGGACTGAATGATCTTGAAACTGAAATAACTGAACTTTCCCAGTATCACGAGTTGAGACTGTGGAGAGAAGTCAATGGGTGTGGCTGGGGGCACTGGAAGTCCCTCTTCAAAGATCCTCAAAGTGCCCAAGATTCAAATCTAGAAAATGTACTGAAGACAGTGCCCTCAGAACACAGAGATGGCTATGTATGGTTGTTTGTAGCACTTGACGCATTAAGCATTGAAGGACGCCAAGCATGGTTGGCAAAGCGAATCCAAGCTTATAAGTCTGTAGACGCTGTCCTAAGAAGCATTATTCGTGGTGAATACCATAATACAAGCTCGGAGGGAAGCTTGGAGGGAAGCTTGGAGGGAAGCTCGGAGGGGAGTTCGGACTCGGAGATTGAGCTCGGAAATTGAGCTCGGAGGATGAGCCTTCCATACAGCGTCCACAAATCTCCAAAACATACATTAGCCGCAAAACCGCATCATCAGCCACACCATTGTAAAAGCCCCAAAGCTCCATCACCACCATAAAAGTTGCCATATAAACTGCAGGCTAGACGCTCTAATTCAATGTTGTAAACATGTATAGTTAGATGTCGTTTATGGTTTATAAAAACTATTCAAACAAATGTACGTGTACCTTATGTGGAAGTAAAAGCACTGTTTAACCAGTTGACGCCGGGATTATTTTTTGGAAAGAAAATACAGTAAACTCATTATAGCGCTTTTCATTTCAATGGAACGAAATAATTTGAGCTTTATATCCAGAGAGCGCTATAACCAATGCATACACAACGCAGAGAATAATGGCTATTTTGACTAAAATACAAGACATAAGAATTAATTTAGTTTGAAGTAAGAACCCTTCATGTACCTCAATTACGAGTGTTAATAATAAAATAAAATCTGTAATCATCGATAACATTGACAGAGACGCCGAAGACGGGCCAATGAAATGTGTAAGACTTTTTTGGGGGAAGTAAGCATCATGCATGAAAGCTATTTTCATACTAAATACTTGTAAATTTTGATCGTTTTATCTCTTTAAAATTACATGTACCATGTGTATGCCAAAAACTATGGATGCTAGGATAGGGCGACAATTTGTGTGTAAAAAAGCTATATTAGGGCGACACGCTCAATAGGGCGACAATTTGGTGTCGCCCTAATATTTTATTTTAAAAAAAAAACATTTTTATTAGGTCTAGAACCGATTCTCTTAGGTCTGCAACCATTTTTGGAAGCTTTGGGTAAAAAAATAAGGTGTCATTTTGAGTGACTCTTGCCGAAATTTCGGTGGTCCCCGGGGAGAGTCATCCCGAAATGTCGCCCTATTGCTGCATCCAGAGTTCTTACAATATCTCATGTATTTCAATTTTTAACAGGACTGTATATATAGTGCATCCAAAATATGTTTCCAGCCTCGTTTTACCTTTATATTGCTAATTTGCAATTTTGTTAACTCTGCGGTTTATTTGTAAAGTTTAGCTTTAATTTATTTTTAAATACACTCGACCAAAAAAGTTATGTCACCAGTAAGACATTTATAGATATTTATTATTAAATTGGATTTAATGTAGGAAAATAATATATCAAATTTTAGCTGAACATATCCCTCAAAGGAATAGAGCTCAAGAGAGATCATGATGGCAAACTTCACTGAACAGGAATGCAACAAAGGAGTGTGGGGTCAGAATGAAAAACACTAAAGAACAATGCAACTTGTGATTTGGGCAATTTGTGTGTAGACAATTAGGCAATTTTTAAGTGAGTTGGGATTTATCAATGTCTTGTCAAAAACATCCAAATCAAAATGGTAATTGTCCAATCTGAATCGTGCCATTGCATTAGGTATACGGTGGAAGCAAAATACTGAACTGTAACTCCCCTTGCTTGAGTGCAATAAAGTTGACATCGTTGTTTTTCATTCTGACCCCACACTCCGTTGAGCTCTATTCCTTTGAATAATATGTTCAGCTAAAATTTGAGATATTATTTTCCTACATTAAATCCAATTTCATAATAAATACATGTATCTACAAATGTCTTACTGGTGACAGAACGTTTTTGGTCGAGTGTATATAACAATTTAGTTTTTATATAATTTTGTGATGTTTAACGGTGTTCATAGCGAAGTAACAGTTGAACATTAATGGTGGCAGAATGTACAAAAATGTCTCTTTTTGGAGACAGTGTGGTGATTGCGATTTTATTTTTTATTCTTTTAGCCTTTATTTAAAGCCCCAGTGAATAATTTGCAGTGATCCAAAAAGTTTACCTCATGAATTAATAATATAACCAGACTAAAAGTGTTGATAGCAATGGTAACAGACACCACGTTATTTGTTTTTTTCTTGTGTAAAATGGTACCTTTGTGGGAAAATTTGTCAACTGAACGTGCTTTTAAAAAAAAAAATTTCCAAACGAATTTTGACCAACATAATAAAAACCATTCATTATTTTTTATCTATGTGGTGAAAATTTCTATAAGGCATTTTATCAACATTATTGTTTAGTTATAAATGTAATGCTGTTGTTTCTATAATTCATAAACAAATATGTATAAAAAAACACCCCCCAAAAAAACTCTTCTATCTGCAAATGATATATATAGGGCCTTTAAAATATATTTTGCTTCTACACGACATTTTTTACCTGAAAAAAAATATCTAGCTGAATCTTTACCAGATATGTTTGTTTAGCTCAACGCACACGGTTTACACCAGGAAAGCCTCTCAATGATCGGTGAAAAACATTGTATGTTTCTTTTCATGTGTGTAAAAGTGAGCATGCTGACAAAAGTGCAATTTCTCTTTTTGCACAAAAATCCATAAAATGCATGATTTCATGATGAAAACGTTGCCCTTTGTCCAACTATAACCACTCATTGTGTTCGTAAGACATCTGTGTGCCCATCTCGTTTTGAATGACAAAAATTAATAAAACAGTTTTTGAGTTACATCAAAAAGTATTCGACAGGAACTTATACTTTTTTGTTGGGTGTAGTTTGGAAGTCTTGACACCAAGTTGGAATCGTCGTCTGTATACTGTACGTGGACTTTTTGGGGAGTTCATATTTTGTGCAACTTTTACAAATAAAATTGCTTTTGTAACCCTTTCTGGGCCTTAGTTATCTCTTATTTCCTTTACTTTGAGACCAGACAAAGGTACTTTCTGGAAAATATTGTCTGTGTTGCCAAAATGCCCCTTTACAATGGAAAGACTTAGGTACACAATTGCGAAAATATTGTACGCAAAAATATTGGTGTACATGTATAATACAGTATGCACCCATTGGATAGTCTGGTATTATCTTCAGTATTGGTTTCTATTAAGTTTGTCATTTTAAACACAGTATTCAAATTATAAAAACAGTTATATTACTTAAAACTAATACCCTACCTGAAACAAAACCCTGCAAGTTTAATTCTACGCGACTTTCCAGCACAAAACCAGTCAAAAGTCAATTACTATGGCAACCGAAATTACACTTTAGTGGTCAATTATCGATAGCTTAAAGGAGCATGACCAGAGTTTCTGGAAAATAGTTTTCGATGTAACTTACCAATATTATCAAGTAACTCCCATACACACCTCCCATGTCCCAAAAACCCGAAAACATTCGCGATTTCCAGTAAAAAATTGAACAAAACTATCGAGACGGCTTTCAGTGGATAAACGTTGATACTCGGAAATATGCGGCCTAGAAGCGCGGGAGTTTCAGTTTCGTAATCAGAAAAATATAACGGATGTTATGATATAAAAATCTCATGACCCATAAGGTAAGTCCTGGGGAGTTATGGGTAAAAAAAAGTGATCTGGTCACACTCCTTTAACACCTCTTCCAATTCTGAAATATTTTGTAAATGTCGACAAATGAAACAGCGAATGTAATATCTGGTACGATGTATGCTCCCATTGAGTTCATAGGAAAAACCTGAGGATATCCACTATACCACTTTGCTTCATACATGTAGCTCGGCTGTAGAGCATTATACGCGTAACGGGCGCGATCGAACAAACATGACGCACAGCTAGCAGTTTGAACGTACAAACAACAAGATGGAGCGAAAAAGTTAATGCAACGACAAGCTAATTAAATAAGTTTTACCGATTTACACAAAAAAGGTATTTATGAATGGGATTAAAAGTGGGTTTGGCCGGTCTTAAACAATCCGTTTAAAACCGGATAGGGGCCTGGACGCTGATAATGGCCCAAGCCGAACGTATGTTTAAGACCATTCAAACCCACTTATTTTTAATCCCTAATTAACAAATGATTTTAATTAGTAAATAGTCATAAATGTTAACAGGGATGTATACATAATGATAGTCAGACTATTTTTTTTATTTTGAGAAGAAAAACATCCATTGTACAGACATGATTTATAACACCATATTCTCACCAGTACTGTAGACTCATATGTATGTGTATGCCATGTGGTTTTTTGTGGCACTACATGTATTAAATTTAAGTCGCCACATCATGACACAGCCTAGTTTCTCAGAGTATGGAAATTATGATTGAACCTACAATATGGAGTTTATTACATGGGAAATTCCCTAAATTAGGGGTCCAAAATGTTTGGTGTCCCAGTTACGTACGACACTCTGCTTAAAAAAATCACCACTTATGACCACAAATTCTCAGTAATGGACTGTGGCCTGTGATTATAGGGGGCAGCATCAATTTCTTCAATATTTTGTTTACTGATTCCTGAAAAATATTCAAAACAAAAGACCATAAAGGGTTATAATTTGTTCCATGGTACTGGATAGGAGTTTGGTGTCCCGGGTTACCTACGGCAATGAAAATTGGCTGTAGAATGAGTTTGCATTAACCTTGGTGCCATATCTACACACAAACATTAAATTTGAGTGGCATTTGTTCAAATAAAAAAAACATTTCTACTAGGAAACCACTTTCAATCATTAAAAACACTTGGAAATCTTAAAAAGCATGTCACACTTTTGGACCCCTAATTTTGGGAATTACCCACATTCCTTTCAAAAAATGTGAAACATTTTCACATTAAATGAAAAATCTGTAAAATTTTCACATCTGTGAGAGACTTTCCACCTATTTGTGAAAACTACCCCCAACCCCATTTTTTTCGAACTTGCTTATTTTGATTTTACATTGTGTCAAAACCTTTCCCACCTGTGTAAAAATATTTTCCACTTTTGTGAAGTCTTTTTTCACTGTGTGAAACCCTTTTCCAGCTGTAGGAAAACGAATGCGAGGGGAAAGAAATTTCTCGACCTTTGTAGGGCTAACCTTCATTTGCAATGTACTATAGAACGGTAAATGGCAATTACTTTACCAACAAAAGCTAAGAAAACAATTCAGTATCACCGTTGCAACGCGACTAGGAATCCACCTAAACTATGTAATAACGCCCTCTATCGCTCGATATCTAATTCCGGTACCCAATTTATAAATATGTCATGGACGCCCGTGTTCTGTGCTGCTTGACCCTAGACTAGCTCCTGTCAGCTGGCAGGTACACATGCAAGTTTTCAGTTTCGTTGCAACCAAATTGGGAATGTTTATACTTTTACTCACAATGCACTCAAGTCTTGTTATTTTTTTTTATAAAGTTTGACTCGTGTTTTACAAATGATACAGTGGAAGGGTGTGTGTCATTTGGAGTAAAAAAAATGTGGTTTTTTTTTGTGCTAATTATAGCCTACTCTGTATTCGTGTGGATAAAACAGTAGAACAGCCGTGTTATTAACAAAATAATTCATGAGCATAGGCTTTCGTAGCAACAACTATTTCATCAGATGCAATAAAGAAGGGATAAACTGTGGTGTAACTTTGAGTAGACTGGCAACAAGTCTAGTAAATCATGGAGGTCAGACAAAAATACGAGTAAATCCTGGTGGGTTTACTGGACCTTCAAATACCTATAATGTTGTCGGGATTCTATTAATTTACGGATTCATACGTAAAAAAAACTAATGTGGAAGATAAACTGAAAATAATGTTTTGAAAGCACGAACAATCACGCCTGTGAACACGTCAACAAATTTACAAATACAACTAAATTGAAATTCTTATTTACGTCGTAACAAATTTGTAAATTTCGAGATTCCTAATTGCGTTGCAACACCACCAGCCAGCAGGCTTCACTTCAGAAAATTTAGACATCAAAATGATTCTTTTTATTACAAAGCTGAATACTATGTAAATTAGTACAGACACTGAGAACGCGTTACGGGGCATTTGGAGTATCCAACCCCACACCGTAATACTTTATCGCTTGGTGCCGACACGTTTCTAGCTAAATACATGTAATCCTACTTAGTCTTGCATTGTGCAGCAACCCTGTTCACCAGGACAGAACAGACATCAACTGCAAGAAAGAAACAAAGAAAAATTCTCCTTTTTCCCATATTTCTCTTTTTACAACTTTCCTTCTTGTAGCTGGAACCTTTATATCAAGTCCTTGGGACAAATCCATAAAACAAGTTACAGTAAAATGGATGTTTTATTTAGCATAGGATAAAAATTGGCTTAATTAAGCCCGAGTGTATTACAAGATGTTGACGTTTTAGGCCCGTGAATCAATGTTTGTAGACTTTTATTGTCTGCTTTGCATGTATGTCCATCATATTTTCAGATACAATCATAATGCATCCATTTTTGGATGACTGCCACAGAAACTGAAAACTCTTGCCTGCTGCTGAATGGGCTATTTCATCAGCTGAAAATTTGGTTTCTGTGGAATTTGGTGACAAAAAGAAGAGCGATAGAAATGCAGACAATTTCACGAGTTTGGGAAATCTGGATGAAGTGGGAAAACTACCAATTGAGCTATGAAGCCAACTGGTGGTCTTGAAACAGTGTTGCAGTTGTTCCTCACTGATTGGGGTTGGTTATTACGTGAGCTTAACAAGCACTACAGTTGAAATAAAAAATGATCTACGCCGTAACTCAAACATTATATTGTATTACCCTGCTAAAAAAAGATGCAAATTAGGTAGGGTTTTATTGTACAGTATCTCCTTTTGGAGAAAACTGCAGAGAAAATCTTAAAATTTCCTCGTTTATTCACTCACATGTGGTTATTAAAGGTGACTGTCTGTGAATAAAAAAAAAATGTCAACTGGGCCACTTGAAATGCAGACGGGCCAGTGAAGACTTAAGCCAACTGGCCCCGAGGGCCATTTTGAAAAAAGTTAAGGAAAAACACTGTTTCGTGGGTTGTAATTACTGCATTAAAAGTGGATAAGACATCGATAGATATAGAATACACCTATGAAATAACATACCTCAATCACTGTTGCCTCGTCTAATGATGGAACAACCGTACATTGGTGTGTGCTAATATGATACTATGCTCATCACAAGCATCAATGATAACCTTGTCTTGCACAGCACCAGCAGGGCTGGCTATATACTCAACTCCACTCTGTTCAGAAAAGAAAACAACTCAAACTTCAAGTTTGCAGAAATTGTTGTTTAGAAATACTCGCACATTTACGAGCCAAATAAAGTTGTTGTGTTGGAGTGCCAGAGCACATTTATGTGACCCGCTCTGGAAAAAGGCAGCATAAGTCGCGCAGGATAGGTCAAGTTTTTGTGACCATATGAAGAAATATGTGGCAGATCCATGCTCATTAAAATACAAAAACACAATGGAAATTCCTGGCGATGCCCAGATACCGCCTGGAATGTCAGCGTTTCGCCTGGAATTTCCATTGTGTTATTAGGCAATGACATGCACAACAACAGGGTAGTATGTGACTTTTTAATCTGCACCTCCATTTAAAAGTGAAGAATTCGGGGTGCCAGCCATTGTGCAAATGTTTCACGCAGAAGGCCAACTTTGGTAATTTTGCTTTTTGATATTTGCAAAATTCTGTTAGCTAGCTTTAAAATTTGGCCTTTTCCAAAGCTAAAGACATTTTTACGCCATTAACTGGAATGGCATTCACTGAAGTGCAATTTTGCAACTTGCCTTGGTGCCCTTGTCGCGACTTCAAATTCTGCCGAGGTTTCCCCTCCCCCCGACATTCATACAAAATGCCTTGAGACCCCTAAGAGATTGAGTAATTGAGGGTAACGTTGCTGTGCTCCTTCTGTGGTGAATTTCTAGCCCTGTGACTGACTTGCCTGATAGGCGCGATCAATGTTATCACGGAATGGGAAGAAGGCATCCGAGCTGAGTGCTACTCCCTTTAACTTGGACATCCATTCCTTGCGCTCTTCCTAAAACAAAAAGGAGTAAATAGAGCTCATTATCCATCAGAAACATTATCCATTTAAAGGTTCCACCAAGAACATCAAGCTCATCTGTTTTTAACATATTGGGATGGGATAGCCTACAAGTTAGACGTGAACGATATCTTAATGTAATGGTTTACAAATGCTTAAGTGGTATGGTTCCGACATACCTTAGCAGCTTGTTTTCTTATGTTAGTGAGCAACACTCTTATCGAACTAGGCATTGTGTAGCAGGTAATCTTTGCCTCCCTTGCCAAAGGACAAAATTTGGTAAGAGAACTTTTCAATTTCGGGGTGTGCAATCATGGAACAAACTGCCATTGTTACTGAAGAATCCTCTTCCAACAAGCTTAAACACGTTTAAGGAGCACCTCTCTCAAAATCTGTAATTGTTTTGTGATTGTATTTTTAATCAATTATTCTTGTTGTTTTAATGTTTATTTTTTTATATATTTTGACTGTTAACTGGGACCTATGGGAGAACAGTTTTTATAAACTGAATATAGGTTCCCCAGTATAAATAAGAAATAAATAAATAAATAAAACATACTGTACCCTGTATTATGCTTTATAACACCCAAGTAAATCCCCGTCTTTTGATTGTATGATAGCAAGTCACATGGCATTAAATAGTTTTACCATTTAATGCTACGTCACCAACCGTGCATTTTTGTTCCATATGATTTTTCCCATTGCACGGCGCGCCCGTTTCCATTGCACGGCACGCGCACTGCATGCATTTCTGTGCAGACACGTTTGCGTAAGACGCACGTGTTAGATGAGTTAGATTCGGTCATTGTGATGCGAGGGATGTCAGGGACTAGGGTCTTAAGTACTTTTTTCATATTCTCAGGCTGTCAGATGTTCTCCAATCAAATGACAATGATCTCTTTGAGCATTATATAAAACAAATAATGAATGTTTTTCATTCGTTTAATGGAACAAATATTTTCATTCGTTGAAAGATGGAATTTGTTCATTCAACTTGGCTTCGCCTCGTTGAATAGAACATTCCAAGTCTAGGCAGGGTGCAAAAACTGCAGTATAAAAATGGTGTTTTTCACAGGGTTGCAGATTTCTAAAATACAAAGTATGATGTTTTTGCATTAAAATAAAGTAAATGCTTTAAAAATTCGTCCGGATAAATAAAAATCAAATTTGCTCAGAACCATGGACTGTATATCTTTAAAACTTGAACATGACATCATCCCGTTTCAGTCAACATGGTCACGTGACAATCTAAAAGTACCACTTGACCCAACTTCGGTTTCCGTTGAAGGTAAGGCACGCTTAAAGATAGTATACATGATTGGTAAACTGTTACAAATAGTTTTATCCCCCTGTGTGATTGAAGATATGCATGATTAAAACCAACCCGAGCAAAAACCAGCTCTGTACTTCGTCTAACTTTTGAGAAAAAAGTCAAAAAAACGGTTTGCAGTCATTTCGCCCAAAACCACTTCGCCCCGAACCATTTCGCCCTGAAGTGGTTTTGGGGCGAAGTGGCATTTGGGCAATGTAGTGTTTGGACGAAGTAATTTGGGGCGAAATGGCACTCGGGCGAAGTGGTTTGGGGCGAAATGCACTTGGGCGAAATGGTTTTGGGGCGAATTTAATTTTCGTCTCATGAGACTAATTTCTCAAAGACTATAGCGCTTCAGACAAAACCATTTCAGGGGAAGCTTTCTACGGTCATCATGTTTATATTGTGTAAGTTAGGCGTAAATCTGTGAAAATTTCTGATTTTCGAGATTACCAATGATGTATACTGCCTTTAAGTTTACCTCTGTAAGTTGTTCAGGCACAGTTTCCAGGTATCCCTCCCAAGTCTTTGTGTCCATATCCTGCAACAAAGGAACAAAGGAGTGATTTTACACAATGCATTCAGAACAAAATAGCAAATTTTGAGTGGTATAGCTAAAACTATTTTAGGTTTTAAACCTTGTTTCCAGGCAGTCAAAATTTGTGTGAGTTGAAGCCTATTTTAGACATTACAGGAGCTTGTTCAGATTTTTCCAAGAAAATCAATTTCGTTCTAACCTAACAATCATATAAAATACCAAGTCAAAATGCTGTCTGAACACAGCCTACCTGACCAACTGTTCCATTGACGTAGACATCGATTACGTTGGACATCTCTGCACGTTTGACTCCCCCCTTGAAGACTAGGCCCAGGACTTTAGGGTGTTGTCTCAGCCACCTATGGACAGAAAACAGCAGAGGGATAATTGTTGAAAAATTAATTTATAGTTCTTAAATAATAGTTCTTGCCACAGTCTTTACGAGTAGTTTTAAGTGAACTAGGGTTGGATGTTTAAAATACCATGTTCTGATGTCATATATGAAAGTATATTTTTATCTGAACCCTGTAAGTGGTGCTTGGAGTATTATTGTGGTGCAATAAAGTGAAATAAAACAACTTTGAAATGACCTCAATAAAGTCATTGTTTTAACAGTTTTAATAAGTTGTACACACTGTTCTCAGCCATTTTGTGTCGGTTTTTAGCGTGTCTTTGGGAAACGCACTTAGTATATAGTGCATACCACGTCGTGATGGGCAAAAATTACTTTGTTGGCATAACTCGTGCAAACATAGCTTCCAAGGTACGCGAAACATGTATTGTTTAATAGCAACCCTGATTGGTTCCCTGACGCCTTACAACTGTCATGATCGTTTCGATCACGTCCAGACTTTGAAAATTTTAGGCTCACTTTATAAGAAAAAGACCACAAAGTGACGCTGTCTGTGACTTGTAGCTCATTAACAATCAAGAATTTACCAAAAGAACAACCATTAAATCACAATAGGTATTATTTTCTGTCGGATATTGTAAACAGAAAGTATCCTACTTAGGTGCGCCACGAAAGAAGCACTTTTAGTGAATTGGCCCAGGCTTAATTGTCAAATGTACGCCTTTACTGTGAAAAAAAACCAGCTATATGTGACGCGATCTGCGAAAATGACTCGCTTCTCGCAAATCCTGGGCTGAGTTTCTGCAACCATAAGTAGAAATCAGCAGTGGATCCGGGCTCATTAAACTACGAAATTACGATGGAATTTCTGTGTGGTACCTGGAAATTCCAGACAGTATCCAAGTACAGACAGGAATTGTCATTGTGTGTTCGTATTTTAATGAGCCTGGATCAGAATCTGATTTCTAGTTATGGTCGCTCAAAGTCCTCGGCCCAGGCTGTGCGAGGATTGACTGTTTTCACAGAGCGCGTTACATACATACACACACAATAAGTCAGGGATATTGTGGGGTGTACGCAGATATTTTATTGAGGGTATGCATTTTGCTGGAATGATGATGTATTTGATTAGACAATTGTATCTGCATGACAGACACTCCTTGTCACAGGAATGGGTGAAAACAGTCAATTGACAAAATAAATTCCAAAATTTAACCACGCCAATATCCCCAACTTATTGTGAGTAGTGTATATTTTGCTTGAAAACAATGTACATTGACTGACCAGTTGTTAGCCTTGTCTCCAGCCAGACGTGTGCAGTGAATACGCGACTGCTGACCGGCTCCAGTACCAATCACCTGACCATCGCGAGCGTAGCACACTGAGTTGGACTGTATGTACTTGACTGCGATCGTTGCCACGACCAGGTCACGCAGAGCATCGGCTGGTAACTGAAGCAAACGGACAAAAAACACAGATTTTGATTATAAGCTGGATAAGCATCGAGTGTTATTGAATGGCACACCACTATAACTGGTTTTGGTCGGTTTGGTTTGCATGCACACATGTAGCAGGGCTGTAGTCAAGTACTCACTTTCCGAGTCCTAATCCTTAGGTCCGAGTCCAGCATACAACCGAGTCCTCAGCAGGGGCCATCCATTGTTAACATTTTCACAGTTCTACAAAGAGTAGGAAGGAGGGAGGGAGGGAGGGGAGGGAGGGAGGGGAGGGAGGGAGGGGAGGGGGGAGGGAGGGGAGGGGGGAGGGGGGGGGGGGGAGGGGGGAGGGGGGGGGGGGGGGGGGGGGGGGGGGTCGAAGGCTGCGTAGGACTTTACATACACTGTAAAATTTTGACATTTCATGGTACTGGAAAAAAATGTGGATAAGTAGTATTTCGGGGGGAGGATGGAGGGTCTTGAAAAATACATGTACCGGGGTACTACTCTCTGTAAAACAGTGAAAATGTTGACAACTTTGGACGGCTCCTAATTTGTAAATTTTAGGGAAGAGAGGGGAGAGTCCATTATTCCAAACTTATTGTATCAATTAATCTTACGTCAATCCTTTTGGTGACCAAATTTTCAAAGAGCTTTTTCTGGATGACAGCATTATTACGCAACTGCTGAAGCTGTAGGCCATACAGCGTCCGAGTCTCCATTTCGTCCGGCTCGTAACTAGGATCCATCTGTGGGGAGGAAAAGCATACAAACTGCAATTAGCCTTTTGCGTCACGTGTAACCATTGCACCATGACTGGTGCCCCGAATTCTTCACTTTCAAATAGAGGTGCAGTTTAGAAAGTCACATACTATGCTGTTGTTGCTATGTGGTGCAAGACAATACTAAGCTGGTTGCTTTATGCCATTCTCTCATACCATGAACACAGTATTGATTCTGTACAATGTACTTTACAATTGCCACATGCACGCAGTCACATTACATACCAAAAATAATTTAGTCTGGTCATCTGTATACCAACTGTGCACGTGAAAGTAAGTAAGTTAGTACATCAGATGCTTTTAATGAGAGAAAAAAGCTAATTCAAACATACCTCAGACAGATTACGCATTCCTATTGGGTAGTCTGGCCAAAAGTAACATTTACAAGGAGTATAACACAGTTGAGTCTTTTAATGGTATAAGGGGGAATTTTGGCAAGAAATACCTTAATTTGTCTGGTCTCAAAATAAAAGAAATAAGTTTTAGTTGCTCTAAAGAGATAACTTAGGCCCAAAAAGGGTTAAAAATAGTGCAACAATGTGCCTTTCTAAAAACCCCGTGTACAAATTTCAAATATACGCTCGTAACCGGGACGGACACTTCTTGTTACATTTTAGACCGTCCTGGTTATGAGCATATTGAAAATTTGTACACAGGAATTTTAGAAAGACATGTTGTCATATTATTTGTAACTTTTTTTGGGCCTATTTAAGTTATCTCTTTAGAACAACTAAAACTTATTTCTCTTATTTTGAGACCAGACAAAGGTATTTTCTGGAAAATATGGTCCGTGTTGCCAAAATGCCCCATTTACTGTGGAAAGACCTATTTAAAGAAGAATGTTGGTAAACTAGCCTGCAGAAATTTTAGCAACATACATACCAATGCTTCAAAAAAATCTTTAAAATAGGTGAATGGTTTTCAAGTTAAGTTTTGTTTTTCATAGGACTTTCAAATCTCATCCTCTTGGACAAAGTTGATGCAAGTCACTCAATAAAATTTGTCAAGGCTTGTTTACATGATCTTAGTTTTGGGTTGAAATTCATTGGCGAATGACAAAGTTATTTAAGATCGAAAGTAGGATAATATATGTACATGTAGTAGAATGCACTGTACCATATGCAGAGCAATCATGGTATGTGGGCACAATGTTATCACAGCTCATACATGGGTCATTCTATAAATTTCGGGTCTAGTTTTTCTGTCCCCTGTTACGTCTGAGATCTTGTAAAATGTTGTAGTTTGTAAATTCAGGACATATTCTTTAAATGCCTTCTATTTCAAAGAGTGATTACATAAAGTACAATGCATAAAAATGTGTTTTGAAGGCATTTTTAATAATACTTGTACGGCAAATGGCAGTATGTCAGGTGTAACAGGGACAGGAAAATGTCACACGTTGGACCCCAAATTTATAGAATGACCCACATGCCCTCTTGCCCCCAACCACCACCATTATTATTATTATTATAGCCACACATTATGTTCCATGTACATGTATAGACAGATCAAATTACACTATTAATGTACATCAATATGATAAAGGCCACAGGGAAAAATAGCCATGTTTCCTATGCGCTGGCAGAGTGGGACGTTAACTTCTTTGACAACGGTTCACGCTACTTGCATGGCAATGCGTTTCTCCATTCGTTTTGCACAGGAGCCACAAGGGAAACATTTTCTGTTGAGTTTTTCTCCTACAGACATCACAAAATAAGGTGGCAGGATAGTGTACCGCTATGAGAGCAGGTATGAGCAAACCATTGCAAGTCATTATTGTCCTTATTTTTTAATATTTTCTTCTAAAATAACAATACATGTAGTAAAATACACTGTGCACAAACACAATAGATGTAAAACGTGAGCGTGAACCAGTAACCATAGTTAAGGTCCAGCGCCTGCAATGCGACTTCACGACTCCGCCAGCGAATTGCACGCCCCAACCTACATGTACCGGTAGATACACTACTTACAATAAGTTGGGGATACATGTATTGTGGGGTGTATGCAGATATTTTATTAAGGGCATGCATTCCGCTTGAATGATTTTGTATATGATCAGGCAATAGACCGATCCAGTAAGCTCCGCCCATTTAGAAATTGCCTAGCAACATGCCACACGTGCGATGAAACATGCACACGCACACAGAAACTGCACGCTCGAAAGCAAAATGTGCACTTAAGTATCCGGTCGTATGCATAACGCGCGCCATCGAACAAAAGCATCTCGACACACATCTAGAACGAAGTGAATGCACAACTTAGCAAAACGACAAGCTAATTTTGGTAAGTTTTTCACGTTTACACAAAAACACATTTATGAAGAGATTAAAAGTAGGTTAGGATAGTCTATACAATCCGTTTTAAACCGGCTAGGCCTCCTCTGCGCTGATAAAAATTATGTTTATGGTGTTTTTGCGTCACTCGTGCTGCATTTGCCGTAGCTCTGTGCACAAAATTTTGAGGACTCAGGTAACCAAAGTGGAGATCTGCTTTTTGATTACCTGAACCTGAGGCTGTGATTGGTCAATTCCAAAATGGGGGGAGCTTACTGGATCGGTCTATTGTATCTGCATGACAGACACCTTGTCACAGGAATAGGTGAAAACAGTCATTTGAAAAAAATCCAAGATTGAACCACACCAATATCCCTAACTTATTGTGAGTACGACACGAATGTAGACAAACGTCCACATTTGTTGTGAGTAGTGTAAATCATAAAAGAATAGAATACAAGATCATGCTACTAACTTACAAAGCATTGAACAGCCGAGCACCGGCGTATATCACAGAGCTCATTAAAAGCTACCAACCCCATTTGGCACTGAGGTCAGCATCTCAACATCTACTCTGTGAGCCGAAGGTGAAAACAACAACCTACGGGAGGAGCTTTTCGGTGTCGGCACCGCGCCTATGGAATAGTCTGCCACCTGCCGTCCGTAGCTCACAGACATTGGTGCAATTTAAGTCTCGCGTTAAGACGTACTTGTTTAATAAAGTGTACAATGATGTTTAGGTCAAATTGCATCTATATCACAGGTGTCCTGTTTTTGTTTTTTTGAACTAGCTGAATTTATTTTATTTTTATGGTAATGCCTGGCTGTATTTTTAACTTTTTAATCTTGGTTTTTATGCACTTTGTATTTTTAGTGATGTTAAGCGCATTGAGGCCGTAGCTATATGCGCTATATAAGTTTGAGGTATTATTATTATTATTATTACAGAACCTACATCTTTTTGTTAAAAAAAATGAAACCAATTAATTTTTGCATACACTGACTGTCTGGGGTAAAAATACTAACCATCATCCCACTCTAATATTTCTGGTTAAAAAATGTTTACGATACCCCTCTGCAATACCCATCCCCCGCCCCCAAACACCCGCCCCCCCCCAAAAAAAAAAAAATGCTTCCGACCAACCCACCCTAAAATGTTTGATTGTAAGAGGAAACAGCCATTTATTTTCCCTTGGCCAAGAGGGACGTTCCCTTCAATGTGCAACTGAGCCAGTCAATAGTTTAAAGGGCAAGTAATGACGCACTTTAAATTCACAGCCTGCATGCCTGTACACTGAACATTTACCCAGGCACAAATAAGGATTTCTTCTGATTTAGGGCAACGCTACAATTCTACAGTTTGCTGTGTTTGGTATTAAGGTAAGCATTTTTTATGCTTATTAAGCATTATTTTGCTTAGGTAGAAAAGAATTTAACATGAAAAGTTTTAAACACTGCCCATAGACTACTAAAGTGAAAACGTCACCCTTTGTGTGTTGTCATGGTCATTGGGTCTACACTAAAACCAGTGAACTGTTTTCCTGTGCTATACCAATGGACGATTCAGATTACCAGCAAATGTTTAGACCCAATTACCATGGCAACCGACGTCACACTTTAGTAGTCTATTGCAGTCATTGGGCTCATTAGTTTTCAGATCTCTCTTTTTTGCACGACATAGAAACAAAAATTTAGTCTGATCAAGTGGATACCAAGTGTTTATGTAAAAGGAAGTACGTCAGTAAACCAAATGCTATTCATGCAAAACATTTTTATGGTGGTATGTCTCTCCACCACTTTTATTGTCAGGATGGTCTACCTGAATACCTTCTCTGTGTTCTTCATTAATTCTCCCTTTCTCTTTCATTAATTCTCACTTTCATCAACCATTGCATTTCTTTTTTCATTTCTCCTCCATTTCTTGTCTTCAATCAGCATCCCCTGGAGAATTGTTTGTTGGCCTTTCTGTATACTGTGGCTGCGTTCAAGCGCGTTTGTGTTAACACGAGAATACAATGTACTCCTGCATGCACAAACGCCAAGAATAACGACACTCGGGTACCCCACAAATGGGGAGTGTGCACCTACTCCCCACGAGTGTCATGTGATTTGTACAAAGATAGTTAAATATTGGTGGAATTTTTATTATTATTATTACTATTTATTTCTGGTATTCATACCAAGGATTCCTCAATAGTGCTTATTGCACTGTCACTTGCAAGCGTGAAGAATTAGAATTATAAATGGCCAGAGACACCGGGGAATCCCCTTGCTCTTCACGAAAGAATGCTCTGGGATCTTTAGAGTGCGTTACCATTACCTAACACACTGGACCAACGGCTTTACATCCCTTCCGAAGGATGGAGCAAGTGTGGTTGAGTGCCTTGCCCAAGGGCACAGGTACCGCAGCCGGATTCAAACCCGCAACCCCAAGTTCTCACCTATGATTGCGAGTCAATGACCCAAACCACTCGGTCACGGTACCCCACCCACTCGGCCACGAATGAATTTGCTCAACAAGTCAACTCGTTAACTGAAACAACAGCTCCCTAAGGTTTGTTCTAGACGGCAACAATGATTCCGCAAAGGTTCCCACAACTTCAGTTTCTCGTGAGCAGTGAAACTGCCTTTTTTTCAGCAGTCATGGCAAGAGAGAATTTTCTTAACTGATGGCCATTCGCGCATGCGGACTGCAGACTTGCCGTTTGCATAATGTGACTTGAGTGCATTGCACACGCATTACTCCAGAGTAACGAGATGTCGAGAACTGTACGCTTGAATGCAGCCAATGATTCTTTCCTTGTTATATCCATTTTCGTTCATCCTCTCCGATCCATGTACATGTAGTTCTGCATTTGTCTCCTTTGTTCTTTACTCAATTCCATCGATACATTTTGTAGGGTACTGAGGCCGAGTGGTTAGGGTCATTAACTCGCAACACTCAGGTCAAACTTGGTGTTACTTGTTCAACACCCAGTCGTGGTACCTGTGCCCATGAGCAAGGCACTTGACTACAATGCATAGTTCCGAGATTGCCCAGTTAACCCCGCCCTTTAGATACTGTTGCTATGTGCTCACAAACCATTGCAAAAAATGGCGACACACAACGTACAAAGCAACGGGACTCTGCATGTAAAGCACAGATTCATTAGAGAAAACTCAAAGGTATTTATGTTTTAGGGTCGACAGTTACCGTAGCACACACTGAGTAAAGGGCTAGTAATGCAGGAATGCCATATATTCATAAAAATGCGCTTTCCTACCTTTGACCAGCGAATCGCCCGACATTGAAACCAAAATTCACCCGGATCACTACATACAACATACTGTACAAACTGTATACATGTGCAGAAAATCGCGTGTTTGTGAGGCAATGCACTTTGACCTATGTGGGCGCTGTCTGCTACATGTAGCTCTGTTGTGATTGGTCAACAGGACGGAACTATGCATTGCTCCATCCCTCAGAAGTGATGTAAAGCCATTGCTCAAGTGTGTTGTGTAATTTCATCCACCCTCTGCATTAAATGTCTTCATTCATGTTTGCAGTGTTTCCTCTCAGTCTATGCCGTCTTCCCTTCTTGATCTATCTACTTGGACAATACTTCTTGGGATGTTTGAATATTTCCTTACACTGCAGGGTATCCGAGTGCCAATGGTTTCAAAGAAATGGATGGAAATCAAATGGTGAGAGACATTGATGCATTTATCAGAGCTGGTGTGAAAGACACTCGCCGGGGACACTATCCCAAGCCCCATAATGGTTACAATTGGCCAAAGAGATGTGTTATGCTGACCCCAGAGATTTTCCGCAACGACCCCAACAGACAGAACGCGCATGCAGAAACACAATTCCTGAATGAGCTTGCCACGTGGACCATTTTTACGGATATGCACATCACATTGAAAATTTACATGAACTACTCCCCATGTGACAGTTGTGCTTTGGAGATAATAAAATTCCTGGAAGTACATACTAACATAAGCTTTGTCATTAAATATGTTAAGCTTCACAATAAATCAGGGCCAGGGGCTGAGCGACTGATTGAAGAAGGACGAGTCTTGTTGGAAACTGTCGACGGAGACGATTGGCAAATCATATTAACGAGCATCTTAAAATGCCATGGAGTGAAAGTACCTATTGTAAGCCCACAAAGGTATGGATGGTTGCAAAAAGCCCTTGATCAACTACAGATTGAGAATATGCCTAAATGGATTAATTGGCGAAGAGAAGCAGATGAGGATGCTCGCAAAAAAAATGTCACCCTCCTGTCACAAAACTGAGTATCGCTGAACCATGCTCATGTCATGCTCATGTCATGCACAATTTGATGTTTTTTCTTCTAAAAATCATTCTTCTGCTTCTAGGTCTGTGCAATGTCTATGAATTAAAATTTTAAACCTAGATATATTTTATACACAATTTAAATGTAGACATGTATAAGGCCGAGAAAAAAAATAGCCGTGTTTCCTATTACCCGCCCCAACCTAGAAAATTATGCAGAACCTATATCTTTTTGCTCAAAAATCAATACAAAATAAAAACTTATTGTGCCTACCTAAAAACCTAAATTGTGTGTACATCGCCTTTATTTTTTTACCCCTTCAAAGGATGGCTCTATCTTGTGCATTTGCAATGTGCAAGTGGTAAAAAACAAATACTGACCATCATCCCACCCTCATATTTTCTGCTGAAAAAATTTAGAGCAAAAGAAAAAGATTTATTTCCCACCCTCAATTCTTTTTTTATGTAATAAGAAACGGGTATTTTTTTCTTGGCCTAAATGTGCAATTATGGACAGAAAAATTGTATTGCAATAACGGTCTACAAAATAGTTACAAAATAATAGTGTTAATCACTTTGTGACATTTTTATGTTTTGATTTATTGGTATATATTGCATATTTTCTTATCATTGGAGGATGTGTTGATAAAGTATTTTGTATATTTATTTAGAGTTTAATGACAAAATACATGTATAAGAAAAGCATTTATGAATATATGTATATTAGTAGTAATTGGAAAATAGTAATGGAATTCAGGCACTAATTTAAATTCTTAAAAAATCTAGAAGAGAGTGCAGATTAATACAGATCCCAGGGTTGCAGTCAAATCCATCACAAGTCTATCACAAGTCCGTCACAAGTCCAGTTACAAGAAACAAAGGATGAACACGAACAAGAGAATGCCTTTGTTGGAGTTCATTTGAATAGCTTATGACTTTAACTAAGACCCGGGGACTTGCGAGGGACTTGTGAAGGCTTGTGAGGAAATGTGATGGACTCGACTACAACCCACACAGACACAGAGTGCAGTTTAATGCAGATTAATAGCCCTCGGACTTAGCAATTTTTTTAATATCCGGAAGCTTGTATTATGTAAAACAAATTTTCCCACTTACATCATGTGCAGTAGTGTTTAACATTGCTTTTAAATTGTAATTTATACTTTTCAAATGTATCAAAACATTGTGTAAAAGTGATAATGCATAGTTCCGACCTGTCAATAAAGCCAAACCCGCCAACCAATCACAACAGAGCTAGCAGACGGCGCCCACATAGGTCAAAGTGATGCAATCATCACAAAAAAATCACGCGATTTTCTGCCCATACAGTTTGTATGTTGTATGCGCCAGTGACCGGGTGAATTTTGGTTTCAATGTCGGGCGATTCGCTATTCAAAGGTAGGAAAGCGGATTTTGTTGAATATATGTCATCCCTGCATTACTAGCCCTTCGCTCAGTGTGTGCTACGGTAACTGTAAAAAAAAAGGAGCCTAGTATAAAACAAAAGGCCAAGTCAAGAAAAAAAGCTCAGCTTAAAAAAAATTGCCTTGCCCACACCCCAAAGACCCAACCGAAGACCCAGCCAAATAAAGGCCGTAAAACTTACCGTCAGGATGCAGTATTTTCCCCCTTTCTTCTTGGTCAGAATCGCCAAAGCCTCAGGCTCGTACCCAGGGGCAATGATGCCATCGGACACCTAGCAATAAATGAGCCACATGTCAAGTACAACATGTGTATTCACATGTACTTAGAATTACATGGGTTATTAAACAATGCACATGTAGATGTATGGAAACAAGGATGAAATAAATCTGCTTGGTTACCTTTTCTATATTAAAATACATTCCTTCTCCATTTTAGCACTATGACAAACTGAAAATCTCACAATTTGAATATTTTCATTTTTGAAAGTAAAATGTTTGATCTACTGATTTTGAAAATCCTATACCCCAAGCATATAATCCTATATACACAAGCAGCAAAGCATTAAATCAATGTTTACAAGTGTACCACCTGCTGCACAGACTTTGAAAATTACTATCCCGTGACTAGGGATGGGACGTTTAACCGGTTAATCATTTAACCGAAAAAAATGAAAAACAGTTTGCCGAACGTTTAAACGAAACCCAAGTTTAAAGAATTTACAAATTTTTCAGAGGATTATTTGTAATGACTTCATGAAACTGAAATAAATTTATATGGGGTCGTAGTAAAATTTTGATAAAGGATAAGGTTCAATGATTATTTTTGGGGCGTAGAGGTATTGTGTACATTGCACATGCATCTTAGTTTTTACTATAAATACCAGCAGCAATCTTTAGTGTCGGCCGACCGGTTAACCGACACTTGAAAGAATTGCAAACCAGTTTCTGAATTAACCGTAAATTCCCATCCCTACCCGTGATCACAACATTGCCTGCAAAAGTTATATTGTCAGTTGTTCTCAGTGAATTCGACTTTTTCAATTTTTAAGGCATTCACTTTAACGAAAAAACATCATACTTTGTATTTTAAACATCGGCAACCCTGTGAAAAATACTGTTTTTATACGACCCTTACTTAGAATGCCTTTTGCATAAATTTTCAAAAAGGTTCTGGGTCATAATCCCTAAAAATAACCACTTATTCATATAACAAAAGAAATGCACATCTACCGTCATCTGCCAATTTAAATTTTAGTTACTAACATGATTGGCAAAAAGGGAGTTACCAATCGCCAAAAGCGTTTATAATCCTTCACATGAATTGTGTGAAATTTGTCTGCTCTATGGTGGCTAATTTGCAAAATATTGGTAGTTGCAAAATTGTGCAGTTTCTTTTTTGTCGAGTATAGTTATATGTGTATGGGTTTACGGTACAGTTATAGTCTGTGCTCTAACAACAAATATTCACATATTTGCATCTGTTTAAATGATAGTATTAAACAGAATGATTAATTTTTCTGATCAATTTTAGAAACCGTATTTTTTTAAGGGGCCATCCAAAGTTGTCAACATTTTCATGGTTCTACAAAGCGTAGGAAGAGGAGGGGGAGGGGGTGGGGGCGGGGGTTGGGGGTAGGCCACGTAGGACTTTACATGCACTGTAAATGTTGACATTTCACGGTAGTGACAAAAAAATGTTAATTAGTATATCGGGGGAGGGAGGGGGGATCTGGAAAAAATACTACGCTCTGTACGGGGGGCAGTGAAGAAAAACTTCTTGATATCAGGTACAGGTGGGGGGCGGGGGGGAGGCGGGTTGTGCCATTTTAGACTCAAGTCTGATATTGCGTATCACCAATTATGTATAAGGTATACTTCTCATAAATTTGTTAAGCATGCGCGACCTCAGACTTGAAAAATGTCTAAAATGGTACAATCTGCGCCCCGTACCTGATATAAATAATTTTTTCTTACGCTGCCCCCCTGCTCTGTAGAACCGTGAAAATGTTGACAACTTTGGACGGCCCCCAATATAATTTCTTTTAGCTCAGCCATAAAACCCACCTCTCTGGATATAATTTTAGCAGTGAGGACATCACAGACATCAGACAATGCCACAAAGTCACCAAACGACGACATGCGATCAGCACCTGGTGTGTAAAAACAAACTCATCAATAAAATTCAGAGGCTTCAAAATGAACACCATTTAAAACGGCACCAAAAGCATCTTAAACATTTTCAGCTTTTGGCAGGAGTCGCCAATTGACCTTAATTACCCAAAAGCAATTTTTAACCCCATATCTCCTGAATCAGTTCGTTACCGAGCAACAAAGTAAATGCAAATTTCACTCCTAAAGTGTGACGTGCGTTGCCATGGTTTAGAGCCATTGCCTAGGCAACTATTAAAAGATGACGTATTCACTTCGGCAGTCTATTGATTTGGGAGGATTGAATGTTGTCAGAGTTTGTAATGGCCCGGTCACACATAGACGACGCATGGCCCGCGCACAGAAAATTCAGCAGAAAATGGAAAATAGGATCAGTGCGTCGTTGTCAGGATTTGGGAGAGGCTAGCCAGCTGACACCGAATGCATAGCGTATTGCTGACGCGCTGCGCGTATACTGGGCGCATACAAAGCGCATACAGACCGTATACAGAGCGCACATGTCAACAACCCCAACGAATGCATCATGTGTTGCTAGCGTGTGGGACGAATGGCCAGCGCATGCACCGCGAGCTCAACGCACAGCCCGCGAACGGCAACGGTCACGTGACTGTGCCTATAAAAAGCGTCGGCTCGTAGATCAAATTTCTTCTGAGGTGGTTCTTCTAGACACGATCAGTAGGAACCTCTGTCATCACCCATGAGGGTCGGAGGAGAAGTGATGAGGATGTGGTGCGGGACCCGCTTATTTACCGTATGACTACACGCTACGTACACGCCAGGTATACGCTAGGAACACGCAAGAAGAACGTTGGGTGCGTTAGAGACCCGCTCGGCACGCTCATATTCGCCGCATGTTTGCTGGGCATGCGTTTGAAGCACGCTAGGTGTGCGCTAGGCGTGCACTAGGCGTTCGCTAGACCTCAGCCGCCGAACTTACAATGAATACACAGCGTGCGCTCCGCGTATGTCTGGCGTTGGTTTAGCGCGCTCTGCGCGTGTCTGGCGTCCTTTTGACGTGTACATTCATGCGTCGATCTCCGCGCACATTTTTGTGCATGCACAAAAAATTCCGACGCACACAGCGAATGACGTCGAATGCATAACGTTGGTCCAACGCGCTCGACGAACGAGTAACGCATAATGACGCACACCTAGCGAACGACAACGCACTGGGAAAAATTGCAAATTTTCAATCAGCGGGCCGTGCATCCCCCATGCGTCGTCTATGTGTGACCGGGCCATAACAAACAAATACATGTAAAAATGCTTGACCTTTTGTTTCCGGTTTGCAAGTACCTTTACGAATGGCAGGCTCACTGGCTTGGTCTATCTCGGAAATATTAGCGTTGCTAAATCAAATATCTGGTTTGAACGTCAACTTGAACGTTCACTTCTGTTGAGTAGATAAAACCACCAAAGATCCCAAACGAATAAAGTATACATGGACGGAAATCACAAAGACCGTCTGAAGCCGAATAAAGAACTTTTGAAAATGGCTATAATGCAACGTATTTGAGCCAACTAAACGGCGCCAAAATATTTGTGCCACTTGCGGACTACCAGCGACACGCTGTCAGGGCTGTGTGGTTTTTCTATGGCGTGTAGGGTTACCAGTTTATCTCAGTCGGAAAAATAAGATGTAAATTCATTTTGCCCCAAAACCACGTCGCCCTGGACCACTACGCTCTGAAGCACTTCACCCAAAGGCCATTTCGCCCCTAAACCACTTTGTCCAAACACTACCTCGCCCAAATGCCACTTCGCCCCAAAACAACTTCATGGACGGGCTGTGGTTCAGGGTGAAGTGGTTGATGGCGAAGTGGTTTTGGGGCAAAGTGGTTTTGGGGCAAAGTGGTTTTGGGGCAAAGTGGTTTTGGGGCAAAGTGGTTTTGGGGCAAAGTGGTTTTGGGGCAAAGTGGTTTTGGAGAGAAGTGACTGTAAACCATTTTTTGAATGTTTTCTCAAAAGTTAGACGAAGTACGGAGCTGATTTTTGCTCAGGTTGGTTTTAATCATGCATACATGTACCTTCAATCATACAGGGGGGATGAACAGTTTACCGATCATGTATACTACCTTTAAGTGGCCCTATAAAATATAGCGTAGGCCCAAGACTTAACCCCCGAGATCATTGGATCTGTGTCTACCTCTGGCCCTGGCGTATGCAGTGGCTAGTGGTGTCAGCGGCATTAAGTCAGCAACCATACACAACTTGGCTTGTTCAGGACTCAACTCCACACCCACAGCAGCACCTAAACTCCGAGGAGGAAATATCAGAACAGAATAGCGAGTCAGAGGATGAAGGGGGAATAATTTATTTTTCAACAGAATTTCAAAGAATTAAAAAATAAATTGGCAAAATGTTAAAGGAGCGTATTCAGATTTTACCAGAAAATGAATTTCGTTTTAACCCAAAATACCTTCCCAAAATACTATCCATGGGAAGAAAACTCCAATTTGGGTGCGGAAGCAAAAAGGTTGGTGTAATCACTGCACTGCTTTATAGAACCAGATAAATTAGTTTACAAAACATTGGTGTTTTTTTACGATATCCTTGAAAATATACAGATTGAGAACGTGAAATTTCAGAATGGTAATGAGAAAAATATGATAAATGATATGGTATCAAAATCTCAATATCCATGGGAAAAATGGGGGTGCCAAAAAAGTGAACTAGACACGCTTCTTTAAAAGGCATGGGCACTGAAAGAGTTAATGGGCTAACAATCTACGCTAATCCCAAACGAACCTGCTGGACTGACATGCTTAAACGACGTGGCTGCCGGTATGCCGAGAGCAGTACGCAGCTCCTTCACCAGCTGCCATGCATTGAATGCATCGCAGAGGTTGATGAACCCCGGCGAACCGTTGAGTACCTTCATGGGGAGCTCAGGGCGAGTTGTGAACAGCTGGGCGGGTTTCTGATGGGGGTTGGTGCCGTAACGAAGGACTTGCTGGGATACACCGCTGCAGTACTGCTGACGGAAGAAGTCCGAGATGGCGGCGTCGTAAAGCGCGGTGTGGGTGAATGCCTGAAAGATCAAAGTAACACAGAGGTTTAGAAAGTGATCATTATAGATTTTTTGTAGGTTTGTATTTTGCAACCTCAATATTTTCCTTTTGCTTGTGGTACAAGGTGATATGGAAACTACATACAGTAGCCACCTATTCAATTGATTTTATTACAATCCATATGAGCTGAGATGTTTTATTTAAAAAAATTATTAAAATCCAGAGAAAAATTTTAATGGATAACAGTGGCACTGAAAACTGGGGTCCCTAACTACATTAAAATTCACTCTGTGAATTTTTTATAAAAAGTCTGAATTTTGGGTATAAATGACCCTTTCCATGTCTTTCAGATCAAGTCATTCCAAGGCCAAGCCCCAAGGCATCCAAAGGCCAAGCCCCAAGGCGTCCAGAGGTCAAACCCCAAATCAATTTGAGGTCAAACCGTTTAACCCTCGGAGATGCACCGCCCAGACAAAATTGCATGGAGACTCCAAGGGGAGACCCGGGAAGGCACTTTGTATAAATGCGTAAAAAACACTGTTTGGCAGACACAATCCTTTCTCTAATGGTCTCAATAGATGATTGGAGGTCCCCTCAAGACACAGCTGTTTACTGGGCCCACAGCATAGGATTGATTGATTGATAGCTGCTTTTATGCAGGACGGCAAAAGGGCCTTACTCATAGAACATGTATACAGAACATATGTTTTTACACAAATCAATGGGCCTGGGCTTGAGGCCAAGATTTCCCAGGGTGGACCTGAACGGTACGTGAACTCAACCTTGAAACAAAAATTCACTCTGATCACCGCATATAAACTGTACGGCTGATCATCACCTTATCACATGATTTTGTTTGTTTGTGAGAAAATGCACTTTGACCAATGTGGGGCGCTGTATAGCTCTGTTGTGATTGATCGGCGGGTTCGGCTTGATTGACAGGTCAGAACTAGATGCATTGGCCCAAAGGTTTTTAGTAATTAAAAATATACAAAAATGTGCCTTCGGGACGCTCCCCTTAGCGCCTCCTAGTCGGGGATTTGCCAAGTCTGGTTGCATATAACAGACTTGCCTTGACTGCCAGCTTCTGCCTAGTTTCTAGTGTTGTGTCCTTGTCATCACGGCCTTCTAGCTCCCCAAGTACACTGAAATGGGTAAAAGTAATCCATGGTATATTCAACAAGAACTGGTTTCATTCCAGTGAATAATTTGTTTTATGCCATTACGTTCGTCTAAATCTTCTTCTTGTTACTCTTTTTCAATTACAGGAACAATAAGTTGCAATTGACATATAACATAGAAAAATGGAATTCATTTTTTTTCCTTTTGTTTCACAAAATGTTGAAATATTTGTGTGGAAAGTGTGAGAAATCTTTTCTCACTTATGGGAACACTTTTTGAAAACTTTCTCCCAATTTTCACAAGGTGTAAACACTTGTCTTATACTTGCACAAAAGCACTTTCTGGCCAGTGTCCTGCCTGTGTGAAAAGTGTTGCTAAACAGCTCAATGAAATTGGGTTCAGGTCTGGTTGCAGAAGTTACAGCTTCGTGTGTTGATAGATACTGAAAACACCTTAATCTTATCAAATAAATACATATTTTTTCTAAACTTATTTTAAAAAGTTGGCGTTTACCTGTTGTAGTCATTTGGGTCACACACCACGGTGACTCTGGAATGGTTTTTGGCAGCTGCTCTAAGTAAAGTCACACCTCCTGTGGTAGAGAAAAAGGACCAGCCTTGACGCTGCAATGCACTTATGTACAGTAAAGTCTCACTTATAAATACACATTCTACTGGCAGACAGCACGTCACATAGATGTCTTAAATTAGGGAATAATAGTGGATTTGGCCAGTCTTAGAACATACGTTTAAAACCGGCTAGGGGCATGGACGCTGTTAATGGTCAGATACAAAACCATTTTTATTCCCATTCATAAATACCTTTTTGTTTAAATCGGTCAAACTCTCTAAAATTCTTCGATAATCTTGTCGTTTTGCCATGTTTTGCATTGTATTTTCTTACATGCATGAGATGCATCGCATTCATTTAAACTGCGTCGAGTTGTTTTTGTTCGATGTGCGCGTTACGTGGGTTGTACAAGCACGCACACGACCGGGTACTTGTCACAGTGCACATTTTGCTTTTGGGCGCGTGCATTTTCTGCACACAAACACAAACATTTCAACATTTTGTGAAACAAAAGGGGAAACAATTAACAGAATTCCATTTTTCTATGTTATATGTCAATTGCAACATATTGTTCCTGTAATTGAAAAAGAGGCTAGGGGCAAGGACGCTGTTAATGGCCAGAGCCAAAACCACTTTTATTCCCATTCATAAATACCTTTTTGTTTAAATCGGTAAAACTCGCCAAAATTCTTTGATAATCTTATCGTTTTGCCATGTTTTGCATTGTACTTTCCTACATGCATGAGATGCATCGCATTCATTCAAACTGCGTCGAGTTGTTTTTGTTCGATGCGCGCGTTACGTGGGTTGTACGTGCACGCACACGACCAGGGGCCGTATTCATAAAACACACTTACCCTAAGGGCAAAACTTACACTTAACTTTTAATCCCTTAGCCAAGTTGCACTTAAGTGTGTTTTATGAATACGGCCCCTGGTACTTGTCACAGTGCACATTTTGCTTTTGGGCGCATGTACAATACGTGCTGAATAGGGTCACGGGCGTGGGCCAGGCTAAAAAGTGTTTAAGACTAGCCTTCATCATCCATTCGAGACTTGTCTTCGTCGTCCGTTTAAGACTGGTCATGTGATGTGCTCTCAGCCAACGGGGATACGTAAACTGTCTAAGGTACGTATGAATAGACGATAAAGGCCCAGCCGGTTTTCAACACTTTGTATTGTGGCCCTAGTCAGTTTCAACGCTTAAGGAAAATGCAGATGCACACAAAAAATGCACATGCCTGAAAGCAAAGTTTATGCAGCGCGACAAAAAGTTTGCCAGGCCAAATGAATGCATGTACAACACGCATGCAATACACGTAACCGCGAGCGATCGAGCGGAAACAACTTGATGCGCAGCACTTGGAAGTTGTTTGGGGGGTTAAAATCAAGGTTTTTGATCTTTATGCTAATGAAAATTTACATATGCATGAGCAAAGTGGTCATGTCACATTACGAAAACACAGGAAAATCTCATTCAACTGTGCACAAAAGTTTCCACAATTTTCTCCAACTAGCTGAAACTTTTGTAACCCACGACGGTTTAGGTTTGTTTTACATGTTGCCTATTGCAAACCATGAAAAAACTAAGGCTGGAAACTGCAGCATTTTTCCACAATTCCATTTTGAAGTCCTGTTTTTTCTTCTGCTGTGTGTTCCTAAAGTGACATGCCCTAAACAGCGTCCTATTTTTGTGAGTTTATGTGAAGAAATTTTTTAAATTGAAAAGTACATGTAGAGGAATTATTTCCAAAAGTCCTCCCTTTGCACACCTCAACTCACCAATATCAATTTGCTCTACTGCGGCTGCCACAGTCACATCTGGCTTTGCGATGGTCGACTCAAATGGGTACAAATTGCACGCTACCAACCTACAATTGAAAAAATAAAAATAAATTGTTTTATAGGACTTCACAAATCTGTAGTTTAGCATTTTAAAGACATTTTAAAAACAGTTACAACAGCACTACATAACTAAAGAATAATGCTGATAAACTGCCCTTTAGAATAAAAAAACTGCCCTGTTAAATAAAACAGGCTGTGACGTAAAACAATGGCTCAGCGTTTAACGAGGCTGCCAGAGCTAATTTAAAATTTGTCAATAAATGCAGTAATACTTCAGACAACCTGAAATATTCATGCATGTTTTAAGTATTGAATTAATGGTCTGCAGACAATTTTTTTAAAGCACCTTCAGTTGGCAATTTCTCCCACAAAGGTACCGTTTTACGCAGGAAAAAATGTCTGTTGTGTTTGTTACCATTGCTATCAACATTTAGCCGGAATTTTCATGCCAACTCGTGTACATTTTGGGTCACTGCAAATGTTGTATTGGGGCTTTAATGTCTGCATGTGTACTTACATTTGGCACATATGGCTGTTTACATACATACTGTATATGCACCCATTTAATAGCAATAGGCTGGATCCTAAATACATGCCAAAATCCAACTTACTATTATGCAGTTATTCAATATCCGTTAGTTAAAATTTGGAATGGATGTAAAAACACTGCTTGGATGCAGTATATGACTGGTCTTACTGACAATCTGAATCCTATAGCAGGTGACGGCAATTATAACACAATAATATAATTATTGCCTAGGATCTTTTAAAAATGTAATTTACCTGCACTACATGTACCCCCGGTATGTACTTGATTTTACAAGTATACAATTTAAAGGCTCATTATATCATTTGCAATGACCCAAAATTTTACTTCGTGAGTTGACAAGAAAAACCTTACTTAAAGTGTTCATAGCAATGGTAACAAACAACATGAGTTAATTTCTGTCCACGATGGTAACTTTTGTTAGAAATCAATCAAGTGAAAGTTTTATTTAGCATTAACTAAACTCCTCCAAAACAAATCGGAAAGTCAAGTTTGCCCAGGTTTGCCTGACGATTTCTCTCTTGTTACAAAATCATTTCCCTTGAATTTGGTATCATTGGAAAGCCCCGTTATTCCTCTTTACAGTGATGTGTCATTTGTTATGATTAATCAATTAGGGGATGTGCAGTATAGCGGAATACAGGGGTGGGTGGAAAGTGAAATGTCACAAAATTCACTGCTATTGTCATGCAGTGCATTCCCCTTTTGCTTGGAGGATGGGAATATGTCAATGCACTTTTTGACAATAGCAATGCATTTTGTGACATTTCACTTTACACCCGCCCCCGTATTCAGCTGTGCTGCACATCCCCTAATTGCTTAATCATAACAAATGACACATCATCGTAAAGAGGAATAACAGGGATTTCCAATGATATAAAATTAAAGGAAAATTATTTTGCAACAAGAGAGAAATCGTCAGTCAAACTTGACTTTCCAAACTTTTTTTGAGGAGTTTATAACACAGTTATCCATCCTGAAGCATTGATAATAAATAATAATAATGAATATTTATAATGCGCCGGTATCCATCAGAAAGATGAAATTTCTGCAGACTGGTTTACCAGCATTTTTTTAGGTACACGTATGTTATGCCATTGATGGGTGTATGTTATGCCGATGGGTACGTTATGTCCTTAATCCAGGAATCTGTGAACAGTTTCTTCCTGCAATAATATACTGGGCCTTTAAACAATAGTAAGCAGGTAGATTCTACAATCCAAATTGGTAGTTACAAAAGGAAAGGCCAAATTTACCGGACAAACTTGAATCCTTGTTGGTTCATGTCAGCAAGATCCTGCTCAATCTTTCGAGACAAAATTCCTAAAATAAAATATAAAAAACCAAATGACTAAAGAAATGATCAGAAATTATATATATCGCACTTTATCAAGCTCAGTTATACATAGACATTTTTATAACACGCCTCTTTCTGATTCTCAATCCTGACTGGCTGAAACGCAGTCACGTGAGGTTCACTAATCTAGGCTAGTACATGAAATTTGCGCCAGCGTGAACTAGACGCGCGTATCAAGTTTCGGGCGCGCGCGTTAAGACTTCACGCACGCGTGATTCCCTGATAGTGTTCCTGACCGGTCACTAGTCTCAAAAACTAGTGGCCGGTTACTGCGCCCTCTTGAGGTTGCTTGTTTAATGTATTAAATTGAATTCCATCTGTACATGTGTGTATTTTTGTCTGAGGCGTGTTATAAAACACATATGGACTGGCATAATTCGGTATCTAGTGCACGTCTATGTGCCCCTCATGACTGTGAGTGACCACAATAGGGTACTATTTCCCTCGGCCTCGGGGAAATAGCACCCTCTTGTGGTCACTCACAGTCCCTCGGGCCCATAGACGTGCACTAGTGACCCCATTGCCAGTCCATATGTGTATAATATTTAAATGAATTATTCCTACCAGCATGTACCGCAGGATGGAGGGTTTTGACTCGCCCACCGAGCATCTCTGGTGCACCAGTAACTGAAGCAACATCGCTGTTGTGCAAATTATACAAAATATTGAAAATAATTACGGTACAGGGCAATTCCATAAATTGAGATTTACATTTCAAAGACTTTTGAGGGATTGTAAATGCTTCAAGTATTCAAGTTGTTTGATTTTATCTTCAAGCATCCTTGGTTGAAGTGCAACTCCTTAAAAAAACATTTGTATTTGACATTCTCATTAAGCCTGGTGTACCTGTAGGTTAAAAAAGTTGGTTCCAGATGTTAGTTCCAGTGAGACCGTCCGAACGTACCATGCTTTTTGAGAATGGGATTACCATAAGTTTTTTTAAAGAATTACACTTTAATCAACGTGAACTGTATGTTCCAGGCAGGTAGTCAAAGTGTAAACGAATTGTACACGGCTATTGGTGGAAACAAAAACACGCGTGATGACACAATGCAACAGTGTGGATTGTACGGTAGAAACACTACAATTATTGCTGATTATCGATAACAATTTATTCGTGTATAGCTGCATGAGCCATATTAAGGCCGCCGCACATGAGAGCTATCTGCTGAGTAAACGGTCATTCGTGGCCGTTTGCTTAGCACTTGGCGCACCATGTGCTGTGAAACCTTGCTGCGTTTTCTGCCTCACGAAGCTGTGAGACAAAAATCTTTTGTTTGATTTTTTTCAGCCTCATGTGGCCAAAATCTCACCATGTGCGGCAAAGCAGCACCAAGTGCTGAGCTAAAATAAATGTAACTGGCAAATAAAAACTATCACCTACTCACGTGATATGAGGACAAGGTCACCGCACTTTCACTTTCAAAATGTCGAACACAGCAAAAGTGCGGTGAAATTGTGAGGTGGAAAATGCAGCAAACTTTCACCGTTTACTCAGCAGATAGCTCTCGTGTGCGGCGGCCTTTACTCCTACCTGACTGGGATTCCAGCTTCTCTGATAGCCTTCGCCGTCCCACCAGAGGCAACAAGCTGAAGTCCAATGGCTTGAAGGCGTTTAGCAAACTCCACAAGACCCGTCTTGTTAGAAACACTCAGCAGGGCTGTAGGTTTCAAATCAGTCCAGATACATGCAAGTTTAAAATAAAAACCTGTATTTTCTACGCCCCGGTATTACTAAAAAAACATTAAGTATGCGTACATGTAGGTGGGGACATTTTGTTGTGCTCTAATTTTAGAATGGAAGGTAGCCCCATTCTGTGGCCATATATTTTCTAGCAATTGGCCCCGTCAGGTGTACAAAACACCTACTTCCAAATACTGAAAGTATAGGCTTGTTGTTTACTGAAATTATATGCTTAAAAAGCCTATACTTTCAATATACAGGAAATTGCAATTTTGGGGTAAAATCAAAATCTGTACACGTTCTACATACCGCCCTGGCCGCAATACTCTCAAAACTGGCGTACACATTTTTCTTGAAACCCAAATTTTCTAAGAAAAATCCCAGACCTCGTGTTGCTCGATTTCTTCTGTGTTTTAAGATGGCGGCCTGTGCGCGTCACGGTGAAAGAGGGCGCTACATGGGCCATACACGACACAGGCCCGAACAGCAGGATCAAACGAATACGCACACTGGTCGTGTCACGAACAGACGGCCCGACTCTGTCCGACTCGATTGAATAGCGCCCTCTTTCGCCGTGACGCGCACAGGCCGCCATCTTAAAACATGGAAGAGATCGAGCAACACGAGGTCCGGGATTTTTCTTGGAAAATTTGGGTTGAAGGACGTGTGTACGCCAGTTTTGAGAGTATTACGGCCAGGGAGGTATGTAGAACGTGTAGAGATTTTGATTTTACCCAAAATTGCAATTTCCTGTAAAAAGACTTGCTTAAAGATTCATTTTGAGCAACGATTTTGATAGGAAAATAAAAATGGTTCTATTGAAAGCAGTGTTCGACTTAGACGGGTGCACGCATGCACTGGTGCATGTACTTTTTTACCTGTGCATGTAAGGATTTGTAATTACGTGCACACCGTGCACGTACTTTCTTTAGGCCCAATTACGTACCTGGTATATTTCCCCACGCTGAACCAGCCATAGACCAACTTGTCACAACGCACGCACCGTACCTGTACCGTACACGCAACGCACGATCAGACGATCGATCGATCAACCAGCGCTATCACGGTACATATTGCCAAGACTGTACCGCTGTGTGCGTAGACGTGAGTGTGGCCGTTTTCTAAACACTTCCTTCGTCTATATGTTCAGGGTACATGCAATTCACCATCCAAGCAATACAGCGCGTGAGCACGTAGCATAAAAACGACTACAAAAACACTAGGGGGTATCGCAATTGAGCAATTGGGTATACCCCTCTTGGCCACCGCTGTATGTTGTGCATGTACACATACAAACACGTGCATGACTAGTGTGTGTAGCGATCGCAGATGATCATTTCCAATGCACTGTATTCAGATCATTCAGACACTTTCGTGCGATATTGTGAATCATCCGATAGCATACCTATAGCTGCCAACTAGTCCGATTTTATCGTATTTGTTCCGATTGTTAAGTGTTAAAAGTGTTGAAAATCGGAACAATCGAAACGGTCGACTTGACCTGACTCCCCCGCGCCGCATGTATTGTGTACATGAAAACAGGTGCAGTACATGGATATCTGTGGTGCAGTACTAGGTCAACTCGAACGTTGCAAGTTTCACTACAGTCCGATTTTGTTTTTTACTCGGCAATGTTGGCAGGTATGCGATAGTGACTTCTAAAACCAGGTAAATGTAAGGGTATCAAACTTTTGAAGTTTTATTATTATATCCTTGATGAAATAAACAATAGGGACTGTACAAGTACAACAAATGCATTTTATTGAACAAAACAAAACAACACCATTATTAAACAGCGAATACATAAATAATACTCTTTTTTATGAGATGTGTGCAAAATTTTTTCGTGCATGTAAAAGTTGCTCTGTGCATGTAACTTTTTTAGTCTACATGCACCAGTGCATGTAATTTTTTTTTTCTAAGTCGAACCCTGATTGAAAGTAAAGGCTTAATAATAATATGATTTTCAATAAAAACAATAAAAAAGGCCGATACTTTCAGTATTTGGAAGTAGGCTAAGGTAACCTATAGTCTATGGGTTACCTTAGCGAGCAGCAAAGGTCTATTGGTCACCTTAGCTAGAGGAATGCTGGACAACTCGTACCCGGGATAACTCGTACCCTTTTGGGTATTTTTTTAGTTTATGTCAAATAATAATTGTAATCGATAGCTTGGATGATTTTGAAATACCTTTTCCATTGACATTTCCGTCGCAAATGTTGCATTTCCATAAAAATTCTGTGTTTTTGTCCCGCCCGCCTCTATACAAAAGTGTGTGAAACTGCTGCCGGCCGAGCAGTGTGTAAAGAAATAGGGCGTGCACATGATGATCCGTTTGGTTTCTGGCCGGCCGCTTTGCGTGGAATCATATGCAATATTTGTTTTCGTGATTTTTCTCTAAAACTAAGCCTTTGCCTTTGTCCCGGGTACGAGTTGTACTGGGTACGAGTTGTCCTGGGTACGAGTCGTCCTGGGTACGAGACGTCCTGGGTACGAGTTGACCAGGGTGTCTTTTTTTGGGTTCGAGTTGTCCCGGGTACGAGTTGTCCCGATACCAGGGCTGAAGCCTCAAGTCAGCAGCGATGGTGTATTAATGGTAGTTTTTCCAATGTGTTACCACTGGTTACACACAAAAGCATGAAAAGCAAGGCTAATCTTTCTTACCAATTTCGCCACTTGCCATGGCTGTTATCAGTCTATAATAGCCGGGAGATTAAACTGAAAAAATCGCGTCGCGAGCGAGAAGAGAGGCGATCCACTGCATGCTAAATGATCGATGATCGTTTAATCAGCCACGTGCGCGCGATATGTGCACCAAGTTGCGCGCGCTATTTGCGAAGTCTAATCACTGCCCACATTTATCTTCAAAAATAATTGTCCGGATACCAGACTAAATTGGCTGAAGTCGATTTCAAGATAGACTGGTTCCCAGTCCACATATTTCTGTGTGGACTGATGACGTCACGTTCAGGTTTTCGAGAGAACGCCAAAACAGCCTCAACATGACGTCATCACGTCTCGGTTCACATGGACGAGGTGATAAACAGG